>LUCM01009277.1:0-328806 GCA_008360955.1 Fasciolopsis buskii
CCTAGAACACGGACAGGAGTGGTGGGTCGTGGTAAAAGCATTTGGAGTGGTAGATTGGACCAGTGGCAGTGGGAGGCGGTCGTTACATTACAGACAACGGCGTTCTTCGCATTCGCAATAGGTTTGTGAGCTCCCTTAGTTACGGAGTCAAAAAAGCGTCCTGTGGCAGCTAGAATGCTGGCATTAGAGTCATTGAAAGAGTCAATTAATGGGGACGATTTCAATGACAGGTCCTGAATCTGTTGCATTTTGATTTCTATGTCCCTTAGTCCTCTCGAGACATCAAGGGTTTTGGGACCAGAATTTTTAAATATATCAATAAGCGGGACTGAGCATGTTTTAGTGGAAACCAGGGGTTTTAAGCGTTTTATTAGTACTACGATGTAGCGCTGACGTCGCTTTGGTTCGGCTGGTGAAGGCATCGTACGGGTTGTATAAAGTCAAAGACGTCTGAAATGGCTATGAGAGGCTATAAACATTTGGTAACAGACAACGGAATGGTGTCAAGAATTGCGGAAGCGTAAAGGTGAGAAGTTAAACCGACAGACTAATTGGCTAAATTGCTCTTAAAAGTAGATCGATAGACGATCGGAATATGTGGTTGGCAGCATAAAGACTCTTAATATAGGTCCAGGTGGAAGTTGAATATGTGACGGTCCAAGCTTGAAGCAAATATTGACAGAAGGGTCAGCGAAGGATGAGGTCAGAGGTTAATAGTCAGGAAAATTTGGGGAATATTTTCAACTAAGAAAACGGTTCTAAATATGCTAAAAATACTACAGTAACACTCTAATAACACTAAATTGCAAAAGAAAACAGCGTGGACAATTCACAGCGAGGAACGGTTTACCGCTTCTTTAATTAGACCAGTTGAAACGAACCTTCAGATCCACGCGCGGTTCCATTTGTACGTTTGTCACGCACGATTTGCACAGAGGTTGCCGTCAGATGTATTCAATCTCACCCCATTCCCTGGCGACCTTTGGTTTACCAGCCGAATGCTTGGATTATCAGTATTTCGTTATCGTTGCACCGGGTGCAGTTGGTGCAGCCGGTGTCACAACTTCAAGACGCTAAATGTATTACGAAAACGGCCTTACGGCAATTGGTCTTAAAATTTGCTGAACCCGATATGTCTGTTTGGTCAATTCAGTCTGCACTTCTATCCAGCGCCCTGTATGAGGTTATATTCGCTAGCACATTTTAGGGTTTTCTTCTTCTGTTTCACTTATTTTGATGGCTATTATTTACCTTCATCTAATGGGCGTTGTTCAGCATCTACTTGTAGCTTGAATTTTCAAAATATTGTCATACAGTGCCATGTCCACTGAGCAGAAACCACCGCCAGATGCAACATTATGGGCCATGATTCCGCACATGGCGCCACTCGGGCCCTCCGGTTCCCCACTTTAGTTAACCCTAGTTGAACTGGGGTTCGACGATTACATGACAATCATCAACGCAGTCGCTTCAGATGGGTCGCCAGCCGTCTTTTCAGATGAAGACTTTGCAGTGTCTCTGAGCAGTCATAAAGCTCTGGGTGAATCGGTCTTAACCCCAACTGCTCTAGACGAGGCATTTGTAATGTGGGGCCGAGTCGGTGAATAGGAATTCCTCGGGACTACGTCGGGAAGTGCGGCTTCTAAAAGGCTCGCTGTTTGGCCACGACCCGATGTTATGTGAACTTCGGGTTCAACGGGACGTGCAATGGCCTCACACCGAAGTGACTTCTCGTGCAATCAGGAGAAAGCTACTTTAACCACCACAATCACTCTGATGGGCCAGCAACATTTGTAACTCATGGAATACATTTCCTAGTAAGGACCAGGGAAACTTGGTTCCAAGCTCTTGGTTGCGGAACCTGACAGATTCCATGTAGCCAACGCAGAATTCACCCACATGTAGGAATCGGGTTTTGTATACACTTTCAGCAGCCATTAGAGCTCTACTTTTTACCTGGTTATGGAGCCAAAAATTCCCTGACCACTCTGTAGGAACTGTAGAGCACTTACTAATGTCACCATTCCAAATAGACACACGATTACCCATATAGAGGGCGGATTATTTGCAAGTCACGCAGAGGAGCAGAACTAGGCTCACCTGCGAGCTTTCATCTATCACTATAGAAGGCACGGCGTCAAGATTATTTCCGCAAAATATGAGATGGGGAAGTCAAGCGTCACGGTGCTAGAGAACGTTATCTTGGGATCAGATAATGCTCCGATACCTTATAAGATCAGTGCTATATGGGTTTATTTGGGACCTTGCTCCTACCGACAACTGTGGCTGTTTCCCGGTGTGGCTATCTCCTATCGCCGGTTAAAACCTAACTGCCCAGAACTCATTGATCCCTCGCAGGCCTCCTACAGGGACTGAATGTGAGGTTGTTTCCTTAAACTACACAGCAGGCTTTGAAGTCTCTTGAAGTTGCTATCAAAATGTGACGGTACTTATAATTTTGGACTTCTCGGCGCCCATATATCTGGTAACCGATGCCTTGAAAACTGCAGTATTGTTGCAAATCCATTAGAAGAATGGGCATTCGTCTCCCGATGACTTCAGTTGGCCTGGTCTAAGTGTAGGACATCTAGTAGTGAGATCTAGCTGTGGAATTCACTGTGCCTTACCTCGTACACGAGTTAGACGGACGCCCATCTATGTTTTCATAGACCACAAACGGCTAGTGCTCGCGTTACATTCGGCCTCCGGACAGGTACTTGCCGAGAGCAATTCACCACCTAGACCTTGCTTCACAAGTCACTGTGACCATACTACATGTCTCCGGGGTCGTCAACTCGCTCATTGATGCACCTTCCCATAAACAATGGCCTGGATTGTATCCGACAAATGGAGTGGGCTCAGGTGGGGGAACCTGACGTGGCCAATTTTGAAGGGTTACCTCGCCAAGCCTTTCGGCTACACCTGTCACATCTTCACAGAAAGCAATTCTTTGTGACTTATTGTAAAGTCGTTCGAGGCCAGTTGTACCCGGAACCTACCAGCACCCTCATATTCCCGCCTTAAACAACCTCGCCCACCCGAGCTTAGCTGCTTCAATCAAGGCGGTGACAGAGCTGCCAATTTGGGCAGTGATTCCGCACCTGTCGTCAACGCCAAAGAGTGACAGATATTCGGGACATCAAAGCTAAATTGGCTAAGCTCCCTGGAATAAGTTTTACCAAATACACATCGCTATGCTATGGCTACTCCTGCTGTCTCACGGTTACGTCTGCATACTTACTTTCGCAAATCGCCGCACTCGATGGCCGCAGGCCAATCCAAACCCTATCCCGCGAAACTTTCTTGGCCGGTTGAGTTGGTATATGTGGTTGTCTCGCTTTTGTGGCCATTGGCTATGGCTCACGTCCCGAGGCATGATCGTCGTTGCTTCAAAGGAGAAAAACAACCCATAACCCTGAAGCCAGTGGTTTGGCGGAAAAATTTCGTTGCCGGCTAAGAAGCACTCTTTGGGCCGGGGTCAACGAGTTTACAAAAATTATCACTGCTAGATTTTTAGGCCCTCAGAATTGCTTCAGAGAAGAAATGTGGACCGCCCACAAAAGAGCTTGCATTTAGTTGCACTCTTAGTTTTTGCCGAGGCCCACCCTAATCACTTAAAATGAATATGAACGGTATATTGCACAACAGGTGTGAATACGTTGTGACAGTCCACCACGAGGTCAGCGCGCTGCTATGTGCCCTCCGTATGCGTTGAATACGTCTGCCTACGCTTTTGTCCGCATTGACACAGTTCAACTGCCATTGTAACCAACGCGTGCTGGTGGTCTCTTATTTGCTTGAGCCATAGGAAAGTTACTTTTACTTATTGGGAACTATAAAAGTGGGTACTTGAGGTAAGTGAGAATTGTCCGGGAAATTTGCGGTTGGACCAAAATGATGCAATAGGCTAATATGATCCTGACCAAAAAGTGCAAAGAAAATTTTACGGTTGAATTGAATGACGATGCTGGCAAGTTTGATTAGACAGTTCCAACGGTAAAGTATATCTATTTGGTTGCGGGTAAAATAATTTGGGTCACTGTGAAGTATGCTTGATGGAACTGAGTCAAAAGGTTCGACTGAGGCGCAGACAGTTACCTTTCCTTGCTAGTTGGATTGCCAGTATGGCAGTCAAAGCTATAACGGAAGATAAGGCTGCAGTGAAGGGTTATGAAGAGCATTTGTCGAGGCAAAAATGGGATTTAAAATCATGGATGAAGCTGAGCCACCTGTGATGGCGTAAATGCAATGCGTTAGTAAACAAAAAACTCTCAACCATACCGGCTGTTTTATTATTCTCACGGAGTCGGAAATTACCTCCAAATGATGTGTGCACCCTAAAGATTGGTATCAGTTTTTTTGAGCGATTGACTTATCAGATACAAAAGGAGAAAGAACAGAGAAAGTGCATAGAGCTGAGGTTGATACTTGTGCATTCCAGTTTGCTATGGTAGATATGAGCAGATTTAGTCAAACCCTCCTGAAGGGCACTCTCCTTGGCAGGCCTTATGTTTGCTTACTGGCACATAAGCGTCAAACCAAGTGAGAAAAGGAGGCTGCAAGTAACCAGCTGCAGAGCCGTACGTTCCAAGTCGCTCGTAATTTTCGGTGCTCTCCGGAACAAAGAAAATGCAATAAAAGTGGATCAGTGAGTCACGTGAGGCTTCGTTTACTTCTCTGGCGACCATGGGTAAAATTGGAAGGAGATGACAAGTGGAAAATTGGCAAGGAAATGATTCACTCACGTTTGGCGTCATTCGAAACAAAATGTAAGCTCAGCCAAGAGTTCCGCTATTTGGGATTACTTTTTTTCATTGATTTCATTTCATCTACTGTGCAGGAATTGGGTTCCGCTCTTAAGTGAACAACCATGCCAGAATGCTACTCACCTTTGTGCCACATGGGGCTCCGCTAGGTGGATTGGCCAAATTGGTCAAAAAACGCCACATTCAAACCGAGACTTATCGCCTGTGGCACCTCAGGCGGATCTAGAGACAACAGCATCGCACTCGTTATTCACGTCATGTTTCTCGACTGCAAAGCAAAATACAGCATTCACTTAAAAATGAAAACACTGGCTAACTTTGTCCAATGGAAACCAACGGTATCAATTCTAAAGCCCGCTCCGGAAAGTAAAATGGACGCTGAAGTTGGGGCTGCCGAAACATGGGATGCCACAAACAGTGTGCATAAACAAGCACAAATAAAGCATAATGATATATTAATAAATATACCCAACTAACTAGATCGGAGTTTGTTGAGGTTGTTGATGGATTGACTAGCGGAGAAATGGAAACAAACCACCGGTTTGAGAGGCTGGCGGTTTATGACAACGATTTGCTCGTCATGCTAGTTATGTCAAAGTTAATCGAAAGCCCTTGAGCTGAACCGTTTGCGGTCTTCTGATTGGTGGTGAGAAAAAGCCATGGTACTTTATAACAGTTAAGGTTGGAAGAAAAATCCGACGATGGGTTAGAAAGGCATCGCCGCAAAGCAAAAGGTGGGTGGAAAGAAACGGGTGTGGGCGTTACATTTTCGGTTTCTTAATCTCAGTTACAGGTAAATTTCTAAGTGACTTTCAAAAGTTTGGTCCAGATTGATATGGGTCCGAGCTAAGTTCATGAGAGGGGATACGTCGAGGACTTCGGACAAGAGACTCTTCAATTATGTCAAATTCTGGTGGTGGCAGACAAGACCTCGCATCCAATTCCATTGTGAACAATTTCTACGTGAAACATATTTTTAGGGGATACCGGCCGATTTCCGAGGGGTAAAAATTGGTCAACAAATCGGATGCGGCTTACGGCCGTATGTGCTTGTTAGCTGAGGAGTTTGAAAAGGAATGTGTGGTCCTGCTTCTGAAGACGTAGCCAAAGGGATTAAGATGAGGCAACTCTCTTTTTTCTGTCCCAAAGGCCTGATGTGGGAACTAGAAGTTTCTTTGTACATGGTTTGCATTTTTTCTGTTGCAATACGATCAGGAAATTAAACGGACAGTACTCCAGTTGTGGTCTACCAGCGGCCAGGTGCGGTACTCAGAAAATTTTTTATATGAACTCGTCCATTTCTCTGTCCTTGGTGACACGAAATTGTCTAAATGAAAGAGACAGACCACTTTCATTGGTGAACCGTATCTGACATACACAGAACTGACCCTGCCAAAGTCTAAACACCATGTAAAGCATAGGTAGAGAAAATCCACGGAGCAACTACTTCGGCATTAGAATTCACGAGATTGCTGACGTACAAATGAATTTGGTACTCTATCTCGTGAATGCCATTTTTCGCCTGAAGGTTTATTTGCACTCACGACGCCATTCTGACATCCACTTTAGTTCTGTGCAATGGCATTGGCTATCGTTTTGAACTTTTGTGTCTGCATATTCGGGGTTAGCTCTTGTGTATGTTGACTGAACTTGTAATGCGGTACTATAGAATTTACGAGTCAAATTTGTTTTGGTTTTAAGATTTTAGTTTGGGTCTCAATTATGTTTGTAATCTAAAACACTGTCCACCATTTTTCATCTGGCTCATCATGACTTCTTCTACCGCAGGTACAGTCACGTAAACTGACCGAAAATGGCTCATTTTTTAGGGCGTGGTTTTATTCGCCAACGCATCTCTGTCTTTATGCCGTTCACCAGTTCCAACCCCTAATGACGGCATCAGGTGTCAACTTACAGCAAAAATTATCCACCCAAACGCCTTGTCGTCAGAAGCCAGCTCTTGCATTTCTCTTACGTCAAGGCACTTTGGAAAGCGTTGAACCACGGGTCCCCTTTGACCCACCGCGAAACTCCTCGAGTACTCCGATCCGACATACCATGGATCTAAGACCTCCATAAACAAACCAGTGGACGTGATTTGGATCACGGCTATTTCGTCAGTGGACTCTCGCTCTGCCTCTACGACCGCATTGTCGCAGCCCCTCATTAGCTTCCAAACATCCGCCGCCTACCAATCTCTTCTCTAATTCCAGTGCTCTTACCAGACCCACCATCTTCATACGCTACTTGTCCCCACTTCTCATCACCCTCCTCAGGGTAGTCGCCTCGTACATCATCCTACCTCGTCCAGTTTATTCTCTAGCAAATGTTTCCCCATTAAAAGCATCCCTTTCGGAGAACCGACGGAAAACTCCCGTCTGCAATGACCTTAAAAGTTTTGATTGTATTGTTCTAAATTTCTTGCTCTTTGATTCACTCTTTCTTTTCACTGGCAAGCGCTTTTTGTAAAACTACGTAAATGACAATTCAGACTTTGGAAGTTATAATGACCGTTTGACGTCATGAATCCTTGTTCAGCACATGCATCTCGATGTTAAACAAAGCATCAATGCCCTTATTTATTTGTATTAGTCAATCCAACTTTTTCAGCTCCCTCGGTGGCATGCATAAGAATTGACAACCACCATTGCCAGCGTTATTTTCCAGTTCCATTTTTATTTCTGGCGAATCCCCGTACATTCTGAAAAAGAAATGCATAGAGGCCTCTCCTCACCATTCGTGTTTGTTCTGCGACCTCCGGCATTCTGACTCACTAATATCGGGAGTGTTTCGTACTTTATTTTATTAATAGGTGTTTTTTAGTGCGTCTGCTCCCTCAGTACTTGCAACCTAAGATAAGCACCTGCTCCAAATCCCAACCACTCGGTTGCAGAAAAAGTGTGCACCCAGGTTTTTCCTTAGACGGACCTGCCGGAGCTTTGCACCGCGGCTTTGCATCCTGAGGTACGCTGCTTAGCTAAACATGTCGTCAGGATCCACCTCGTCAAAAACCTCAGGACCCTGAGCTCCTCAAACAAGCCACCATGAGCCTACATTGTTCCACTTAGTACACATTTGGGTGTTGCATCCTACTCGTATAAAACTTCAACGGCTGCCCATTAGGAGCTGTCGAGACTAGCCGAGCTATTTTAGGGAATGGTGCCCACCACTGTTAGCAATAGTGTAGTCTTGGCCCGATGGTCACCTCATACAAGACAGGCTTGACACACGCCATTCGTGAACTCAAAATCCTTCCGACGGTTTTCATTCCGTCTGGGAGTGAACATGCTTCAGGTCCAGTTCATAGGTCTAATCAAAAATGAAGCAGAATCAGAAATCCACATATGGTTCAGAAGGTTCGGCTTCCAAAGTTGCATTGGTTTTTTGTGCTGGCACATGAAAAAGCCCAGCATATTCTGGGTTTTATATTGTATTTTGACCTTGGGCCTCCCCGGGGTTTATTTTAGGGATCTGATGTTTGCTAATAGTTGGCGGTAGATTGGACCCGTGGATCCCAGGGTGACGTAAGGATGCCACAAGAACGGAATCTGAGGGCTTAGCCTTGCACCATCGAACTGTTTCGAAACCCATTAGGGTTTTATATGCAATGCCTCATCGTAACGCTTATACCACAAGCCAGCTACAAACGCAGCGAAATATATTGAATTTTCGAATGTAACGAGGAATTTTCCGTTCTCCGTTTTACTTAAGAAACTTCGTTTCCACACACAAAACAGCCAAATTTCAGAGTCGCACTCGTGCACTTTCTCTCGTAGCAACGCGCCCTGTCCCTGGAGAAGAATGCCATTTGCAGGGTACCTCAACGGTACCGGGGGCTGTAAAACGTTCAAAAACGACCCACTCGCGAGATCTTTAAAATTGACCAGTTTTATCCGGTTTTCCCATCAAACTGTCAAAAACTTGGAAAATTCATAAAATAGTGTCCTCCCTTCGGTAGTTGCAAGGAGTGATGATATATAGCGAAACCCAAATAACTTACTCTGAGTGGGTTTCACTGAAATGCAGCAAGCCTAAAGTGTTATGTTTGCTCAGTTGGCCCGACTTCATCGACAAAATGTTTAATGCATTTACAGTACTCCAAAGAAGTTGCGTTGCTAGTGTTCCATGCGGTCACCGCTTTTTTGGAATTTTCTCTACCTTGTTGGAAAGCTCATTTGGTCAGGTGCTTGGTAGGAGGCCGTCCAGACGATGCAGTCAGCTTTTTCTGTTTGAACGGCTCGTTTGATTCTTTGCAATCGTACCGCAGCTATTTGTTAACGGTGAAATTATTCGTATCTATTCGATAATACTAGCTGTCGGTGACGTCATTAGGCTAGTGTAAACGTATGATCTCTCTGTATTTTTCAAAACGGAACCAAGCAAAGCGAAAACGACGTGATGGACCGGTGAAAATAATCCGTCAGCTCCTTGTCAAACTTTACAATCATTGGACCATAGGACGCGATGGGCGAATGACTGAAGCTGGGTTCCTCTAACTTCAGCGAGCAATGAAGAGTAATTGCTTGAATGGGCCAAAAGACAGCGGAGAAGTCAGCAAAGAAGGAATTGTTCGGCTTATAGAACTCCTATTCCGGTTGGTGAGTTGCTGCTTTGGTCGGTAATATTAACCAGGACCTACGCATTTGGCCGTGCTCCCGCGATTTACAAGACATCGGGCTGTTACTCTGGATGGCATCTGATGGACGAGAACGGCGGCGCACCCACCAAAAATTTATTTAATCCACTGTACAAGAAAACGCCATATATATACCAGGCCTTCGTGATGCAACAAGAACAAGAAAAATGTAAATAAGATTTTTCGCCATCCCGTTCACAGTTAAGGTTCTCAGTCCATATCCGCATCAACGAATGAGAGGTGTTGGTTATACGCAAACGTTTATTTGAAGGTAATCTTAATTTCGCTGTTGCATATAGCTTATCACAAACGCCAAATTCACCGTAGGTTTTTGGAAGATAAAGTGACTTTCACTTTTTAATGCCCACGCTCCACGAATTCAGTGCTCAGGACCTTAGTGATAGCGTTCAAGCGGTCAGTCATGCAGTGGTAGTCAAGTGAATAAGATCGTGGCATTTGGATGTGAAGGTCACGCGTTCGGGTCCTCCCACCGCCAGTCAACTTTCGCACTTGGCAGCCTTTCCACTTGGCAGCCCTTTTCCGGAAGAATGATCTGCACTAGTAAAGGAAGTAAAAGATAAAAGATAAAATATGGCGCAGGATTTCTTACGAAGAATGCCATGATGCCCAGCGCTAATAAGCTCATGTTCCAGAACATAAATGATAAGACTATCCTTAATCAGATGTCCCATAATTCTGGGGACTATAGGGGTGTGGTTGATTGGGCGGTAGTTTGCGAGATCACAGTGTATGCCCTTTTTGTGGACGGGTATAGTCAGAGATTTTCAACTTTGACGGGAAGGTGCGGCGTTGAATGAAGTTGAAAGTGTTTGCCAACAAAATTGAGGTATCGCTCTCGCCTAGTGAGAAGGCGGCCGAAGGTAATGAATCAGGTCCAGAGTGGTAGCAAATTTTGGTTTTTACCAACAGCTGATCTACGTCCTTCGGAAGAAATTCAATTGTTCAGTACGACTCTGTAGTCAAGCGAGATCAGCATTGGGTAGCAGGATTGTTGTCGTTTACCAGAGCGGACGCAAAGAACTCACTGAAAGCCTCTGCAATCTCCTGTGGGTTGTTTACATAAATGTCCCCGTGAATGGTATACGGGACTTGAGTGGCAGAGGGCTCGGAAGGGGTGGTTCTGCGTTGAAGCAGTTTTGCTAGTGTTGCCTTTGGGTTCGACCGGTCTAGGGCTTGCCGCTCTTCATGTTTGCTGTGGTCCACTACTGTTTCTAGAGTTTTAGCTAGTCGACTTATTTGCAGAAACAACGAAAAATCTCTGGTTTTGCAAAAGTTCCGGTGGAGTTTAGCGAGCTTACAGCTTATTCGGTCAAAATAGGTTCTTTTGGGAGGCACGTTTAGTGGGTGGGACGGAGTAATGGCATCAAGGCACTTGTGCAGGTTGGAGTATAACTGGTTGGCGGCTGCTTGCACTTCTGGTGATAGAAAAATTGAATCCCAATCGGAGTTACGAACTAGAATAGGTAGACGATTCTAGTAGGCTTTGAAATATGGCCTTGGTTTAGGTAGGGGGTGTCATTTCAGGAGGAGCAACGTAAATGAACAGCAAACAGCTGACAGGCAGATGATCCCATCCAGGTGAACTAGCCTCAGTGGACTTTTAAAAGTGTGTAAAACCTAGAGCAAATATCAAGTTAAGAACATCGGGGTTCCTTGTTAGGTCAGTTACGTGTTAGGTTCAACTGCCGTGATGAATACTTTCAAGAAAAGGGAGCAAGTAATTTGGAGTGGGAAGCATGGACCAACATATGCCGGGTGCATTGAAACCCCCGGCGATCAGCTTGGGACGTGGTAGGTCAGAAGCAGTATTCGTTAATTCGGTTATCATTAAAAATAATTTCGGCAAGAAGCGGGGGGGGGGAGACGCATCCAACAAGGTTTTCGTCGCCCATCTCAGCTCACCCAAATGGCATCTTGGATGGTGTTTAGCATGGTATTCTGACACAACGTAGATGGTATAGATTATTTGAGGTGGATAAGGCAGCCAACTCCACGCTGAGTTTCACGGCTTTTCCTGAAGGATTTATAGACGAGAATTGGTGTAGTGTCACCATTGGTCTCTACTGAGGGGTGACAAAGTCCATCTGACGTTGGGAAACGTTGCAATGAGCTCACAAGTAACCTCAAATATCTTCTATAGCAAAGAATTTATGCCCGTCGGAGCGGGAAGAGGGATGTACTTAGGGGCGTCATTGAAGATGCGCTAGCCTTTGCTACGACCGTGCAGATAAATTCTCGGTTAGTTTGTTACAGGTGGGACGAATACACTGTTTGCGGTAGTTCCCTCCCGGGATATGTACCTTTGCCTGGTAGTGCTCTCGGGGAAGGAAATGGCAATGCATTCAGTTTAGAGGAACGTCCCACGAAACCAGTTTGGAAATATGGCGCATTGGTCGGTCAAGCTTGACCGGGATCTTTCGGTTAAGCATCACGCGGTCCGTCACTGGTTCCCCAAGCAAAGTCGTACTTTAACAAAAGGGCCGAAATTACTGCTGAGCAGACAGCTGTGATCACAGACAAACGGAAGATGGTTTCATTAAACCGATATGATTTTCACGCTTAAAGATGTACCTGTAACACCAGTTATCCGATGCCGTCGAAACGTGTTTAATACACGGCTTGCGGCACAACGTTCCTTATTAACAGGTGAGAAATATTCATTGACTTCAACATTATCCCTTGCTGTACATGTATCTATATTTATTAGTGCTTAACTCCTTGAAGTGTGCCAAGTAAATCATCGTCGGTCTGTGGAAAGTGAAAATAATAAATTGCGTTGTTTGTGACTATGAAAATAGTTAGCACGTAAACGCTGGATCTTGGCTGCTATTCTGTTTTGATTATTGCAGGCTTGTAAAGAGCTGTGTATCAGAGCAGCCTGTTGATGCGCAATGGAAACCATAAAAAATGAGTTATTCATAATTCCTTCAAGCACCTCAATGGAAACCGTGACACCACTATCCTTTATTGCTTTTACTGGGATCCGGAGATTTTTAACAAACTGAAAATAATGGCAAAAGGAAAATGCGCATAAATTTTGTTGGATGTTTCCCTAGCGAGGTATCAGAAAGCGATTGTGCTGGGCCAAAAGGTCCGCGGTTGAAAATAAATTGGCCTTGTATCTATCAAATCATAAACAAATTAGTGGCCAGAATCGAGCCAGGTGTTTTCATTTTTGGGTTAATGCAGTCAAAAATGTGCCGGAGTATGCTTCAAATTGGTTTATTTCATTTCACCTTGGGACATCCAAGAGGCCATTTTCGGGCACACTATTCAGCGTTTGTAGTGCTTTCGTAAGAAAGTAGGGGCCACCAGCTGCGTATGAATGACAAAGGAAGCGAGAATCGGGTTGCATTTCTGTAGCAAGCGACAAAAGTAAATACTCATTCAGCCTTAAGCTGAAAAGTCCTTCATTTGCTGGGCCAACAACATAAAATGGGCTATTCCAACTGATAGATGCTCAAAAACATTCCCTGTATGTTCCTTTGGGAGTGATTTGTGAAATGTTTTTTCACGCACTGCTAGAATGCCCAGTTTGTGCTTCGTCAAGACGTATATGTCAGTCCTGTGGAAAGTGATAGGCGGGGGAGAGAAAAACATGGAGGCACAGTGAAAATAACCTAAGAATAAAAATGAAGGACACCAGCCTACTGACAAAAAGAGTTTACCAGGTTCCTGCTCCCTGGATAAAAAGCAAGAGATGTTGCGTTTCGCCCCTCCGTTCTTCGCGTTAATGTGAATAGAACATGCAAAGACGGGAACCTTCGAGGGAAAACCCCTGTTGGTGAAGTACTAAGTGCTCTCCTGTCTTTGTCATATAGAGGCTGCGAATGCGTATAAACTATTTTGTTTTCTCATAGCCCAGTGGGCTTTTATCTAGCTCCCCATTTGGAACGCCCACTAGCGAACTGCATGATGGAGCGTGGAAAATGAGGTTTGCCATGTAGAGAAATTGCTTTTAATGGAATGGAATGATGGATAACCCGCCTGTTGTAGTCTCAAGCGTGATGACCCAGAGCTTCCGCATTCAAACTCAGGTCTATGATCACTGACTGGCGAGCCAGAAAGTTATTCTCTTCCTAAAACTCAGCCTAGCAGAAATCTTGAAGGCATCGTCTTTGAGATATAACTTTAGACCGGTGATGCGAATGCCTGCTTGGTCGCTGTTGCATAATTTGCCTACTGCCTTGATCGGGACTACCTGATGATCTTTACTGGATAGCACTAGACCAAACAGGGAGGGACTACGCCCAAGTCAACGTTTATTAAGTATGTAAGCGTAATGAGATCACTACTTATCTGTGACCAATTAAGCAGGAATCTGACCAGCTAAGTTCGTCACCTCTTTTATTTTTTACTTTATTAACAAAGTAACAATGCACAGCATTTTTCAGGAAAAGGGCCGCGGCCACTAGAAGGCCAAGTGGGGAAGTTGACCAGCAGTGGGAGGATTCGAACTCACGACTTTCACGACCAGACGCTGCGACCTTATCCGCTTGGGTACCGCCGACCAAGCGGCATTTTCCCGGTAAACAAACGGATCGTTAAAGTACCTTACAATAAGGAGGCGAGTGAATTGACCGTTAGCATCCAAATTTGCCGGCTGTCCCACAATCGCCAAAGCGTCTTCGAGGTTGATCTGTGGCGGCTAATGGATAGTTTCCACCGGAAAAAATTGGAGAGGCTAAACTTAGCCCACAGTGGGTCAGCAGTAAGGAATTCGGCTAGAGAAGTGGCGTTATTGGATGAAAGACTGGCGCTCGAACACAATGTAAATTCGCCGACTATTCAAGAGTGTACATTCACCGATATCGCTTCTCCATCAAGGATGTCCGGGGTGGGCCATTTCTCAGTGAAAACTTCCAGGTGGGGTATTTTGCATTACGCGGACTGTTTCAGTTTTATAATAAACTCAGACAGTTTGAGTAGACGAATGTTGTAGCAGATTCAGAGGAGATTTCGGGAAGACCGTCGTCTGCTGTTGGCCTGCCGCAGAAAACTGGATATCCGTGTCCTTTTATTGCCATTTCTTTAGGTCGGACACAAGACCTCTTCGCTTCTGTGATGTGCTTTGAGTTTGAATTGTTTGAGAAGGTCACAAAGGTCGGTTGTGAAGAAGGTGGGAGTAATGATGGGGCCTAGGGTGGTTCCCCATCTAGGGTAAAAGTTGGATTAAAATATTGGGGCTATGTTAAATGGTGGAAGTTTTTACGCTGAATGGATAGGAACCACCAACCAGGTTTTGAAGTGCCACTCGGGTTCGGTGCTAAGACAAATGACGTCCAGGTCTTCAAGCATTGTCATTTGCAAAGATTATGTTCAGCTAAAATGAGCAGGCTCGCTAAATGGAGGACACATCCAGAATGGCTTACATATGTTTGCCTGAAAAAGGTAGTAATCCAGCCAGGGCGTTTCAAGCACGGAATGTAACGTCAAAAATAATGGGAAACTTCACGCCCCTTAACTTTTTTCCCTGTTTCACCCAAAATCAGACCATAAATGCCTAGTGACAGTGGTTTTGGTCGTCAATTGTTTTAATTTTCATGCTTTTTTCTTTTTTCAATTTTGGATTTGCACCCACTGGCTGAGATTAATTTACGGACATTTGGTATAGTCAGAAGCCATCAAGACTTACAGCTGTTTGTTTTTCCACAACCCAGTTTCGCTTTACTAACCAGGCTGGCGGGTAGCAGACATTCCGCCGGTTTACATTTGCCTTTGGCTGTTCTGCTCAGAAAATTGTTTATTAGGGCCGATCGTGGGTGTAAAAGCGTTTGCATTTGCTTGAACCAGAGCAGAATCACTTTTCGCTTATATTTTTAACAAAATGCTCATTCCGGGCGGGTTTTATTATTCAGTGACTGCGTTAGATAGAGTAGCGGGTGAAAGATACCGCTCACTTTAGGTTCGTTATATGCAAACCTTCCAGCTTACGAATGATACCAAATAATTTGTGGGACAATGTATTTTCTCTGGAGTTTCCCATCAAATAGGCTGAACGTTGCTCTGAAGTTGCGAGTTGCTAACAGGAACGGGCGAAGGGCATTATTTGGAGAATCAAGCTGTGAATCGCTTAGCAAATTTACCCGAACTAGGGCCTATATTGTTTAACAGCCATGGTGGGTAAACCTGGTGGGTGCACGAACAGAATGCGCAACGTAAATAATAATAGATGATAGGAGTATTTTTTGTCCTTATTTCTGTTTTGTATTTTTTTATACGATACTTATGTGAGAGCATCTAAAAACAGTTGCGGGTGAGGTCCTGTGTCATCGGTAAATATAACCAAGAGGGAAAATTTACTGAAGTTTCCTTTCTCTCTGCCTTTCTTACTTCCGAATGCAAACAAGGAAAGAAGATGGAAGGACCGATAAGCCACTGTTCTTCGGGGTAGACACCAAGTTATCGTTTGTTCCCAGAACTGAAGGGAACTGAACGTGGACCTCAGATGATTTTCTAGTTCCGCATCAAAACCTCTTTTGAGAAGGCCAGGAACAGTGATGACCCGAATATCCAAACGACAACCTTGGTCTTTTGCATACTGTACACTATAAATGTCATTCACCTTTGCAAATGTTTTCTTCCCCCTAATATCCCTAGTGTCCTCCAGCGAATCGATTCTGCTGGGGAGAGAGTGGCGAGGTATATCTGTCATCTATCCGGATGTCTTTCTTAGTTTCATTCATCCGTCATGTAAAGATAGTAACCACAACCTCCAATCAAACGCCCGAAATTGCATTGAACCTGTATGCACAACTTGGCATCTTTTACTGCCCGTTCTGAATCCCAGTTCCAATCTGTTCACAGAAGACCCTCAATCTAAAATTGAGAAAAAACCGGAAACGTCTTACCATTTGTATACAAGGAAATCCGTTGGAAATTTCACTTTCGGAGTGTGATGCATAAACATCAACGGATATAAAGTTTTCTTGTCTGCATCGGCGCAGGAAGCTCCGAGACCAAAAGGTAAAAGGAATTGGTCTGCGACAAGGGAAAAGCTGGCTCCCCCTGAGGTTCATAAGGGTGAAAGAGACAAAGTTTTGGACCGCAGCTGCTCAAGATAATAATAACATTACCTTATGCGCTGGCACAATTAGCATTGAATAACTTGTTTCTAAGAGAGGCAAGTATAAGTGAAAGATTTTCGACTATTTTAAGGACAAACTAGGCAATTTCTGCGTTATTGGGATTCAAATAACCGGATCAACGTATCCGTCCGGCCCAGCCGAATCCAAAAGAATCCACAAACCAATTTCTCAAACTAACCAACATCTCCCGTTACAGCCTTTTCGGTTGCCCACGGTGCATCCGGTCACGAGGAGTCGCCTGAGTTCATTCAGTGGTCAGAGATTCGGTTGACTGGACTTGTCACATCCAAGCAACCTGGACTCTGCGCCGTTCGTAGCCGCCAATCAATGCAAACACACTATGAGGGGCTTATACGTGACTGGTCGCTTACTGACGACGACAGGCGTTTGCCAAGTGCGATTTCCACTGTGCGACGAACTAATTAGTTCAGTCCAGTCGCTGGCATCACTTGGGTGCCTCCTGGTACTTACCTGATGTAGTACTTTGGCTCACTTTAGTTATTAGACCGAAATGCAGGTAAAAATAGGTACAATCAGAAATTAAGGGCGAATTTGGAACAAAGCTCTGCCATTGTTTTAAACTGAAAGTATATCCTTCAACAGTAATGAAACAGGAAAAGCAGACATCGGTCTAACGGTCCAAAAAAGCTCAGTTCCACTGCAAATGGCAGTATGTGGGGATAGAACTGGAAATGAGTGTTAAGGTTACGTTGGTAGGATAAAACTAGTTGATGAGCCAATGGAGTCCAACACTGGTATTTAAGAGGCAGGTGAATGCTGGAATGGAGTAACTCGAAGCGGATCGTTGGCTGCTCATTAGAATGCGAAAACGCAACGCCAGAAAAAAGACCAAACAGGCCCTCTCATTAGGTAGAGCTCCGCGGTGACATAGTACTTTCGTTCAGCAGCATGTCTCATTTCGCATCATGATGTATTGCTCTGTTGCCATCCACTGCCAACCTCACATTACCTTCAAAAATAAAAACGGTAATGACGGCCTTGCCGTCAGTTTACATTTTAGCAGAAGAACAACAGGGTTTCGAGGACTGAAATTTGCTGATCTTCTACCGTTTCTTGTTCTAAGGCTAAAATTCCTGTCTCTGAGAAAGTGTGCTACGAAGTGGGGAAGCACCGCCATAGTGCCAAGGAAATAAATCTTAAACAACAGCAGACAGTGGATGTCTGAGTCGAGCGCCATGCTCCGGGAAGTACACCTCTTCCGCCTTTCCTTCACCTAGTCTATTGGTTGTCACATGCGAAATCTGAGGCAGTTCGATATGCAGAATCGGTCCATGAAAACTCTTGTTGGGCTTTGTACATCACGCGATGGATGGTGTCTCAACGACGGACGAGGACATTTGCAAGTAACAACACCCAAGACTGAAGGAGGCAAATGTGAAATGGATATGAACCAGTAAATAACGTGAGATAACGGAAAGTACAAAAGTAAAGGGTGCGAAAATTTAGGTGGAGTGCGTTTATGGTGTGGTGGGTAATATGGTGAACGGACACTCAGGACATGGAAGGACGAAGAGTGGAATCTGTTGGATGGTTATTTTGGTTTGACAGATGGGAGCTACGGCAGTAAACGAAAATTACGTATTTGTGAGAAGTTAGCGGATGTAAATGCGGTTTGTTTTAAGTGAGAATTTCATCTGGGTGCAACAGTGGAAGCAACCTAAGAGATATATCGTCTTAATGACTGCGGCAAGAGTCAACTGCAGCAATGTCTAGCTAGAAAGCTACAAAATTCTACGTTCACGGTTTCCTCCGTCTACCAATCCGGTACCGATACCTGAGCTATAAGTCATCTAAAGGTCGTTTCCCAGTAATTCCCCCACGAACTGCTGGAGTTTTCCTGAGCTTTTGGTAGATGGTGAGTATGAACAATACATGATAGCCCTTGCAGGGGAGTGAAAAGAGCACTCTCGTTTTCCTGCTTTGCAATAGCTAAATTTAGGAGCGACGGGGTTCGTCGTACTCTAATCAGCATTTTCATTGACAAACAGGAACTTGACTTCCTGAAGTGGTCACTGCAGGAATGCTTTCTCATCTTTAATTTGGGTGGCGCTTCCTCATTTCCATCAATTTTTGATAATTGGAAGTTCAAAGAATGCAAACAAAATTTGCACTAGTTTTTAGGTTTACCAAACTATAAGGTAATTGGCCATTGCCGCCCCCACTTGAGGATGGGATCTTGGAGATGCATATAATAACGGTCTTCTTACTGTTCTTTCCCGCCGGGACTGGACGTAACTGAACGTGTTGTGTCACCTTTACGCCACACCCCTGTTCGCAAGCAGTCAGCCATGGTGAAACATCCTCCCCGCCTAAGCTGCCACTAAGTCGATTTAGTCCATAAATTTGGAGTTAAATGCAGTCATTTTCTTTCTGCCTTTTTTGGGCAATTGCTGAGTTTTGTCATAGTCTCGCTGGACATTTTGACGTGTTCTGCTTGCTTGAAGACCTAAATTGGTACTCGGATGCAGGGCTGAGCTCGTAGGTCCGGTTCATGGTAATGATGCGCAGGTCGAGAACGACAGGAGCTGATGCGCTGGCTGGTGGTGGCCAAAAGGATAAGGTTGTGGCGTTTGGATTTAAATGCCACGGGTTCGAATCCCCCATATCGCCGGCCAACTTCTCCACTCGGCAGCCCTCTGTTAACCGCGGCCCTCTTCCTGAAAAATGATGTACGTTGTTGTTTCATTAATAAAAAAAGTAAAAGATGAAAAATCAGATAGCACTTCTGTTGGAAATCCACCAAAATAACTCAATATTTGTATTTCACTTTCATTAAGTAAAGCTTCAAAAACTAATACTTCTCGTTATGACTGACCTCTGTGTGCTGAAACTTATATTGATGCGAACCCCAGTCAACAGATGCAGAGAAGCACCTAAGCCAGCCAAACTTAGTATGTCGGGTACAGAAGAACCCCCTAAGAACCTCTGAAAAAAGCTACTTTTTCCGGTGGATCGATACACGGATTTCTGCCAGTGATGCTTGGACAAAAGCATTCGCGCGCTCATCACGTGAGAGGTTATCATCCCTAATTTTAGGAAGAGAGACAGGCACACACAAAGTAGTTAGCAACCTGTCTTCCCCATCAGCATCCTCAGCAAGGTTTTGGAGACCTTCATGAAAAGATTCACAATGGCTCACACTTGATAACAATTCTTTTTCTTCTTAGTCCCACGGTTTCCTTGTTGGGCGATCTTATTTTACTAAAACGGTTTAGTCTAAGGATGATCGGAATGAGGCTTAAAACAACGGAGTTGTTTCAAACTCTAGAGTCACGGATCCTGTAAATGCCCTTGACAGAGCTTCTCATTTTCCTTCTTTACAGGAGTTGGAACTTGCAAATTATCCGGTCGGATGCTGGCACATTGCTAACGTTTTCTCAAAGGGGTTACGTTTTCCATCAGTGCGGATTTCAGCTTTTCTGAGCCATTTCCCGCTCGTACTAGGGCATCCCAGGGTTTAGCATGTGGCGTTATTTTAGTGCTTGTTTTATTCAGCGATTTTCATAAAAGCACCTCGGCAGTGACCCCGACGTACTCTGATTGGGTTACAATCTGGATCAATGAAGCCAAAGAAGCGCGCTTGCAAGTAAATCCGGTGAGAGCTGGTCTATCGGTCGGAACTCGTTCAAAGTTGCCTACAAACGCGGGTACTTTATGCTGAAATGCTTAACCCTGAGCACTTGGGAAAACAGTGGTGGGTACTGTTGAGTGTTGAGCAAAAGCAACTAGCCAGGATTCAGGTTCAATGGGGACTTCATTTCCAATTACCAGGTAGCCGACAAGTCCGTACATCGTGTGTTCAAGATGTCAAAGCGAAACGATCCCATTATTTTGTGGAATAATCACTGATGCCCAATGAAACTTACATTTGATTGGCACTTAAATATTACTCATTAATTGCCAAACTGACCTCATTAGGAGCCTGCGGGTTATACGATTTGTGCCAGAAAAGCTAAAAGTTCACCCCTGGTGCTCGCAAAGCAACAGAAAGATTTTTGAAAACAACCTTGCTTATCCGATTATACTGACGGTTGTTTATTGAACCTAAATGAAATGTCGAATCTTAATTTTCAATCTTGTCCCATAGGCAACGATATGTATATTATGGCGTAACGACGACAAATGCTTTTTTATTATTATAACACATTCCCATTCATATCGTTCGGCTCCCCCAAATGGGTCATTTATCTGACAAAGTGCACAACTGGGAGTCACCGGGTATATTAATATGTGACATTCAAAACCACGAGGGGTATGGTTTCTCGTTGGTTTTAATTTTGTGCAAAGTTCTTGGAGAAGATTTATATTGGTTTGTCCTGCAAATATAATTAAGCATAGAGATAAATAGTGCGGAGATAGCAGGAAACTTGAGACTGCTTTTATAGATTAGAACCCAGGCTAAGTCCACACGCATGCATTAGACAACAGAGGTAAGGAAATGTGAAGCAAAATGAGACGCACTTATTAAAACAAACTGACATAAGGTTACAGTAGTGCATTTTAAAGCAAATTGCAGCATTGATTGTTCAATTTTTGAGAAGGGGTATGGATAACAGTAGGCACAGCTGTAGACATGCGCGCTATAAATCGGCGCTATAAGGGTGGATAAATATTAGTTAAATAGGCTGTAAAAGACTACGCTGAACAGGCAACGAATTGCACTGTATACTTGACTGACTGCCCTTCGGACCCCACCTTTTACACACAAATCTCAGCTCATCCAGTCACTCTAACACTGTAAGAACTAGACCGTAGTTTTGCTTCTATAAGAGCCTGCCAATGATGTTTATCGATCATTGTGCCTACAGTGTTGACCTGGGGGTCCTAGCTGCACTGACGGCTGCATTTCGAACTAATCAGAATTATCGCGCTTGATTTGTTCAAATGTCGTCCTCAATGGAAGCCAGCTTTCTTCAACAGCATTGAAAGGGGACAAAGTACATATTCCGTTAACTCCAGTCAAATCCCTTCCACGAAGTCAGATCCTCTGAGCATGATGGGCACACGTTTCAACTAACTTGCTTTGAGTTCAGTGTTTATATTTACCTAATTATTTAAGTTTTCACAGCGCATATTTATAAGGAACAAGTAAAATGCGAAATGCAAACACTGGTAAATTACTTGTCATGCCTGCTATCAGCATATCAACCAAGTAGGACACCGCATTTACTCGGTTGTTACCGTGCCACAATTTTTTTTTCACCGGCAGACCAATACTTATATAGGAGGCTTTATCTCTAGATCTACTCTATATAACTAAAATTTATACGCCGAGAACACGAAAGTTAATCCACAACGTTTGTCTGGTTAATTTGGATTGAGAGCACACTCACAATTCATTACCAAGCAAAATAACTTCTGTGAACACTACTGGTTAGAGCCACTAAGGGTATCCGGAAATTCGCAGCACTGTAGTCCTCAGGAGATATCATAGCGCGAAATATATCTCATTGCGATCCTCGCTATTCTCCGGATATGCTTTTCGCAGCCTCTCGGATGAGAAGGCATTCCCACTTTATTTTCATCACCAGGTTGCCCACAGATTACCCATGAACAGCTTGTTATTTTGTGATGCATTGCTGTCCCGAAATATTTTGCCTCATATTCTTAAGTTCCCATCTCAGGTGACGATAACTGATACAAGTGTGAATGTACCACCGGATATCATTAAATGAAAAATTCATTGATTTTACAGAAACTGTACGCAAACTTAGTATAAAAATGCAATTGCTGAACTAATTTCTGTGTTAAATTCCAGGGTCGCTTGGTGAATCTGGCCAATTATTGCAAACAGAAACTGTTGCCGGACACAGAAAGCATGATTGCATGCATCCCAGCTGCTGCTAGATCTCCAGAGATTATGTAGGGCTTTTCAGAAAACATGGTCAGCGGGGCATTACTTGTAAAGACACCGGTTGAGCATAGTGTAACCCAGTTCAGAAAACCTAAATGGGAGGAATTGAGATTAATTTTACTACGGTGATGGTAATGTGAGAAGTGCGGTTGCAACTTGCACGTTGCTCATGCACTACTTGCTCGCACGCTCCTGTCAAACATACTCGACCTCCTACCACCCCCGACTGCTTGTTGTTTGCACCGGTCGAGTGTCTGGATTGCCAGTATTGTGACCTCACAGAGCCGAGTAAGAAGAAGGCATAAATCGTCAAAACGGTTAGGGGAAAGTAGACGTAATACGAGATCCGCGGTAAGACTATAGTCCTTATAAATAGCTGACGTGGTGTGTACCGTTTTTTAAGATTAAATTTCACCTGTTTTGTCGCGGATTGCTTTTTCGTGTTGGCTGTTACTGGCTACGTTTTTCTATCTGAAGCTGTTCAGCACGTTTTTTACACGTAATTGTTTTTTCCAAGCACGGTACCATGTATACGGAGTGAAACACATCACCAAACTCAAGAATGGAGGACATTGGCTCTGCATATGGCGCCCTTCACGAAGCCCGTTCCTCGACTCCAGTTTGCTTTAAATGAACTGGTAATCGAGAATAACAGGATAACCAACGGCGCCAGCCGTTTTAGCCAGGTTGCTGGTCGTCTTCTCCAGACGTAACCTCTGAAGTTAGGGACGTCATAGTATTGTCGCGCGGTCATGAAGCGGTTAGAGAGGCGGTCATAACTCGGACTGCCTTCGCTGAATACCAGCGGACCCGGAAGTTGCTTGAGGGGTGGAGCTTGGGAATGGGAAGCCTTCAGAGATAATTCGAGAAATTTCGGCGTCCTAAGGGTGCATCGTTCGGCGACGACCCGATGTTGGGAGAGCTGTGGCTTCAACGGCTCCTGTCGCATCTCCCGCCACTTCTCTGAGCAACACCAGAGGAATTTACGAGAAGGGACCTCAGAAATCGCCGATGCTACCACGCCACGCCACAGCCTAGGTGTCTTGGCTCTGAATCACGTTTCCGTCATTCAATGTCTCATCCTCACTTTAACGATTAAACTGAGGGGAATCGACGCATCGTTACAACGACTGGCGGTCGATAAGGATCGGTTACAAGATCGGTTCCGCCCGCGCCGAGGCAGGGGCATTAGTTCTGCTCCGAAGCGACACTTCATGCCATCAGCGAAGGATTATTGCAAGTTTTATAACCGCTTTGGGGGTTTAGCAAAAACTTGTGTCTCGGAGCGCACATCTGCAGGGGAAACTGGAAAACTTAGCTCCTGATTCATGATTTCGGCGTACGACACCGAACTGTCTATCTGTTCTCGCATTCATAACGTCAAGTGTTTGATAAAAAACCGATTACTCCTTGTGGATACAAGTTTTGAGATTAGTGTACTGTCCACGTGACTCAAATAATTTGACCGTTCTACAGACAGAGACGGTGCGGACTGCAAAAGCCGCCACTACCCATACATACGGACTTCGGTCTCACCCCGAATCCAGGTCTTTGGGCGTTCACTGTCGCCGACATGCATACCCTATCATTGTCATAGATATTTTCCAGCTTTTTGACCAAGGACAAGCAAAAATCCTCGATATATGCATGCATCCTTCATCAACAAATTTAGAAATTAAAATGTACAATGGAGGGGGATTTCTTTAGTTTTAGCTTACTTTATTAGTCGGTTGTTGGTGAAAATCTTTCCTGCAATTTTTGACTGCGGTCGGGAATCTGTAATAGTCTGTCGCAAAGAGAACAATTTAGCCTTCATTTCTTGTAGTTCGTCCTTCGCGGAGACCTGCATTGCTTAAGATCTTTTCATGTAGAAATTGGGAAACAACAGTTACCCATAGGTCTCTCTCATTAGCCTTTAGCTGTCATTTTGGTGGATGACTTCGGTGCTGCTTTACTGGTGCTGGGTACAGCGTTAATGCGAGCAGTTTTTTGAAAAACTACGAAACTACAACGGAGAAGAAACACTTACGGACAATTGGGCCCCGATGGGCTCCCAAATGGAGTGGAAGCGATGGGCTACGCATAATCACAATAAGACCGAATGCGGATGGGTCACAATTGTTGCGATGAGCTGCGAACCAAACTAATACCGTCCACGTGCAGCTGGAATTTAATGTCATCGCTGGGTGTCATCATGTGTTTTCATTGCTTTTTGTATACACTCTTCCAGTCCAAAATGAATATATTTGCTGGTACCTACAGTTTTCTTCACCGTGTGTCGTCGCGATCCTATCAGAGTCCGTTGGTTCAGGTGTAATTTGAGATGAATTTGCCTAGACACTTGAAGCATGGTTCTGGTTACCTCCACTGATAAATGCATTTGCAACGCCGCTTGACGCACGACAGAAATTGCGGATATCGCAAGAAACAAGTCTGTTTACAGCAAAAGTTTAATCCCCAAATATAACTGATTTTTAACGTCCATGTAGGTGCTTTGTGTTTGGACCAGGGTTTCTGATTTGAAAGCTAAAATTACATATTGCCAATATACGAAAGATCCAATTTACGGGTGTCCGGTGCTGGGTCATTTAACCAGGAATCAACTGCGTCGCTAGTTAATGCGGGAAAATACTCAGTTTGTTACTCCATTTCCTTGTCCCCACAATCACTTAGTGACATACAAAACTGTCTTACCCGCAGAAAATTCCCAAGATATCTGGCGATTTATTCGCTCATACCACTACCTGGGCGTGAGCAACACCGCATCTTTTCTTCGTCTCCATATCGATATTTTGGGGTGCCCACGTATATAAACACGACCTGGATCTATTCATGGACTCATTTCTTGCCGTAACGGAATTCCTAAACAGCGGAACGTTGCATAGAAACTGATATGGTGCATTCTTTACATGGACACAAGGGAAAAAACAGAAACTCAAAAATGAAATGGTAGAGTAAAATAGGTTAGGCAATAATGTCCATTAAACCACCTTAAACATGAATTTAACAAGCAAGTTTTGTAATTAAGTGTCTAATAATAACAGCTCACAAGATACCCTGTAACACAGGTAACACGTGTTCACGCAATCAATAAGGAAATCCACTCATCCATTCAAGATAAAAATGACAAAAACGATATCCAAAACAGCTTAACTCAGAGAGCGAGGAACCATCCGTAATCCACGAGATTGAATGACCTTCACAATTAGACCTCATTAAAACCGCTAAGTGAGACCGGATAGAACATTGGGGGCCTCAAAACCTATTTCTTCGTATAGTCTATGGACTTTAGGAATTTTCGTGAACGAAAATCACCAACTGTGGCCTATTGACGTAGTTATTTATCCGCATCTAAAATTATCAGCCGCGGTGCTCAAGATATAAAATCATTAATAGTATTTGTGTTTCAGCCTTTGGAGGAAAGCAAAAACTGAAAATGTTCAATTTACGATTTTACCAGTAACTTAACCGAAAAACCCTATGACATAAAGCCACTTTGAAAGACGGCCCTTAGCGGGCCGTTTAGGGTGCGCTTTAGTGTTCCATGTGCTGACTGTGAGTCTGAAAGAAAATGTGTACTGATAATGTTCTGCCAGCGACGAACCTTGAAGTGTCAAATCGAAGTGAACGATACTAAATAAATCCATTTTGTTGATAAGGGTCTAGTACATTCATTCTTGGAACATCTGGCCGATCACCTTCACAGATAGTATTTCCGTCCGATTGCATTGTGCTGTTTCACCCTCTGGTGTGGTTTGTAAACATCAGACAGCCAGTCCTGCCTGGGCTAGGGAAAGGTGGTAATGAATTAAAATAATCAAGCAAAGCGGATTCGAAGGATGAGCTTTGCGTTCGATCACCGGTTTGCACGACGATAGAATGGGTGCTCTATTAGCTATGCTCGATTCAAAATTGCTAACTTGAATTCCGGTCCGGGAAATACTTCCCAATGCAAAGTTCATAGTTTAACCGACCTAGTCTCCGCTGGTCTGGCTGTGGGTATCAGTGTCGTTGGGTTTCTTCCCTTACGTGGCCAGACTCAAAACGACCGGGACCGGCGGGACTCATGTCGGCTTGGGTGCCACTGAGTTGCAATTGGTTCCAAGTGGTTTGGTCATGTTAGTTCATCAGCTCGACGAGGGTGAATTTGGTGAGGTCTACCGAGGTCAGTTTTACTTGGAAAATGGGAATACACAAGAGGTTGAGGTTACGACACAGCTTACTCACCCAAATATAATGACCATATACAGTATACGCGAGAAAAAATGAGTGATGGTGGTTCTACAGTTGGCTGAATTAGGCCGTTTTCTGGATTGTTTGCTCGATTATCCGGAACGATGTCAACTACCAGACTAGTGCAATTGGGCTAAGCAAATTATCAGTGGCATGTGCTACTTGGAATCGTTTGTATTTGCTCACCGAGATTTGGTTTGTCGCAGTGTGCTTCTTTCCAACCAGACCTGCTCAAAAATATCCGACTTTGGCTTCCCTCGTGCTGCGTATCGGACTATTATGAAGCGAGACAACGTGCCAAGTGGCCCGTAAGTTGGTATGGTCCAGAAGCAATCTATTACAAAACATTTAATCACACTTTTGATATTTGGTCATTTGGCATTTGTCTGTGGGGAACGTTCTTATTGGAACGGGGAACGGGATTTCACTTCAGCTTGTCATGGAAGTAACGTCACCACATGACAACTGATGTATGACCTGACTCTACTCTTGCGTTATGACCACGTCGTACTCAGCCGATGGTCTCGGCTTGTCCCCTTTAACCTACACACACAAACAAAGGTAACTCCATCGTAGTATGAAAACGGATGTCAAACAAAAGAACTAACGTTCGCGAAAATTCGCAGCCAAGTGCGCGTTTACGCATGCCTATACATGCTTCCTCGCACAGAGTTTGTTTCATGATAAATCTCTTTGAAGCGCTTAAGTTCGTCTGCATCAAAAGGTGCACCGTTAACTCGGTTTCTTTTTGGGATCTGGCTAGAGACGGGGATTGCATTTTATCAAATCCAGTACTACTGATGCACACTAGTGACGTCGACCAGGCAGTGATGTTGATCCAGTCGACAGTCTATTTATTTCTATTCGTTTTTCTACTTCTTTATTCATTTTATTTCCATCGTAGTGTTACCCGTGGTGACTTGACGGATGTCTGCCCTACTGTTTGCTTGTTTTTTACGTCATGTTTTTATTTTTTGTCTTGCTGTTGCCCCACATAAATTTGTTCGTTTCCTAACCCATTTCTAGGAGAATATCTCATGAGGTTCTCATCTGATATTGCTGGTTGAGAATTTTAACTGGTACACTACCTAACCAGTTCTTCACTAAATCAGTCTATCCAACACAAATATTAGTCTTATTTCGAATTTAAGCGTGCTAATCTGTTTTTATTTTGCTATTATCACAACAACCACTGTCCTGGTTAGATGTTCATCAGTGTCTTTCGCAGCTGTGATATCTTCGCGTGCTTGAGTACTATTGGCGTCCGGCTAGTTTATCAGCTTTTTGATGATGACCAAGAAGTTGGCCAGTCTTGGGACATATTATCTCGGCCTCAAGTATAGCTCAGTTGCTGGGTAAGGTCACTACTATTAGAGACCATCCGGAACCTCGTTCTTATCGACAGTTACAACAGCTTGACGACCTGGTTAATTTCGCGGAAATGATTATTCCCTTCACAGACCGCCTACGAAAGGTTTATACTTAAGTTCGCGTTCTCTGAGGCCGCAAAACAAGTGTTCACATCACCACTAAATACGCTGTCACCAAAATAGCACTACTCATACATCTCGACCTTTCAGCACCCATATCTCTGATGACCGACGCCTCGGACACTGCAGTCGGAGCCTTACTTCAACAGTACACCAAAGATTCTTTAGGCCATTGGTATTCATTTCCAAACGGTTGCAGCCGGCAGAGTCCAGATACAATACGTTCGGTAGGTTTTCTGGTTGCCTACTTCACTGATCAGTACTTTAGACAAGCGTTAGTGGATCACCCATTCAAGGTGTTTGCAGATCACATTAATTATGGCCCCTTACTCATCACAAAGTGACATGTAACCATGTGCAGGACTTGTGGTGGCGACTAAACCCATTGCAATCCAATATGTAAGTGAACGCTGACAAGTGAATATAATTTACACACGTACCCTTATCCAATAATCAGCGCAGTGCCGCCGGATCTAAGTAGAGCATAAATTGGCAAAAAGTTAATATCACAATGCAGAGGGTTAACAAGCCGATTAAAAAACCTCGGTCAGCTTAAATTTGAAGTTTTGGCTTTCCTAGGGTTTTAAACTAAACAAGGTCATTATTCACAACATTGTAGAAGAATGAAATATCCCAAGAGAATGTCTCTCTTGGCAAATGTAAACCACGTTCAAAAGTGGCCATGAACTTACTTTTGCGTGCGTTAAAATTTTACGACAGAAGTACTTTTCTCTAATCTTGAGGCCCAATATTACCAATATTTCAAGGACCATTGCCGGACATAGCTGAGTAGCATATGAACGCTCCAGTGTCAACACATAGGGGGTATAGATTAGTAGCTCAGTAAATCAGGAAATATAAGTGTCATGGACAATCACAGAAATTTCTGAACTCAGTCTGGCGACCCGTTAATTCTGCTGATGACTGCATTATCCTTGGGAACCTGAAAAAAAAACGCGCAAGATAGTGATTTCTAGAAGAAAATTCTTCGAGAAAATTATTCTTTTTTCTCATTCCCCTTCGATTTGTTTATTCTTACACGAATAAAATAAGAATAACTTAACAAATGGCCATACACTATGCACAGGGGAATTGTTGTCGTGTTGGTGATGGAGATATTGTCTTGATTCTGAGAAAGGAGGTAATATAAGAAAAGACAGTATCTGCGATAGAAGCTTCGTGTTTCAATCTATCAGAAATTAATAAAACTTATCCCCAGGAGAGTTTTTTCAATTTGATGTAAATCAGGTAAAAGTAAACTTGGATCCATGGTATGCTCCATATGAGAACATACCACAAACTGAGTCCTGATCCTATCCAAAATAATTTTCTTGGCCAGGTGTGATAATTTAACGAGCTACCTAACATGTGGATACTGATTCAGAAGCTCCAAAACTTCTGGGAGTTTGAGATAAAAGAAGCTTAATGCTGGAGGTGCTGGGGGCCACAACAGAATGGCCAAAATATTCTTGACGGATAGAGGAAGGGCCCATAGATTACCGTGTATCTATGAAGCAGGGCTTCGAGCAATAC
Source organism: Fasciolopsis buskii (assembly GCA_008360955.1). Classification (NCBI taxonomy): domain Eukaryota; kingdom Metazoa; phylum Platyhelminthes; class Trematoda; order Plagiorchiida; family Fasciolidae; genus Fasciolopsis; species Fasciolopsis buskii. Next base: position 29,643 of record LUCM01009277.1, read on the forward strand.
TTGCTTCTGATCTTTGAGAATGAGTTTTACTTTGTTCTCTTTATCGGGCTCTAAATGCCTTAGTCTAAGGAATACACCTGGTGGCTAAAGTGGGATACACATTAGATTTTAAGCCTATTTTCTCACAAGAAAACGAGCTTAAGGCTTATTATCAAAAGGATTCGGTAGTTGTCGCTGAATAAAATGAATGTGAATTCAACAACTTGTTTTTTGATGCTGTTGCTTACTGAAGTAAAAATTGTTTACATGACGGTCGCCCCATGAACTTGGCAATATCCATGAATCCTCTTGGGATTACGTCTTATGTCACCTTTGGAAGTTACGTGGGTTATATTTTTGGTAACTTTTCAGTCGCTGGTCAACCATGCGGAGGCAAAACAGTCCAGCAAGGACTTTCTTCTTGAAGTCACTTCTCCGCCAAACGGAGAACACACGTTACGTGATACCTAAACAAATGTGGTGCATGTAGTCAACCGGAAACAGTTTTATCATATCCACAGGCGACATACCAAAGAGTGACATGTACATGCGATGCTTTTCTTGTTTCCATGACCGGAATCCCTCGTCTGTTCTTGGCCTCTCGTTATTAGTAAGGAATACTGACGGAAGATTCAAGCTGACACATTTCTACGTACATGCCTCACAACTGGAATAACAACTGTGTTGATTCATTTGTTTCAGAAAATGGGCTGGCAAAGGTAGCTGTCACAAAGCTGCGCAAAATAACTTAAAAAGATTCCCCAATGGTCTGAGAACATATTCCTCTTCCAAGTAGAACTTTTAACTCGTTTACTGCGTGCTCCACGAATTCGTACACATCTGTGGGCTTCAAGTTATCACCAGAAAGTCCAATAAAATACTGATGACCTAGATTTTCCAGTGCAGCGCACAAGTGACCGCAGTTGTTGCATCGAGTCTTTGAATGGTAAGTTATAATTCGATGATTCCTTGAACGGGTGCCACGATGTTCTCCAAACCTCCATTCTTCTAAATCGAAGTGAATGCACGTTCCACTGAGCAAATTAATAATAAAATCAAGCGCGGTAATCCAAGCAACATTATCGGACCAACAAGAGCACCTAATTTCGGCTACGGCGAGTCACTCAACGTTATGGCAATAGTCCTCGCAGTTATGTTTGCTAGAATGGCTATCCGCGACACAAAGCTTGTTGAAGTCGTTTCACCTGGCAAAGAATCCTTTTTGTATTTGTCAACAAATGACACTGAAATATTAGGCAGAAACAAAACTCACCACTAAGTGTGGAATTGAAATCGTCGATCATTTTATTGAATTTATTATCACCGGTTTATAAGTCCTAAAATAGGACGAATAAGACGCTTTATCAATTTCCGGAAGTCTGACATAAAATCATTGCGCTCGACCAACGAGTACCGTTGATATCAGCATTCGTTGTATACTCGTACAGTTTAGGCATTGTCTGCATTTATCTGTCTCGTAGTTGCTTCCGCGAGTCTCTATTTCGTGGCATGAATAAATCACCTAGACGAGAGTGCGAAAGTTACGTGAACCTAAATAGTGGGAAAGTAAAACAACTACATTTCGGTGAAACAAATTAGTCACCACTGATTTTAACGAAGCACACCATACTGTTTGGTTAGTGGGAAATAATACTGGGCAGCATGTCCGAAATATCTGAGAACCTACGGATCCAGAGCCAGGGTAGTTTTGATTGATTTAGGCAAATTGGAAGTCAGAGCAATCTTAATATTGATTATCAAAGACCCACTGAGAATCCTAGGCATTATTGTCAACGAAAACTTAAGAGCAAAGATCTTACATAAACTTTTTCACTATATTTTAACGAGTTCTATTTTTTGAGGGAAATCATTGACTAACTGTGGGACGTGTATACCCCTGAAATTAATGTTTTTTGACAGGTGTTACGCTTACGCATCATTTTATGCCTTATGTACCGATGAAAAGCGTGGAAAGTGAAAATTATCTGAGTGCCCATTTATGTAACGGAAAGGGAATACTGGAGTGTAACCCTGTGCTGCTTATGTAACGGCTTAATAGTCTTTATTGGGAGTCCCATGTCTTTTGCAGCATCCTGCCACTTCGATATATATATATATATATATATATATATATATATATAAGTTTTGTACTTATTGATTAGGCAGCTAAATGCTTTTTTGCTAGAAGTCTGAAAAAGAGCACTACTTACGGGGATTTTCTGGGTGCCCTGGTCGTCGTGCACTGATCTCTGTCTTTTCTCTTCGTAAGTGCTGTTTTGCTCCAAATCAAGTTTATAAACGTAACAAAAAACACTGAGGTTAGCAATGCCAAAAGTCTATGGTTAGTCCGCACGAGCGACTAAACAAATGGACTGTAAGATAAAATGCCCTGAATCAAAGCGAATCCCGTCCAAGCTGTGCATAGACAAAATGTAAATCCCAATATAAAAAGCGGTCGATTCGTTGTTAGCATACTAAATTATGAAGTTTTTGCAAATTTGCGAATGTATGCTGACCTCAGATACGCGACCAAAGTTACGCAAAACTCACGAAAACGACCATGCGAGTCAGGCAGGTCCAAAAATGCAATGCGCGTTGAATGTGAATAAACAAAACTTGCATGTGCGACACATGAATGAATCCAAACAGAAAGGAGATCATATGAAAAATCAATTTCACAAGTCCAGGTTATCTGAATGTTCCTGGAGGAATTTTGACATCTTTCTGCAGTCATCTAGCTTCGCCATCATATAAAGTACCCATTTATTTATCTAAATGAAAAAGCTCAACAGCATGAGAAGTTAGGCGTCTCTGATGAAAATCAGATCACTGTAATTAACTAATATCTGCGAGATTATAGCTGTGCCAAATCGTGGGATATAGGTATGGATGAACACAAAATGCAGTGGAAATTGTGGGAAATTTGACGTCAGTGATTTACTGAGAAGGAGGGTGTTTAATTTTATCTGGGGAATAAGAAAATTAGAAAGACAGGTGCTTTCTTCAGGAGATCGGTTTAGGCAAGCAGAGGCGAAAGCTTCGCAGCTGGAGTTACGTGAACGCTTTGGCAGAAACGATGTTGATTATGATCATTAGAAGAATGAAATCGCGTGCCTGTTGCATAAAGTTTTAGTTTAGCTCACTTGTCACAGTCTAATGTCAGAAGAAAAATGAAGACGGTTACAGGCAACAATACAGTTTGGTTGGCAAGCCGTTTGAAATAATCATCAAAGCTAAAGAGACCGGTCGGAGTAAAGCCTGCTTTACCCCAATTTCCGCTGTCATTGAAGCATAAGAGAAGTGGTTCATTGATGTTGAATGCTCAAAACGTAGGAAAGCTGCAAAACCTGACTGACAGTTTTGATGAAGCCCTTCGGCCCACCATTTGAGGTATCCAGCAAACTTATTAATGTTATCATATCGGAAGCCGACAATGAGTAGTGTAGTGCTTATTTGATATCAGATACTGCAACTCAATGCAGAATTGTATCAGAGCACTGAAATATCTGAGACGAAAGCTAGACCTACATGAAAAACGCGACGATTTGTGGTCTCCAATCAGAGGTGAAGAGTAGTTTAGACAAAAAATCGAGACAAGAAGCAGGCCCGACTCTAAAGACACGTTCAGGGATCCGACGGGCTAAAATATCAAGAGGCACAATTAGGTTTCAATATTTTCCGTCGCCTTGTTCGAGGTAGCGCACCAAACCAATCAGATTACATCAGTTAACTCCAACACACGACTTGAAAATAGAAGATCAATATCTGAGAAACCACCCGCTATTTCACGGCAAAACAGAACCTTGCCGGAATGAAACTACTGCTTAGCAGCCTAAACGCCCTAAAGCCTATTGCAGAAGAATATCAGGAAATGGTCAAGTTCGAGGCAGCCTGTTTCGCATGCACCAAAACACACCCAACAATAAAAAAGGAAGTGAAAAGGGAAATACAGTTAACTGCTGTTTTCAAAGGGTCAACAACCACCATTGAACCGCTCTAAACAGATGACATCTAAGGGAATACCGAGACCAGTATTGATCACCTCAGCGACAAAACCTATCCACCAGCCAGCGGGTCTGGGCTTGATCGCCACGTGAATGAGAACTGATATGGGCTGACGTTTTGAAAATCCTTCCGAATGGGCGGCAAGAAATTTACACGGATTATATTTGAAGGTTGTCTGACTACTGAGACTGTCGACGGCAACATCATTCACGGTCTTATTGCTTATGCTGCTATTCATGAAGCGGAAGTTTATACATGCGTTTGACTCGGCAACCTACAACAACCGTATTTAGGACCATAGGACTTCGACTTTTGCCCCTGTTTTCCTTCTTTTTGGTCACAAATGAAGTTTGGCTGTATATTATATATTTCATGCATTTGTCAGCTCACTGTTAGAAAACTTCCGAATCCATCTTGTTTTGATTTTCGGGTTTTGACTGCTCCCATTGCGATGTTGGCCAGTTGCAGTATTCAATTTTAGGTTTTGGACAAGAGAAATTTACCAGCAAGTATTTGGCCCAAACAAACTTATCTGAGCAGTAGGCCACCAAACAGGTCATTAGGAGGGTGTGATACATTAAATTCATTAGAAAAGTTAGCGATACTAACCCAGACAGTATGATGTCATGTATTGTAAACAATGCTGATGTTAGAGAATTAGAACTGTATGGACTATAGGTTATACTGCTGGAAAGGAGGCTTCAATTAGTCAAGCAGCAGACCAGTTAACCAAGTAGAGAAAAATCTTAATTGATGACCATTTACGACCTGTTCTGCAAGACCACGCATCACGATAGAACTCTCTTTCGCCCTGCTTCTTCACTTTCCCAGGGTAAAATTGTCGTTTTATGGACAGTCGGGACAGTAGCATAAATTTCTATTGCAGTTAGAAGGCCCCGTCTAGCACAGCCGTTGACCTAAACCAGATTCGCTTATATGCTGTGTATTGGTGCCACACGAGGGGCAGAAATGAAGTCAGAGACTGTGCACTGTGAGACCTTGAGGTAGAATACACAAGTTCTTCAAATATAATGAGACCTCTTTCAGCAACCTTTCAGAGTTACACTAAGCTTGATCGATGATTTGTTATTCGGAACCAGATGTAGCACAGCAGACGTTCGTCTGACGCGCTGATTGCTGGTCATGATATTGAATTGAAACATCGTCTTGGATAACCCAGGGTTATGCGGACGCGTTGCGCACACTTGAATTGACTGCATTCTGTTTATCTATTAGACTACAAAGAACTGATTGGTCAAATTGCTCTAAGTACACACAAAATTGTGTTGCAAGCGGGTAGTGTGGCACTAGGAGGGCGGCGAGACAATTAGGAATATTCACAATGAGCTGATGGACAGTAACCATGTCTCCCTTCAGAGCTGTCACACACTGTTGGGAGTCATTGAGAATGAAATCTGCACAAAAGTGACCCATCAATTTGGATCAGTCCAAAGGGGTTGTAGGGTTTAGTGGTAACACAGACGGCGAAGGAGCCAAAGTTCGAACCTTGGGTGCGATGATGATATGCACCCTGATGAGCTTTAGTGAGTGTGAAACTCGAGTTTGGTGCTTTCAAAGTGCAAGGTTGATAAGGAAACCTGCGGTTTGCGCGTTGGGAGGGGAATCCGAAGGGCAGTCGGCCAAACCAAATAACATACTAAAGTTGATATTAGCGAAGCGATTTTGTGTAGATTGTGTAATCTATCACCTTGTGCTGCGAACTGTTGCCGTTTTGATTTGATGAAGAAAGCTAATTCAAAGATGACGTCCATAAATTGACTACACCTAAGGGAACCTGACGAAAAATATAAACTGAAGGATCGCACAGTCCAGAAGTTAAAGTGGGAAGAAAACCATCTTTTCAAGATATCCCAGAAAAGCGAACGTTTAAAAATGTTTATAAAATGAGCCTTATTTGGGATGAACGCGAAAGAGAACAAGGACCACAGGCTGACAGCATCCTAGCACACCTCAAAATCACATCTAAAAACACCGTACGATTGTGCCAGCCCCAAGTAATCACGTGTTCGTAGAACATCTAAACTTATGAGAAGGCTTTTGTCAGATCTAAAACAAAAAACAATTCAGAAGCGAGGAGAGGAAGAAAAGTCACTTTCGAATTCAAGTGCATCATCTGCAACAACTGTTATAACAATCAAACCGGGAGAAAAGTATCAATTCGAAAATATGAAAACAAACTGGCTGCAATAACATTACCCATGACCGGGAAGGATATATAATTCAACTGGGTAAGGCTGAAATTCTGAACCAAGTTACCACAAAGTAATAAGGGAGATTCTGGAACCCTAGTATTCTTTAAGTCGTCATGACATTAGATGCATCAAATAAGGACCAAGCGGTCTAGCCAACTGAGATGGCCGGAAAGTCAAAGCATCTAGACCCACAGTCATAAATATGAATATCCACACAAGTGACAAAACGTAACCGAGAAAACCTAACCACTGAAGCCAAACATCAGGCCTCTGGTGCCAAAGGTCAGGTAGAAGAGAAAAACCTAGCCACGAGACCAAGTTTATGGGAGAGGTCGGAGTGAAAACTAAAGCTAAAACTATGAATAAATAGAAGCACGATCATCTGGGCGCATACATTAATAATGTCATCTCGGCTAGTGGTGGAAAGCTTACAATCTCAGTGCAAATCTCGACGACCACAAACCCGTAAAAGTCAGTAGGTTGATACATTGATAGCGACCCCCACAAGACGGAAGTTAATTGTGCCTATGAAAGTGTGGCGTCAGTCATATAAAGAAATATCAAAATTTATGAAACTGATAAAATTTGCAAGCGAAATTTCTAGGTGTGGTCTGAAGGTTTTAAAGCAAGTTTAAGTGTCTTTGTTATGACTTGCCTGATTAAGCCACTAAATGAATGCAGACAGCCTCAAGCACTAAGAAGGAAAGCAAAAGCTAGATTCAGAATAGGGGCCAAATTATTATATACCGGCACTTCAAGGTCGCATATATATGCACCATATTGGTAACAGTGTCACGTATGGAAAGGATTGAGTAATTAGTTTAAGGAAAACCATTCCATTCATGTTTTACAGCTTATAAAATAGGCCCAAACTATTAACGTGAACCAATATTTGAGTCCAGAGGATTAACTGGCTGAGGTTGAACAAGTGAGCAGTCAGAATTACAACTTTCCAAGAACTCGGCCTATCTGGATGGATAACCAATATACCCAGATTACTTAACAACTAGAAGTGTGATGTGCTACTGCTGCACTACAGCTGCACTAAAATTACAGCCCATTTGTGTCTCGGATTTAGTGTTGCGCAGTGGTCATAAATTCTTGCATTAATACCGTCAACGTTGAGAGGAACAGCAGTACGTGTAGCCCATTCGGATGCGTCGACTGGCTCCAAGACACCGATAAAAAGTGAAGGACGCAAAGCCTTTCTAACAGGCTGTCAAAAGCCATCGGAGAAAACGTCTCAAGCAACATAAACATTCCAATATTTATCCCAAAAATAAGCCCCTTAGTGCCTCCCAAACTTTGAGGCACTCTCAGATATACATTTTACCCCAGTAAAAACACCCAGCATAATTCTGGCCACTTTTGCAAATGACCAGCAAAATGTGTACCATATTTATTGGTAAACAGGAGCTTTCCGGCCCACCGTAATCGCTTACTGATATCGCGCAAGACGGATGCCCCATAAAATTTATGCGCATTTCCCATCAAGCTATCCTTATCAGTTCGATACAAATTGCCATATCCGTGTAATACCCTGTTACGGAGTCTTGGTATTCCGGTTTCTACTGAACCGTCTAAATGAGTTGCATATAATTCAAGCAGTATTCTTGGTTTCCGTTACACACAAAAGGACTGATCTGGTAATTGGGGTTCTTCAGGGGTCCGCAATAAACGGAACTCAATATTAGTTAACATCCAACTTCTACATCCCAGTCACTTTTATGTCCGTAGTCAACCGGTTGTAATATTTCCACTTTTAAGTTGTACTGGGAAAACAGTTTGTGAGGGAAAGGTATTTTAACTGGCATTGCGCTCGAGTCTGACAGCTGTTTCATTGATTACCTGTGCTTGCGCGTGGCTGGATCGTGGCAGACAAGTTGCGATCAATACACAGGCATGGCCTAATCAGAAAGCAAGAATGCGAAAATGCAAAGAGAAGGCCATTTTGTGAACTGGGCTAACCGATCAGAATGAGCGGTCCGGATTGGACAAAATGTGCCACGAACTGAATCACGTGAAATACATCAAACAAGATTGGCCAATCAAAGCGCGACCTAGACAACCGATGAAACGCTGGCAGTCGCACGGGCGCAACAATGCAGGCAAAGTAACCTATAAATAGTTTATGCGTTTACTCAAGAGATGAGAGTTTCTGCCGATAGACTCTGGTCGTTTTCACTTGAGATAGCGGGAATGGACGACAACTATCTAGAGATGGGATTGGCTTACTGAAGAGCAGTAAACAGAAGAGAGAAACGCTGATACTCGACAGTTACCCCCTTAGTTATGCCGTGAGAAGTACAGTACATACTGGTCTAAAACTGACATATACATACGCAATATATATATATATATATATATATAACTGAGCATGATCATACATGAATCAAATCAACCAAATCTTAAAATAAACTGTACTGAACAAGGTCCAGTAGGAATGAAGACTCACCTCTTCAGACAGATATCATAAACCAACTCTGACGTACTATTCATCGTACATCTCTTGTAAACTTTGCACGTTAGTCTATTTATATTTTTTGCGGTGGAACGCATCTAAAACAACAGTAGGAAATAACGCAGCTAGCTTAGGGTCACCATGGACAATTTCGTTTTGTCCATTTGGGTATTTCAGTGTGTTCCATTCATTTTTATCTTACTCAGAAAATTTGTCATTTGCTGCCTTAGTACTTCATGCTTGTAATTACCATACGTGTCTCCGGACACAGTGCACAAAAATTATGCCCGTCTTTTTGATAGCTAATAAATCTCATTGCCGTTAGATTAAAATGTATTCCCTCTTTAACGGGTTCTTTTAACTTGCTGGAATCAATTGTGTAGTACACAATGATCAAGGAGCATTTAACTCTGACATTTGTTGCCGGAGAGAGCGCAGCTGACGCTTAATCTACAACAGGGGTTCTGGCGTAGAAGCTACGGCAATCGGTAACTGACATTTTTGCTGTGAACGTATCAGCTTACGATGTACTAACCCCACTTTTGTCCACGAGTGAGGGCGATACGTTTATCTATTTGGTTACTGGATCCACTTACGCACCTGGAGCCCTTGGACATCCTGAAATGACAGGGTAATTACTCGCCTGGAACACTTGTGATTTGAAGTGACCATGGATACTGACGGGCAATGTCTAGAACCGAAAGTCTCTCAGCAAATGTTGTTGTTGCATTAGGAATGTTCTAAGAAGAGAAAATGGAACTGCTAACTTTAACATTAGGTGGCTCCACTGATAACCTTAGAACGAAAAGTAATTCATCTTACTCTGGCAGCTCGGGAAGCAGTTCTTCAGTAGTTGAAACACCGCAGCAGGTGTTTTTAAATTCTGTGAAATCGAAGGGCCTTCAAGAGTAGCAACAACTGTAGGTATGTGAATGGCGCACAGTTGTTGCTTGCCGTAACAGTTCGAAAGTATTGTTGTGCGGAGAGGACAGCTCCGAGATTTCCCCAGGTGATCGTTACAGTTTGATAGTCCCAATGTAGTTGTCAGAAAGTACTCGTTAAAATAGACTGTAGGCAGACGTACCATTATTTTTGGATTTTGCAACCAAATGGCAGAGGCAATAGAATTACTAACTTCTCAGTACTCAGTACGGCGAAGGTCTAATCGCTACCCTTCAGCCATATATCAATTACAACTACAAGGCCAAGTGTGAAAAACGAGGTAAAACACTGCTATGAAGCGGTAGGGTTTCAGTAAACCCATCAACATTGACTAGAGGCGCATATTAGGCAAGCATCACGCGGTTCGGGGGATTCGTGGTAAACATCAAGTCCCTTAACTGAAAAGCACTTCAAAACTGGATTCGTGTGACATTTCTTCTGTCTTGGGGAATGGAAGGCACCGTCATTTTTTCACCTGACGCATTATACCAAGGAAAACTATAAGTTACGATGTACCACTACCACGAATATTGCCTTCGGTGCAACCTAACATCCAGTGTGATACCTTATCTGCTTGGTCTTCGCTGAAGCGAGTGCATCCACCATGACAAGTGCAAGTATAATGCAGAGACTCTTGCCTTTCCGACAGATGTGAAGTCTCTTCTTGAAAAGAGTTTTTAGTGAGTCGATGAGCTCATTGCAATATTACCCAGTGTCAGATGGTTTGCTCACTCCTCAGTAGAGGACAATCGTGAAAACACGGAAGACCAAAGCTGAAATCTACAGCTTAAAATAGACCGAGTGGTTGCGAAGACCCATGAAAAAGGGACGGTCCATCTAGAGGTGACTGATTATTTTTCCCTTGGGTTTACCAACAGTGTAGTCAAGAACGCACCTTATGTGCTCATCAAGATCGAAGGATGCGTACTTTGTGCTGCCTTCCATTCTTTTGATAATTATTCATGACATACTGTGCAATGGTAATTTGGTGTCGTCCGGCTCAGTATCATGTCTCAAACAGTGATACTTTATATGGTTCTATGTTCCTTCGAATGTCTTAGTTGTGGTTGTCTGTTCACGTTTCTCCTTGTGCATGGGGCCCTAATGACCACGGGTCTGATCCTCTGGCACAATCATCCATGAAGCCTATGATAAAACAAGGCGCGTTTAGTAGCAGATACTTCCACTGATCAGTAGGAAGTTCAGGATAAATTTAGTGAAATGGAAGCAGCATGGCATACTTTGGGTCAATTATTTATACATGGAGTGCACTGCCGCTACTTATTTCATCAGTTTCCTTGGCGAATGGTAAACAACCTCTATCAATCCCATACAGACCCAGATTCAGAATTATTTTCCTCGCACTCATTTCTGTTTGCTTTGCATTATTGTATTCACATTTATCCAAAAAAGCAGAAGGGTATTTCTGGAGGTTTTGTTACCTGGTGGGTTGAGTAGATACAGGGGACTTGTGGTTTCCTACTGCACAATAGACACACTAACATTGTCATCCATCCGACGTCAATTAGCGTTAAAGTCAACCACTGTCGCTCACAGCGGCAATCCACAAATCTAGATTGGCACACTGTAAACAGAACACCACCACCTTCGTTGATCCCGGTGATTTCTTTCGGCGCCTCCAAACATTTGTCCTTGAGTGATTACGACCGTTGAAGGAACCCAGTTTCAGTCGTCCATTGATAGTATCTTATGACTTTAGGTGTGAAAAGTCTACTTAGGGGAAATAATGTATTTTGATCGGCCCATTATTCCATTCCTGGTCCCCAAGGTTTGGCTTCTCAAAATGCATTTATGATGTGAATTCATGGCAGGACAGCGATGTCGCCTGTAATGATCAATGGTTTATATAAACATTGCTGTGATAAAACTGCGAAGAAACAATTAATGAAAGCAAAATAAAAAAAATCAACCAAAAGGGCTATTAACATTCTTTCGGATGGCCTCCAGCTAGTTACCTGACCAAGGTAACTAGCTTAATAAAAACTCACAAAAAGGGTAGTGTCCAAGACTACCGTGAAGATATGCAAGCTATGTGACTTACTAAACGTGTAAAGTATTTCTCTTAACATATTACCCCAAAAGAGCAACTATAATGCCTCCAGGTTGCAGTATTCCAAAGAATCAAAATGAGGTCGAAAAAAGGTTTAGCCTTTTATTTTCTCGTCACCTGCAAATACTGGGAGTCCCTAATATTTAACTTGACAAGAGCAGTCTACCTTAAAACGCGGTCCATGAGGAATTGTTCTGGGACGTTCTGCTGCCACGTGTGCTACTTAGGGCAGCTTTTCACAGTGCTGAAGTCACTATCAAATTCAAGATTGATTTATTGAGTTTTCATTCCCCTGTGGCCTGAGAGAAATGTAAAATCAAATGTAAAATAATTTACGGACGCTTAAAAGAAGGGAAATGGAAATCCGAAGTTCTTCCATCGAATCTAGATAAAATACTGAGGGCCGCAAATGGATAAAAGAGTTTCCCTATGGATCTATAGAGTGGATGTAACGAGAATTGATAACGTGACCAGTAGTACCGTTAAAATAGTATCAATGTGCTCAAATCAAACACTGGAAATAGAAATCTTTGCAGCAGTCACTGTAATGAGCGCACCAGTACTGTCAACATCAATTACGAATTGTTGCTGAATTTTATCACCAACAGGGAATGAACTAAACTTTATTTTTGGGTAGGATTGTTAACTGATGGCGACGAATGATGATAGAGTCAGTTGACATGCATCAGTATGTTTTGGTATTTCGATAACCTGACCAAATATTGTATAGTTCAAAGTGTTTGAACTAGTTAGCATTCTGAAAGTAACATTTGGATCGATAAAGCAATTAGTCACAAGAATCACTTTTTCAAGAGAGGTTTTTGCTTAAATCGAGGAGCATTGTTGGTTTGTGGTTTTTGAACCGAATTTATTTCTGAATTTGAATTTTCGGGAAATCCAGGAGTGAACTTTCGGAGGTATGGATTACTGATTACTCATAAGAATCTGTGAAGTGGCTTTAAAAGATTATCTACATTCCGATACCGCCCAAAAACTTCCGTTGAATAATAGGATTAAAAAGTGAAAGTAGCTTCCGCTGGAACTCCTGATTATTGATTCCAGCGAATAAAACAGTCCCTAAGTTGGATCTTTAATCGAACGCAGAATTTACGACTTTCCACTTGTGTTTGAATATCCACAGTGAACGAACCTCTATCGCGTGAGTTTTTCGTTGCAGCTGATGGGATTTAGTCCTGCTAGTTCGGACTTGGCTTCTTTCATGCATGCAAGTCCGCAGAAGTGATGTAGTCTTGTTCACCAATCACATCCACTTTCCCACGGAATCCAGCAAAAACAGCACTGTTCCTTTCAACGAAAAATCTTAACCACTTTTCAAACCTTCCAAAATAATCCTTAATTCGCTAGCAGGAACTTTAAGATGGATTAATTTAAAAGTCTCTGGCTGCATTTTTGAAAAAGTTGTAGCGACACCATTTGCCTAATTATAATACAGCTTCATTGCTAAAACCACAGAATGAATAAGGGTAGCCTCATGGATCAAGAAGTAAATTTGAACAACTGCATTGTGGTGTTCAATGATAGCGCTAGATCTTGGAATAGAAACACTAAACGGGATGGACCTGCTTTCCGAAGATTTTGGCAGATAAGAAATAAACGCCAACGAACAACTCGAACGCAGCTGCAATTTTCGCAACCCGAAATACACTCGACCATAGGCTTGTCAACATTTAATGAAGACCTCGACGGCAGTTTGGACATTTGAATTGATTCCGTCTGTAGTGATTCTTCACTGAAACTATCGATATCTGAAGAAGACCCGGAAACATGTAGACTAGCATCGACACAGGGAAAATCCGATATAGGATTAAAAACAATTTTCGCAACATGTCTGTCATGTAATAAAGCGTCAATAAGATCGAGAATGCAATAGTCTTTTGACTAACTGGTTCCTCATAAAGCTTTTCGGTGGCCTCAGTTTGTTATCTCGATGACAGATGGCTTTGGATTACTATGACTATAGTAAATTTGATCAACGTACGCAGTTCGGGAAGAGCTTTGGTGGACTGATGTCGGTACTGGAGTGTGGTGAATTACGGTATTGCATCAGGAAGTTGTCCACTCGTCGATCAAATTCATCACACTTACAACCATTATCTGACTTTCTAAATGCTTTTAAAGTGTGCGCTAGGCTTTCAGCTTTCCTGTTTGATTGAGGGCGTCGTGGTGGTGTCAACAACAGGCGATAAGCCACCGACATCAAACAGTCATCTACCCTCAGAACAGTGAGATGACTGCCGTTGTCCATGACTGCCGCGTGTGACACATCTTCACAGCTGAAAATCTAGCGAAGTGCAGCACCTATGAGATCTGAGATAGATGACAGTAAAATAAACCTTTGGCCGCCTGAGTACGAACGTCTACTAATGCAAGATATTTATTCAACAAGGATCCAAAGTAATCGGCATAAACATGCTGCAAGCTTCATAAACCACGGAGTAGCGAGTTCATCGAGAAGACTGAAAGCGGACCTATCATGTATAATCGCTGCAACGCTTAGCAACCTGCACTAGCACACTATCGAGTTCCGGTCACCGAAACGTTAGTAGAGCCATCAGGTGTTCCAAACGCAGATCTGCTGGAAAAGAGGATATTAACGGAACAGGAAAAACAGTGCAGTGGTTCAAATGTGATACTCAATTGTCGGTTATAGAAATATCGTCCTATGTTAGCAAAATTTAAGAAACCGTTGCCGGATATCGATCTTACAGCTGTTACAAACACAGGACAAGATAATACGGTAGCATCTTCTGGTCCTAATAACTGATTCCAGTCAACTCACAGGAAGTAACAGCGTAAGTAAATAATCAAGAACAGGCGACCTTTTAAAAATGACATATGAAACAGAGTAGGGTGAATCAGATTTTTAATGGCGTATGTCCTAGAAATGGGCTCAAAAAGAAACGTTTCACCTCTGAGAGACCACTGCGGAAGAATTCACCAGAGAAGAGTGAGGATCGCAAGGGAATTTTAGGGCCTCGTAATCGGTCACGATAGTGAGATGGGAACCAAGTAAATACTTTTGTGAGCGCATTACTGCTCAGAGTGCGGCTAGAGCCTATCGTTTGCTCTGAAATTGTCCCAATTCCTCAAGACTAAGAAGGTAAGAAATACCGGGTACCTAGGAGCAGCTGTGCTCTAGGTCTGCCTCAACCCCAGTGGGTGGTCAAACGGATAAGGATGTAGCGTTTGGACATGCAGGCCACGGATTCGAATCCTCTCATTTGGCAGCCTTCTGCAGGTCGCGGCGCTCTTTTTGAAAATGATGTACACGGTTACTTCATTAGTAAAGGCGGTAAAAATGAAAGATGAAGAAAGTGATGCAGCCGTAATACTGGATGACTTTATTCTTGACGGAAAAGAGTGTAAAACAGCAGTATTGGAAATAAATACTAGCGGCTGTCGGAGTACCTTTTCGTGTAGGGACACCAAGCGAATGGTTTTACATGAAGAAAGACTAAAAAGTGATCCCACTATGGTGAAAAACACGGACTGAATTGTGTGCAGTACTGAAAAGAAACTCATCTAGAGATTTAGACGATGATGCCCGGATAAAGCCAAGAGGCGGCTGGGATCAGTTTGAAAACCATGCCCATTTATCAATTTGCCTGAGCATGCAAGGCTTTGGGTTGAAAATGCACATTTATCAGGGTTAACGGCAACACAATGCTTACGTAATCGCTCAATCGGTAAACGTAAATGCTCATCATGTTATTCCCTGGTTGGTTCATGCATTGGACGTTGAATAACTCAGGAATAGTTGGATTCGTTGCGTTCTAAAATAGTGCAGAAGAAACACTAGGACCAAAGGACAAGAACTGACGTCGAGACAGTCCAGATGGATTGTTGATAGTTGTTAACTTATGAGATTCTCATCAGGAGTCATTTTTAGGAGTACATCTCGGAGTTCTAGCTTAAGAAATATGCTGATGAAACTGGTGAAAGATATCCTTCGATTCCGACGTGAAGTAACTGTCCGTTTGAGTAACATGTTCGCTCATATCCGATAGTCAACGCTGATTATCGGGGTTCTATCTTCTTTCTTTAGGGATGTGGCAATTGGAATGTAAAAAGCAGAAGAGTGCACTGGTGTAAAGACTCCTTTGTCCAATAAATGTTCTGTTGTATTTGTGACTGATTCCGGTAACCCCAGAGATTGGATGTTTCAGAGAAATTGAGGACTCCGAAACTTCCGGAGTAGCTGGCTGCGCCTTTGTGTCTTTAGTCGCTCAGGATGGAGATACTTTAAAAGGACACTAGGTAAAATTAATTACTGAACGTTATCCTCAAGCGGTGTTAGATATTGAGACACAGGAAAACTAGAAACTGGGTGAGTAAACTTTGTACGCGACGTCGACGAAGTACCGCTGTCATGGCTAAGTGTTTTATCTCTGCTATCTAAACGCATAGAAGTCCGACTACTTGACATAATTGCATGAGCCACCAGAATAAGATGAGAGGGCATGTTCATATTGTAATGGAAGCCGCAATCCAAACTAGTCGATTTAACGCATTTAGCAGAATTAAGTAGGGCAGATTCAACCGTCATCACCTAGCCAATTTTAAGTGGAAAATCACCAAGAGGAAAAAATTGAACTTTCGATGGCTTTCGATGCATTCTATGAAGGTGATGATTTAGCTTAAGTATTTGAGTAACTAATAGTCTGTGCTAACACAATTTGGTGACCTAAAACGGCAAGATCTGCTGAAGGTTTATTTTTTACGTGAATACAGTTAACTCGAAGTAGGAGAAGGAAAATGCCTTGTTTGTTCACAGAATTAAAGGCGAGTATGTACGGTGGAAATTGAGCCCACACCTATTAATAGGAATGGGTGAACAGTGTCGCCTGCATGATTGCATTAGCGCGTTTTCTAACAGTTGCTGGGATTACAATCTACATTCTCTTTGACAATTATAAATTAATGCCAGAATGTGGGGGCCGAATATGCTCATGTGTGGGATTACTGACAAAAATAGTTATGTGGAACGGGAATTTATTGCCCTACAAAATCACAGCTATCTAAAGGAATCTCACCCTAAATTTATCAGACTTATATGGTCGCTTTTTTTAATCAACGCTATTTTTGAATGCAAATGAATGAGGAATATTCAACTAATCTTAGGCTTGTACCAAACTGTTGTTACTAAATAAAATCTGTGAACTAGTGTTGGTTGGGTTATTAGCATGTTAATTTTGATCACAGACCTGACATGTATGCCGGACAACATGACCACGGAGGAAAGACAGTTTCTTGAGAAGATTTCGACCAATAATTTTGGAAACCAGGATACATCCAAACTGAATCCCTAAGTGATCAGTGAAGTTCCAATATTCTGCTTCAGTGTGACATGCAGAAATAAAAGCACAAATATCTTTCGCATCATTTCGATGGAGCTGATGAAATTTGGTCTGTTCCGCGGTCTTAAATTCGGCCGGCTAAATATGACGAGCTATGCACATTTGAATACTTGCTATTATTTCGGGAAATAACTAAGCATTATTGTCAGTGATGTCATCTTTCGACAGACACATGGAAAAACGTCGGTTTTTTGTCTGTCAAAAATCTTTTCACAGACAGTTATTTGGGTTCAAAAATTTCAAAATAACTATCAATTACATCACCATGAATCAACAAAGTCAAGTAACTGTGAGCGATACAATAGCATGTCTTAAAAAAATCACTATGGTTTCAAGTATGAATTTTTAATGTGGGCTATTGAATTTCGCCAATGAATGAATACCGGGGACAAAATGTAATAGATGACAACTTTCTTTGTCCCAGTGGTTTCCATTAGTACTAGTTAATTTACAGACGAAGCTTTTGCAGGTGATCAGCAACATTAAGAGGATAACGGTTATTTAATTTGGTTTAGTTTGCCAAAGTCAATTCAGCAATAAAACATCAATCACTTGTGCAGTTTGGGTTTATAAACGAAGAAAGTCTGGAGGAGTCTGTTTGAGGTCTCTTTGATGCCCATTAAAAACACAGACAAATCCTATTGTTTTACAATGGTCCGCTTGGAGTTTCCCAAGAGTTCTCTTGTTGTCAGTTATTCTGGCCTGGTGTTTGTTTGGGGTGCCATTTGCTCCATGGGACACTCGATAGAATCCATTTACACATGAGTCATGGAAGACACACAATTGACTTCAGTGTGCGTGTGACATTTTTAGTTCTGGCGCAACTTGAATGAATCACAATAAACCACTGATTTCGTTGTTAGTTATTGTGTAATCTTTCGAAGTATCAAACTTTTGATGTCGGATTACTGGCTGCTGGAATAAGGTTAGAAAAACTCGGAACTATCAAAATCAATTGGTTTAATGATAGGTTAATAAACCTGAACGACCAGGATGTCTATGGTGAGCAGTCTCATCGTCCAGTTCAAACTTTGACGCATTTATCTCCCCAACAGATTAAGGTTTATATTTCTGAGTGCACATGACTTACTTCCTCCGTTGTAACTGACTTTGGAGGGTCACAACTTCAATGAATCGTTTTGCAGTTCCCGAATCTGGAATCTTTGTTGGATTGCTACCATCTCGGAGATCACCAGAATTAAAATATCCAATTAGTAAATTGTCTGCACGTCCCTAGAATTAAAGAAGTGTTCCCGTCTAAACAAACTTTGGGACGCCATTTAATGTTTAGACAAAGTCTTCGGTGACCAATCTTGCCTAGGCATGACGTGAAGTTGAGGTTACTTGGTGACAGCCGGCGGATTCGAACCACTTGCCCACGATCTGATCATTGAGGTGGTTTCCAACATCAGAAGCCGGGACATGCGTTACTCCTTCTCTACTGAATGTTTTGCGAAAAGTAGCGACTGTGAATTGCGAAGTTAGAACAAGGAGCGTTTTACCTGTTGAGAAACGATCCACGATAGTCAATATGAACTGGCTGCCCATCCATTGACGATACAGTCCTCAAGCAAACAAGTTAGATATCGTTGACGTTGCTTAATTCATATAGTCGTAGAAGGTGTTGCTGGTACTAGATTGCACCTTTGCTCCTAATAGCAATGGAACGGGATTTCACAGAGGTCATAAGGGTTCATTAACCATATCAGATATAAACACACCAAAACTCACAAAGTCCGCCATGAAAACATACTTCACACAGATGTTCACAAAATGTTCGAATAGTACGACGGTGAGGATGCCAACTTACACTGTAAAATTCAGGGACTAGACGGCGGAAGACAGCAATAAATTATTGGGCAAATCAACAACTAAACGCTATTTTCCTTTCAAGCTTATAGACTGAATGTAGCCAACCTTGTCACACAAAGCAACGATAATGAATCCGCAAATTGGAGGGCATTGTATCTACCCACAGGTAGCATACACATTCAATCATCTAGACTGTTGGGGCATTAGCTAAACAGTTACTAACAAACATATTTTGTGTCATATTTGACTAGCTGATTTCGCTGAGTTGGAAATGATTGGAAAGTGACAACACCGACTATCACTTGGGGATTAAACTTTGGCATAACTCGGGAGCCGCGATATTGTTCAAGCTAATTTCTTGGGCTAAGATTTAAAGCCTAGAAGAAGAGGAGGAAGTTATTTTAGATCTGTTCACTTAACTTAAAAATATCAATTTGTTAAGCAAAGGCAACTCAATGTGGTCCTCGAAGCAACGTTTAAATGCTTTGATGATTTGTAATTGTCAAGTTGTTTTACGAATATGTTGTTGCATAACTCTGAAATTAAGGAATAAATGTTTGCTCTCTCAGCTGTCTCAAAATTTGCAAACAGGAATATTGCTTTATTGAATGTTTCCACTGATCAGAAAGCTCGGAAATGGAATTGTGCAAAGAACCAGATTTCGCATTGAAAAATGTCAACTTCATTTCTAGAGACCATTCAGATTTCCGTCAGCAAATCTGTGAATGTAGTTTTTCACTTTTTGTCAATAAAATGGATATTTAGTTTTTCCAAATTACAAGACTCTAAAGTGACAAATAAAAGTTTCAGACAACTTTAAGTTAATCGAAATAAACCGGAATGTCAATGAGGATTCGCAGTGCTTTTAGTCCATGTAGCAGTAAAAGAACACAGAACCAGAAATTCCAGAACGTAAGGAACATGGAATACTCTACTGTAGAACAGATTGTCCTTGGTGGAATCTCTGTGCACGTGCATTATACAATAAATGTGGCATTTGTTTACGACTATTGCACCGAGTATCAGTTTAACAGAATGAACATGCGTGAATATTTGTTCATACAACGAGATAATAATGATTGCTCGTAGGGTAGGAACATTTGCTCCAGACAGCAAGGCAATTATCCTGGTTAGGGACCTCTCTGACCAAGACAGAGTTCCCCCGTGTGGATGATAGGCGAGAACCGGTCTGATGTAATCAACTCATTTGGTGACTGCTGATGTAACTTATATGACCAACTGTCAAATGGCGGTCGTCATGTAATAATGGGACAAACAGTCATACCTACTGGTCGGGAAATGGGCTATTTTTAAAGACATGACAGGGAAGGTAAGATCTGGTCAATCCATTAGGGACAAGGAAATCAAGGGTTGCACTAGGCACCCAGGCAGTTAATAGCACTGAATGATTAGATAAATGAACGACATTGCCCGCACAAGATTCGAAACGGATAATGACATTCCCGTCCTAATTCTTCTTACGTAATTTTTTATAGGTTGTACTCAAAGCCTGCAATACATTGGAGGGTCATCCACATAGTAATTCTATCGTGATCCTTGAATATGTGTTATGTTGGAAAATTTATCAGTTAGCGATCGGATGTGGATGCCCACCAACCCAAGGAAACCTTCGATACGATGAAAACCAGTTTGTCAACCACAGGGGTTTTTCTCAAAGAACAAGCTGTTCCAAAGCTCCACTGATTACTCACGGTACAAAGCTAACATTTTGGCATTGTAAATAAGTGGAAAAATCTAGTAGCTTAAGAGCATGAGGTTATAAAGCCCAAAGGAAAAATCTTCCCAAGCGAGGACAGGCGACAGTAGATGGTCACTTGAGTTTAGCCTAAGACCGAGGTTCGGAAAGCATTTTGCGTTTTACCAAAAGAAAAATGAAGGATGCATAACCCACGGAGAGAATCAACAGACATCAGACAACAAATTTTCGAAAACAACCTTGCTTATCCGATTATACTGACGGTTGTTTATTGAACCTAAATGAAATGTCAAATCTTAATTTTTAATCTTGTCCCATAGGCAACGATATGTATATTATGGCGCAACGACGACAAATGCTTTTTTATTATTATAACACACTCCCATTCATATCGTTCGGCTCCCCCAAATGGGTCATTTATCTGACAAAGTGCACAACTGGGAATCACCGGGTATATTAATATGTGACATTCAAAACCACGAGGGGTATGGTTTCTCGTTGGTTTTAATTTTGTGCAAAGTTCTTGGAGGAGATTTATATTGGTTTGTCCTGCAAATACAATTAAGCATAGAGATAAATAGTGCGGAGATAGCAGGAAACTTGAGACTGGATTGATAAAATAGTGTCTGGCCCACAGCATCATTCGTGCATTAGACTACACAGATGAAAATATAAAAAAAATCACTCACCAAAACTAATAGAGACATTGTTGCAGTAATATAGTTAAGAACTAAACTCAGCGTTCATTTTCAAAATGCTGAGAAGGCTCACAGTCATTAATAGGCACTGTAGTAGTCATAGACGTTGTGGACTAGCATTCTAAGAATAAACAGGTATTTAGTAAATAGGCGGAAAAATGCTAAGAACAACGGTCAGGGGCTTTAAATCGGGTTCTTGATTCTGTTGCCTGCGCTTGTCCAGGCTGGTTAGAATTACCGCTTTGTTTTTCTCAGATGATTTCCTCAATGATAGGCAAATGCCTCCAACAACCGCCCCGTTAACCCCAATCGTTTTCCTTCCACAGGACCGGGTCACCCCTACATGATGGGTACATTTCTGAACTAACTAATTCGCGGTTGGCATTTACACTTACAGCTCATAATCATTTGTCTAATTCGAAGTTTACCTTGGTCACTTGCCTTTGCTTTTCTTTGCTTGCCTCAATGTGTATTTCTTAAAATCACTGCGACGTGGAATCATATCATTCATGCATGGATTAATTTTCCACAGTGTCCGCTTATAGAGAACAAGTACTACCATTGGTGAATTATTCTTACCATGCTTGCATGTCTGTAGATTGACGGAGTAGGACTCCACAGTTGCTTTTTTTCTTGCAGCGTCATAAATTTGTTCTTCAGCACACCAATGCCAACATCTGAAGTTTTATCGCTGAATCTATATTAACTAAACCGTATGCACTGATAACATAATGCTCTTCTCGAGGAATTTATTTTGGTAATTTATTTACCAAGATGTTCACTATTCATTAGGACGTAAATATATTTTAGTTGAACGCCGTAATCAATTGAGCCACTACGGAAAATCAAAACCACTCAGAAAACCTGCTGCACTGACTTTATCCTGAACGTTTGATATGATACTACAGCATAAAATTCATTTCATTGTGTTCTTTACCATTCCTGCGGATTTGCCTTTCGCGAACATTGGTGGCAGAAAACGTACAGTGCAAAATGTCCATAGTATTAAAGTGCTTTTCAGATTCCTTTGCATTCAGCTTAGGTCATCGACAGATTACACCTAGGCGATCAAGGAACTGCTTGTTTTTAAATGATCATCACTACCGTTCTGAAATATTCCTGTGTTAACTGTATTCATCCCATCATAGGAGATGCCAGCTGACATGGGTGCGAATGTCACACAAGATACCTTTAAATGAAAAATTCGTCAATTTACGAAAAGGGCACACGAAGTGTAACGATGTAAAAAATGAACTAGTTAGTTCCATTTCTCTCAAATTTATCACCAGAAAGTGGAAAAACCAAAGGTTACTCAACGAATCTGGTCTTGTTTAGTGTAAGACTCTTAGAAGTTTTTAAGAAATTTTCCAGGAACGCGTTCAGCAATGCATCAGCTGTAAAGACACTAGATGAGCATAATATAAGCCCCTTGGGGAAACTTCAACAGGAGGCACTGAGCATAATTTATTGTAATGATGATGATAATTTGGGACATAAACGTTAAGGACATTAACGTGTTAAGGCAAAATGTTCGCGAACATCATAAGCAGCGATTTAGGGCGGGTTCGATTCATACGGCAGGTTGCATACAAAACAGCCACCTGACGTCAATGATCGGAAGCTTAACGGTTTATGTGATCTGTATGGATGCTATTGTGCATTCGAAGAAATCATTGAACATGTTTTGTTAAATATCAGTTGCATTTTATAGTAACAGCTATGAACTTCACAAGTGTCTATTGTGATATTTTATCGAGAAAAAATGACACTCATTTGAATGAGCATTGTACCGCTCATTTTCCTGTAACAGCGACTGAAGGTAAGCAGTTAACATCTGGGATCTAGAACAGGTCTCACTGCATAGTATTTGTGACAGCTGCATACATACA
Source organism: Fasciolopsis buskii (assembly GCA_008360955.1). Taxonomy (NCBI): domain Eukaryota; kingdom Metazoa; phylum Platyhelminthes; class Trematoda; order Plagiorchiida; family Fasciolidae; genus Fasciolopsis; species Fasciolopsis buskii. The sequence goes on from LUCM01009277.1 coordinate 52,808, forward strand.
TATGATTTCAGTAGCACTATTATTCTGATTGTTTTGACACATGCTTCCATAACCGCCACGGCAAATAAGTACGTGATTTCAGCTAATAAACTGGATGCCTATATTGGTGTAACGTGATTTCTAATAACCGCGTCTCCGGAAAATGAATAGCTCGACAATATCACTGTGTAGTTACCCGTTAGTGCTATTCGTCATGCTCTGTCGACCATGCCAAGAGTATGGCGTAGATTCTACGTAGCGCGGACAAATTTTTATAGCGGGCGAACACAGATAAAAGAATTCCTAAAGTTGGTTATTCATCTGTGTCCTTCCTCCTAAATAAACCCGGCAGACAACGGCAACAACAAAAGTAAAAAAAGACTAAAGTCAAAATCTTACCATCACTTCGCATTTGTAACACTCGCTTTTATCTTCCAGTGTTTATTAGCCTAAGCTTCAATAATAAACATAACAGTGAAAATACCTAAGTCATTAAGAATCTGTTCCTTTTGACGCATATACGACATTTCAGCTATGCTTGCAGTCTTAACTTTGGGCAAGGATAAGAACTTTTCGAATGTAAGGTCTTTAGCCCGTGTCAACTTCTGATAGACCGTGTCCATGTGTATTCATTTTAACAGAATTCTTAATATGTAATATTGCCGTTATCTTCTTGACTCTCTCCCGATTGCACGGTTCTAGAATTTCGCGGTTCCTCCTCTTGTTTTCATGTGCATGTAAAATTTGGGGAGTCTCAGCTCATTTTAGATGATGGTTCGAAGGAGATCTATAAGTGCAGAATTACTTATGAGGGACAAGTTAGAAAATTAGCATGGTCGCGTTTAAAATGACAGTTAGGAGTAAAAAACTGGTTTTCACTAATATTGCATCTACTAATATAGTGGTGTGATTATAGAAATGATTTAGTAAAAACGCCTTCCATTCATTTTATTGTCATTTGAATATCAGTGTTTGCTGTCATGATCGCGATCTATGGTGGTTCAATTGTAAGTTGATGGGTTTCAGTATTTTTTCGTGCGAAGCCAAATTTCGCAGTTACCATGAGCTCGATGTAGTCAGTTCATTGTCGGCACGGGTGACATATAAGATATTCATAGTTTCTTATTAGCAACCACAGGGGCGGACAAATCTAAGCTGTCTCGCTATCTCAAGCTTTCCTTTAGTGTAACTCACTGCGAGGCATGGCAGCACTCTTAGCACCTCACCGAACCTACTATACGGGATTGTTTGCAATGGCTAGCTTTGTTCGGCACTGGAATATTCCGCAACCTAAACTAAATTTGCAATTGCAGCCGTAAAATGTGAACTCAGGTATGACCACATATAAATCCGGACAAAATCACCTGTTCAGTTGGAGATACCCACGCCTACTAGATGCTTAATTTTCATTATTTGCAGTGGCAGTGGGCCTTGGGATAATTTGGTCAATCTTTCGATTCTGCGTCAGATTACTTGTTATTTCCAGCTGGACAAAAAATTGTTTCCTGAACAGAATAATGCTGACCACGGATCAGCTGATCTGGCAATAAACGTACAATTGTAGAGAAGAGGTGGCAACCTATAGCCATTCCGACCGATTGACTCAGGTTTTCGAAACTTGACGTGATCGCATTCTAATGTGCAATTGTTAGCTAGTAGACGAAAAGACGAATATGCTGTCCGTCTAAACAAATAAAATTCTTCCTTTTCATTAATCAAAAACAGAAAAACAAAGGTACTCACATAACGTCAAAAACATTTATCATAATAATTTACTGGTTGGGGAAGGCCACCAAAGAATGATCAAACCCTACAGTACCATTCTAAAATAATTGTGCCTCCTCTTCTTGTGCGACGATTTGTGACTTCAATGTCACGGGCAACAATTCAAATAAATTTTAACACTCAGTTCCTTAGAGTGAATATTCGAAGCCGCCAAGCTGTCACTAGCCATTCCGAAACGTTAGCTACGGCACTTTATTGCAAGTAGTATCGTATAGGGATGACAGGACCGAATCTCCATGATAACACAAGACCGGGCTTCGCGGTTTTTCTGCTGATCAGGTCGGCACATCCAGTACCCGGGACAATAAATCAAATGAACTGGGATTACGTCTTTTGTCTGAAACTTGACCAATAGAGTAAAATTGATTAGAGATGACCGTTGTGTTTCATAACTGAGGTCACCACCTACATGCGTTTCTAATGATTCAAATCAATCATGATATTTGTATTTCTGTCATTCTTGCTCCAGAAAGAACTCGAGCATTGAGTGCTTCTTGAAATTGCTCTTGACTTTGTTGAATTTCGGCGATGGGTAAACAGAAGCACGCAAATAGTGCGGATAAAGTGGAAACAAAATACTTGAAATGGGGTTTAAACTAGGTAGTTTCAGAATTCGGGTTCGCTTACGTGCACAGTACTACCGAAGTAAACAAAAAATAACCAGCGCGCCAACACCCCCACAACACTTCAGAATGCTTTCACTTTCTGAATGCTCGAACAACCAAGATTTCTGACCATCTACACCCGAGTTTATCGGATGTGATTTAAACGAAATGCATTTATTGTAATTCTGATCATGTCGGATTTAACCAGAACATCAGAACATGATCGTGGCTTGAACTGACACGTTTTATTGCATCGATCCACTATCCTCCCACCCGAATTCGCACTGTCCGTGTTTCAGGCAGTCCCAAAGCGATTTCAAATGCAAGTCACAAATCAACTTTACGTTAGTAGGGTACATGAGAGGAATCTTTGCTTGAAGAGAGCATGGGTAGGCCATAATAGTGCATGTGATATACAGGCCAACATATAAAATTATGAGCGAATTTAACTGAACTTCTTTCGAATCGCTATAGATTTCTTTGATTGGACCATTTCATAGAGCTTTTCAGTGTTCCATTCGAATTCCTAACCAGTGAATTCGACAGTGAAAACCCGGGATCACACAATATAATCCTTTAAATCAGGTAGTAACCTTCTTAGGAGTGAAGCGAATTACAATACTGGTGACTGATATCCAGACTATGTATTTAGAACTTAAAACCCCTTTCAACAATGAAATTAACTTTAGCATTAAAACACTATATGACTTCATTTCTGCACAGTGGTTAGGCACGAATTATACCTCGGTCGTACATCAGAACGTTATTTGTTTGGTAGCATCCAAGAGAAATTAATATTTATACTTAAGAACATTAATCAACATGTTAGGACTAGTTTCTCTTTTCCTTATACATCAGTTCTTGAAATTTGTATTCTAGTAGATAGAATTTACAAATGTTCCTGACCTCATCGCAACAATCGTTTCCGTGAGCTTTGTAAAACCCGGGCTGCCTAAAATGAATTTTGATCCCATGTCAAATTAACGGTTCAAACGCACGCAGTATAAATCTCCCAGTAAATGTTTATATCCCAATTTTTGAATTAGTGAGCTGAAAATTGCAAATTTGAACATGTCAGTGGTGATCAGCCTGTAGACTCAGCAAATATATTTGTCGGTCTTTTGAAAGCCGTAGTGATTTTTTAGACAAAATGAATTGCCTTTATGGTTTCAAATGGTATTTCGTTCAAGTCATTTCAATGAAATTCTACCACAGTTTATAGTCAACCAACGATGAAACAAAACGCAAATAGCTTGGATCAAGGAAACACTGGAAGAAACCAGTGAAATCGACTGTGAGTGGCGAACGCATTTTATTACTAGATGTGCTGAGTTGCACGAAGTTGGTCAGTTTACATCACAAGCTTTATTTAATGCTTACCAGAACAGTCAATTAGAGTCGAGGAAGAAATAAACTGAAGGTAGTGAAACTGAATTCTAATCATTGTTAATTTTACATAGCTATGTGAAGCGTGTAAATGAATCAGTTTTTATACATGCGAAGTTCATCGGTTAGTGTGACCAGCAGTCATAAGGTGGTGTTTGATAATCTGACTAAATAAGTAAGGAAATGCATGCATTCTTTTTCGTTTTACATTGGACGATAAAGGATGTGAAAACGGTGTACAGCTAACAATTTATGAATACGGTTTTAGGTTAACTTTTAATGGCTTAGTTAGATAAAAAATCGCACGTTTGTCCTCCACTGGCAGGTGCAGGTTGAACAAAAATGCAGTCCACAAAGTTCAACAATATCGAACGCTTTCAGTAATAGTCACCAGCTCTGGTGGAGATACCGAATGAGTACAACGAGGGTATCTACCGTAAAACAGCAGGTTTTGAACGGCAGAATACTGAAATCTCTTAGTATTCATGCACAGCGGTTTAAGTGTACCTCTGACTAGACATTCTTGGCTATTCTGACCATGGTGTTTTGGGAAAATATTCTAACTAGCTGCTTCTATCAGTGACAAGATTAACTTAAATTTCCATGAGCAGAATTCTGAACGAACTAGCTGAAATATTCTTGATAATCCATTGTGTAGCTTAGCAGATGCATACAGAGCCTAAACTAAACAATTTTTATTCTAAGGTTCCCCTAAGTCAACCCACACATTAGTATAGATAACGACTCCCTGCCTAGAACCATTCATGGTCATTCACGGAAATATATCTTTAAACCACATGGTAATTTAGTTTGCCTCATTATTGACACACTTGTGTCACGACAATCTGCATCCTAAGAAGAACAGTGCAACAAAAAATAGTGTATAGTCAAAGCACCGTTCCAGTAAGGAGGGTATCGAAAAATCGATGCGCCATATATTGGTTTATTTGTGAATGATATAATGTTAATGACGTAGCGTTGTTGGTAGATGTAATGCTCCAACGTTTCGACTACAGTGGGTAGTCTTTCTCAAGACGCATTGCATCTACCAACAACGCCATGTTATTAACATTATATCATTCACAATAAAATTGAAATACTTTGTATCAGCTACGTTTTTGTTTGGTATCATTAAATACTGAGGCACTCCAAAGTGAAAGAGAGAAATCAACGAGAAGATAAAGTCCAACTGTTTGAGGTGAATGTTTACTATCAATCAAAGCTGAAATAATCAAACAATCCCAACTCTCTTGTCTTTGCTCGAATTGTCAGAAAGAATGTATCCCAATCTCCAAACAGTTTCAATTTCTTGATTTTGGGTCGTTTTGTCAGCAATGCCTGACTTGCTACGGGCATCAATACAAAAACGCAACCTAAATTTTCATTGGTATAGCAGTCCCCATTTTTGCATTTGTGTATATTTGTGTGCACACCGGTTTTTCCTGCGATCATTATAAAGTGGATGAATGATAGGAATTTCCTGCCGTAAAACAATGAAAATTAAGATTACAAAAACCTAAGCAATTTCCAATTGGTTGGAACCATGAAAAAACTGAATAGAAAGCTTGTAGTGTGCTTTTAAAGAATATATTCATAGGATCTCTTTTCATATTTTTTGCGAAGTTGTACAGTTCGGTATAACAAACTGCTCGAAATTAGTTGTGACTATGGACAGACTGGAATTTGCTCGTATTTAATGGTTTCACCGATAATTATACAGTTAGCATGTTCCATCACTGCTATCTAGCTCAATGTAAATCATGGATATATGTGCCTGTACTTGTAAGAGTACTTTTACATTTCGGCGAATTTCTCACTGCTGTAACCGTTTATCTGTCACCTATACCAGATGCCGTGGTTTTTCATTGTTCGCGGCATCGCTGTTGTTTGTGAGGGATCTAACTCAAATTTACATTTGGGAGCATTCTAAGCTATCGAGTTGAGGAATCATTTGGGCCTATAGCAGAGTCTTCTTAAGGTGGTAACTTTAAGGTGAGCGTTCAAACAAAGTGCCTTCTGTTTCAGAAAATTCCAACGAAATTTAGGGCGAAGTACCGTCACCAAACTCCATTCATTCGAAGTGATTTGCATAGGAATTAGGAGCCAGACTAAAGACAGATGAAAAAAGGAAGATACTTAAATCAGCCATATGACACTATGCATCTGTTGTTGAGCTTACAGCACCATTGATACTCGCGACCAGTGGCCTCAACATTCGTTAGCTGCGATTCACGTAGGTCAAGAAAACGTTATCAGTGTTATTAGCCCTTGCCTTTTGTCGCTGCAGTTGTTACTGGCATTGCTTGTTGCGGATAAATGATCCTAAGTCCAAATACCAATCAGATTCCTTCCAAATGGTAACACTAAATCTATTGGTTAACGAACAGTAAGGGTGTGCAACCGCTCCAAGGACTCTGAGATAGTAGAAATTTGAGAATTGTCTTTAAAGGCCGTGAAATCTAGTTTTATAAACCGGAAGATAAATTTTTACACTGAGAAACTACTCCATATTTGAATAAAAACCGGCTTAAGCAACGTAACCGCCTTCTTCTGGTTGTCTCATGGATGGCCTCACGTGTGAACTATGGTCCTCTGCCTGGAACAACCCTTTGCTTGAGTGGCAGCTGGATTCAAAAGCATCAGGTTTTTACTTAACTATGCTCGTACCTACAGTTCGGCTAAATCAATGGATGCCCGACTAAGTTGGCATCTTTAATAAGAGACATGGTTTAACGTTGGATACCATTCAGAAGACTGGGATTATTCATTGTCATACGTTATAGTGGCAGGTGGTTTTTTGGAAGACGCTGTATGATGCATACCACGTCCTTTCCCAAATGAATTCACCAGGACGTACCTACCTCAACTCTTTGTACACTGCACGTTTAACCCAGGTTAATAGAACATACAGCGAGAACAACAGGTAAGGCAAATTTAGCGGCCCTATTTACAACATTCCAGTTACGTGTTTGATAGCTATTCCTTAAAGGTGATTTTGTGAGCTTTAGCATGACCAATGCCAATTATCAATACACATCTATTATTAGGCCGATGGATAATGGTTACGAAAACAATCGCTACGCGTGTTTGCAGAAAGCTGAGACTGATGTTTTGAGTTGATGTTGAAATGAATTCCTGCCGAAAATGAAATAATTGTTATAGCAAAGAAAACCAACAGACACATCTGTGGCAAAAATGATGTACAAACCCGCTCGTGATTAAGTCCTCGTGAAGAGGATAAATGTATGACAAAAGTGTCAGTAACCATATCATGTTGTAAAGTTTCCCCAAATTGGGAACAGCTGTTCCAGGGTAATTTTCCGATATGCTTATTTTTTGCACATATAAAAGTTACAACTAAAAATGCAAAGTGCCTGATTCACTTTCTTGGTCAGAGAATACAAGGCTTATTTCTCTAACCATTGAATTAAGAGTGTTTGCGACTAGAGTGTGTCAGTTTCAGATAAAGGATGATGAAAGACTAATAAACGGAAGGGCGAACACAGGGTTTTGCCTTGAAATGCATTTTCTTAACAAGGGAATGTATTCCAAAAGCTTGCAGTTGGTTATTTTGGCTTCGATTTCACATTACGTAAACAGGTTATCTGGGAAAATGTTTGAAGGATGAACAGGTTGAATGCATAAGTACTCAACATTAGTAGATCAACGTAATGCCCGTTTATCATAAACCATTTACTTTGAACAACGGACGAGGGGCAGGTGGGCGAAGAATATCTCTTGCACAAGGTCTGTCAACAAGCCACCGGGTGAAACATTTGATTATAGCAACTGTCATTCTGGTGCGGAATTACAAAGGGGTGCAAGAATGTGCACTTCATATAATGCAGTTGGGGGAAAAATAGAATTCAGAACGAAATGAAGTGATGCACTTAGTTAAGCCTTGCGTTTAATAAGGAACAGTCAATAATTTACGGTATTGACTAAGACCAAAATGAAATAGACTCAGATGTATTTAGGAATAGAGAGGATCACTCTCAGTATCGAGCTGTTAAAGTGTGGGAGACCTACATATATCACTAATGTATAAATTTAATTATTCGTTGTGATTTACCTACTCGAACCAGCGCACAAAAATTTTGGAACTGTTGCCCCCAGATTAATTGTCTGCAATAATGGCCTGGAGCAGTAGTAAGTTAAAAAAAGGATGACAAAAGTGTTGGAATCGCATACTGAGAAACGCATCCAATATACTCTAAGCGAAAACTCCACGCACCATGCCTTTGTACCGCAGTTTACTGACAAAAATGACAGGTAAGAACGGTATGCAAACAATCTGCTCAAAGGAGCTATGCTTGTAGCGTGTGGAGTGCACAAAATGCTCTTTTAAGTGGACCGTCTAAAGTGTGACTCATGAGCCAAAACTGAATTCGGTGTGCACGAGGAAATTAGGGGTCAAATACGGAATCTATCACCTTGTTATCAGTGAGTTTGTAATTATCGCCGACGTCAGCATTTCGGTCAAGTAACGGTTAATCGGCATTTCATGGAAGCAAGACTAATAATACAAGAAACGGTTAATTTTTAATCCTATGGAAAGCTAGTAAGTGCTGTATTCAATCTGAGGTCAAAGATGGAGTGTGCCCTTTTTAATCAAAGAATTCCTGATGATATTGATTCATTTTGACTGTTATTGGCTGGAATTCTGTCTCCTTAAGCCTACTGTATGACTGACTGTCGCTGTTTCCAGTCATTGCTGTTGTATCAACAAATAATATATGATAGACTCTTGCTGCGCTAACTTTTATATTCAGTAAGGTCGGAAACAAATCTTTATTAATTAAAGGTGGCGGAAAAACTGTCGGTGCATGTGCTCGTGTAGCATCTGAAATGTACCCCATTACTAACGGGTAGTGAATACATGGGGAGAAGTGGGATGGATAATTGATGTCACTCAACGGTCACCTCCTGTTAGTTATGGTGTGAACAGACTATCAAACGTGAAGGCAAACTGAAAATCATATACCTTGTAAGAAGTACCCGAAAACGAGTTCTCACGAAGTTAAGTGTGGATGTATGCGTACATTAATAAGGCTAGTGGTCAACTAACTGAAACCAACACAAGCTCATGTTTATGCTATCAGACTGCAACAGGATTCCTTTTTTGCAAAGGTGAGAAATTGAAATCTGGAAAAGCATTAATCGATCTCACTGCTGACAAGCCATCCCATCTTGGAACTCACCGGCTGTCTCAGTGAATGCAATCAGGATTCCAGCAAAACATTGTGATCAATCAAGTCAACGTTTGTACGCAGTCGGAAAATGTAATTTCAGTTTAAATGTTGTTCCCTTCAGGGGCGACTTGGCTAAAGTAATTGATTTAATGCAAACCTATGTCGGGAGTTTCCTGAATCATCTTTAGGGAATTCGGTTAGAAGTATGAACGAAGCATTACGTATGATGACGTTTCAAGTATAGCACATGACACTGCTCCCACATACCAAACTCACGGCTAATTTAGATACATTCAACTTCAAAATAAAGAAAGAAGATGGGAAAAGCCTATTCACTTCCTAAATATGTTCAGTCGTCGGCTCTCGTCATTTGCAGGGTTTCAAAACACTTAAAGTATAGAAAAAACTAGAAAAGCATAACGTTTTGGGAGCAATTATCTTTCACATTATTCCCAAACTTGCCGATCTATAATCCGAAGGTGTTTTTCAGAACTGGAAAAAGTCATGCAAAATTTGCTTTCTGGATAAAATGAAAAATGGCTAATTGTAAAGGAGCCCTTTATGATGTGTTATGGCGATATTCATTTGATTTGTTACATTGTGGAGCAACCCATACAGTTTTGCATTTTTCCCATCACAGGATGGAGCACTGCTCAAGTAAAATATACAAATTACATATAATGATAAGGGAATTCTGTTTATTTACCGACTGTCAAGAAGAAAGCTGCAAATATCACCAAATTACTGACCGGACGATAAGAATACACTGAAAAGGCTTGAAGTAAATCTTGCCGACAAACACTATGGATAATAAATGGGAAATTTACCAGAATGCAGCAATCGTTACAGTGTTGTTCTATACCGCCCTAATAAATCCAACACAACCCCTAACTAGTCGTATACCATAGAAGAGAATCGTGGATATTTCGTAAAAATGAATTGTACTGGCTCATTTCTCTGTTATATGGGGTTAGAGATATTGGCCAACAGTAGAGCTCTGGAAATGTGTGATTCTAATGAGGGCCATGCAGTACCAATATGCAATGTCTAACCAATAAATACAATTGATAAATGCATTCCCTGCCAAATAAATGTTTGAACTATAGAATGAATATCAGCTAGTGGCCGCTTTCTGGAAGCGGTCACATTCAGGAATATATAATTATGGATTCCGTGTAGCAAAAAAGACACGGGTTGAAAAGTGTTTTTGGAAATCGCATTATCTCGAAAGACTGGGCAGTCAATCAACACTCGATAAAATGGGAAATCACTGACGCAAATGCGCACGTGCACCAGGAAACAAAACTGAATCGATGAGAACGTAACCAGCCTCTCTGCATTTTATCGTTTGTTTACATGTACTGATATCGGCGGAAATAGATAGAAGGTAAGCTTGAGTCTCAAAATGTGACATCTTGATTTGCAAACCTTTGCTTAGTAGAATAAGATCAATGTATTATAATTTCTGAATTGAAGTTTGCCGGTTACATCTGAGTGACCTGCGCTAGTTTCGGGTTCATTATGCTTACACAACCCTTGGCTTCGTCGTGAAATTATCACCTCACGGTCATCCTATCTCCTAAAGTTTATCCCACTACAACCAGCGCGACTCTGGAGACGTTTGCTATCGCCTTCTTTGTTTTTGACCATAAACGGTAGGACCCTTCTGCCTGTGACAAAAAATCCGTTTGCGAAATAATTACAAACGGCAGATGTGGACTTTAGCTTACTGGAATTAAATTTCCTGGAATGAACTGTTCAACCAGCAAAGCATGCTATCAAGGAATAGAATTAGGTTAGAGGAAATTTTCTATTTACACTTTGACTTCACTATGCAAGACTAGAAAATCAGATGATAAATTAACGATAATTTCACACCTAGGTTGATGCAGCGTCTGACAAACATGCATTTGTCTATCAGTGGCACAAAGAATAGGCCATGTTACTTCGTAGACCTGGGTTGTATAGATGACCAGCACAGGGAACGTAATAGTAATTTAGAACCATTGTTTTCCAAACCTGGGAAAATAGTTGGGAGCAGCTACATCAAGCTTCTATGTGCTACACAGAAGTTATAAATATTAGGATTTTACAAATTTTACAGATACCGCCAATGCTTTTGGATACGTATTCTTCAGGACTATTTAACTTCGAAACAAGTCTGCTTAGTAAATTATACGTTTCACTTGAATAGGTGGTCATCATAACGCACCTCTGGCACTTTACCGTTTTTCTGCTGTTATCATCATCTTACCTGTGGAGACCTAATATATTCACCTGTCCTAGTCCCTAGTTGCAGAATGTCCAACTACGTCAAACAGTGCAGCGAGCACCGGGTCTGTCTTATTTGTACTAGGTGCATTGTATACATGCATAAAAAAATAATATTTTTGCTCCATGTTAATATGATATCCGGTCAAGGTTTTCGAATCACTTGCCTTTCATGACGAACAGTGACTTGACACTGATCCTGCTACTTAAATTTAATCTACGGTAATCAAGCTGCAAATGTTTGCGATGTGTTTTTTAAACTACACAATTTTCCAAGCGTCGTCGCCGATACCTTTCACGTAGTCACATATTTACTATAATCAACTGCATTTATTCACCTCGTGGTTTGTTATTTCTTCCATCGACTTTCCAGTTGTCATCGTGACAAGCAGACGAACACAAGAGGCCTCCCCTTGTTTGTGTGAAACCCGCCACCCGTTTTGTTATTCCAAAGAATAGGCGCAATACAAAGGTGTTGTTGCGGGGACTGAAAAATGCAGTTCGAAGCCTCTTCCAGTGCACAGATATATCTATGTGAAATTATTAGATTAATTAAGTCATAGATTCGGCCCTTAACATTTAAAACCGAAACCGTTTGCTGGCCGGGGGAGGCAGATTGATTCAACAGTGATCATCGGCTTCGTTCTCCGGCGAACTCCAGAAAAACACCAGCTAGGACTTAATAACACAGAATTCTTCATTTTCAGATAGCGTAGACGACTGTACATGTGTAGTCCTATTTAGCTATTCTTTTCGGACTATTACCGGAAGCCAAGCTGGCATTTGTTGGTGAACCGATTTGTGAATGCATGACGGCACGTTCCTGTTAGTCCGAACAACTCCATCCTTTTTTGTGTGTAATTAAGCTTCGTGCCTAAGTCACTGTACAAATGTTACTGTATCGCTATCAGGATCTTCAGTGACAGGACAAGGGAACTCTTTAACGGAAAAGACGGAAATATCATACAAGCTTAATGGCAGCAATTAATCAAATGCCTCATGTTTCATGTTCCTAATATGTTACAGACCCGCATGAGCAGATGACGGTGGGTTAGCTAACTCTCATTTCTTCGTTCATTAAGCCACGAAGACAAACTGTGGTCGACCTCCGTACGTTTGGTAACAGAAGGAATGGTGCATACACTTCAGCATCAAATAATGAGCTCAAATGCAAATGGAAAAATTGACTAATTAAAATACAGTTGCACTCGTACAAACTACAATCTGCCTTGAGTCGTTAGTTTGAATGTAAAGCAAAGTGACAACTTAATTCAGAAAATTTTCCAATCAGCTAAACAGAACGGGACGAGATGGAAGGAGGCTTCGTCTGTCGTTCGGAGCTAAACAATGCTCATTTTTATCGATCGATAATCGGATATGGACTGGTTGGTCAAATCGACTGGTAAGGATCGTCGGATGGCAGCGTCATTGTGGATCGGGACAAAAGAGGAGAGACTGTGAACAAAAAAAAGACGAATATTTAGGAAGTTGTGAAATAAAATCACCGCAATTATACCAAAGATTAGACCAAACCAGAATGAAACAAGATGTTGAAAATAATAACAGACTTGAATACGGATAGCGTCACAGGATTTCACTTATAAAGAACTTACGTCATTTGGCTTTATTACATCATATACCGACAAAACAAGAAACAATTTAATCAATGACCGCCCAGAGTAGGAGAACAAAATGGACAATTAGAGCCCGAGAATTCTGTAAATTGTTTTCAAGGGTGTGCCGGTAACGACCCGATTTCAGGTGTGGGAAAATTTGTAGTCATCTGAAAGAAAAATAGTGTTTGTTGCAGGTTGCATTCATGCATACAGACAATCGTAGACAAACTGATGCAGACAGAGAAACCAGCGTAAGTAGATAGAACAAATACAGGATCCCTTGGATCAGTTTAGCGTAACAAAGATTCCATGGAGCGACGACACACACTACAACGGCTAACATGTTGCAACACTGCCGTTTCCGATTTGAATGCCATCCCGACTGGCTTGATAAATTGGTCGCGCTGAGGGATGCTGGTCAACCAATACGACCTTCCATCTTGCCAATGGAAACAATTTCCATCATGGTTGTTGCATTCGATAAACGGTAGTGCTCGGAAATGTTGCAGACAGCTCCCGGGAGATTCCAACGGTTGAATTCCACCACTGGATGAAGGACCAACCATCTGCAAAGGGTAGCAGACACGTGGAGTGCATTTAGAGCTGATACGACAGAACATAAAAAACATTAATGTATAATGCTTGGTTTGTGTCGGGACTACTAAAACCATCACAGAATTTTCATAAATCGGCAGGATAAGAGTTTGTCAACAACTGGTGCTGAATACTTTTATTCAACGACTTTGGTAATTATTCTGCAATTTATGGGGTTTTTTAAGGAGACTTCGTAAAAGATTGCGTTTTATAACATCACGGCTACCACAAGCAACATTTTATGGTGTAGAACAATAGAATGACAGTCGTCGGTTGCTTTAAGCAACATTTTTATTTGTTTGTAAATCAAATGGAATTCAATCAGTCCTTTTCTCACGAGGTTTCTCGTTTCATCCATCTTGGGATGATTCGGAGTTCACTTCCCTTGGTATTTCCTTGCCGATTTTCAGAAATTCTACGCGATGAGAAATGCAGCAATATTCCTTTTCTATGTTCTTCATTTTTTCGTCTCACTAAAGCTGGCTGCAAAATACGGATTCTAGAAATTCTACTAAGACGTTTCTTTAAAGATTGTTTCACGAAATGGGAAAGTTAATAAAGGATAAGCAACCGGCCGACAGGAGTTCTTGAGTAGTCAATTCATAAAACGAATGAATCGACCGTGGGGTCAAATCAACACCCTATTACAGATATTCTGTTCGCTGGTTCCACCAATGAACATGGAGAGCAAACTCAACTTTTCAGTATAGCAGATTCGAAAAGCTTGATAAAGATGATCAAGACCAACCCTACACATAAGCATTCATTCGTTTTAATCATGCTTGAAAAGCTACCTTCCTCACATCTGATTTTCATATTTTGCACAAAAGTTAGATTTCACCGAGAAAGTAATAAAACTGAGTAATTGTTCTTTCTTAATTAATCCAGGCTTCCCATTTTGCGCAGTCAGAATGGTGGCTAAAAGTCCGCTTCTTTTTTGGATATCTTCCCGAGGTTATTTACCTCGTTGGCCTTCCTCAAGAGAAAAAATTAGCATCAACGCTTTCGCACGGTTGGTGTTCTTAGGACATGTGAAGATCGGGAGTCCATGAAGTTTCGACATCAAACTGTCACCGCGAGTTAAAGTAGTGTTAACGTTGTCTCTTTGCCGTCCTTTTTGGGTTTTATCTGTTTTTTGACAGCTTTCGCAATTGTACGGCACAAACTTTAGGCAGAAAGATAGCATGTGATTAAAATTTGGCCTGGTACAAAAACTGGTGAGACCAGAAGCTGCAAATATTAGACGAATAACATACCATTGGAAAACTGAAGCCATTCCATGCATTCTCCCAACCGCTAGGGCATCCTTGAATAGCATCTTGCTTTTGAGAATGGAACGAGATCAGAGTAGTTCGTGACTGGCAGACAACGCATCTGGCAAAACGAAGCAGTTGAGATGATTTCGTCATACACTTTGAGACTCAAAGGCAATTAGTTGAAACTACACCGAAACATACCGTGAAATATAAGGTTCCACATGATCCACTTTTGTTGGACTAAGCATGTACTGTTCCAACGTGGACAACCAGTAAGATCGACCATTTCGCATATTCACGTGACAGTTCCCTGTGGTCTTTGCAAAGCAGCTGGCAAATGGCATGATCGAGAATTTTTGCAAACAAGATCCGGGGGTACCTGGTTTTGGGTAGATCGATAAATGTTGTGTTTTATGTTCACAGGATTACCAGCTTGTGCACTGGTAAATGGACAAAACTTCCAAGCAATGAATATTCACGATACAGTACCTGTGCATATCGATTGCGGGGAATTCAGCCTCCGGCGCAGAACAATCTCGTTATTACAAAGTATTTGTTTGATTGCGCAAATGATATCGTTTGTTAATCATACCATCACAGGAGAACACTCTTCTGTTTTTTCCACTACTCAGAACGTTTTATGCAGCCTGAACAACTTGTGTGAATAACTCCCAAAGGTGAGAACAAAATCAAGATTTCATGCTAGCGCAAAGGTTGCCATCATGAATGAGATGTTGCCGGGCTCATTTTTTATCACATGAGTGATGCATGATTGCATCAAAAAGAATATGCCCTGAAGCCTCTAGAACAAACTGCTCTGTTATGGAGAGGAGGGGGTGTAAATCGACAACTGAGAGTTTGAAACTTAAATTGTCATGCAGTCAAATATGGTCTCTTTAAGTCAGATGTGGGAACATGCCAGTTCAAATTGGTGCCAATTTTTGATGTCTACAAAGCGTTTGCTCGCTATTCTACTGAAATTCAAATGTTTTACGAGAAACTCTGTTCAGTTTGATTACTTCGTTCCTTCTCTATATGCGATTAAATGAGACTTTGTTTCTTTTGCATATGTATTTGAATATATATGCGTATGTATGTGTATGTATGGCAAACAATTTATGAGGTAAGGTGATAAAATGTTTCGCTTTCTGCAAGCTGAGCTCAGATCAATTAAGAACTACTGAAACAACTAATTTTTGTTTTAATTTTGGGTAGAAAAGGTTAAACAAACAAGGGGAAATGCAAACCGGTTTTTTATCAAATGAACCGCTCAAAATCCATCTGCTTTCGAAACTGGGTGTCCAGAATTTAATTCTTTATGGCATAGTCGAACTGGTGCATGGGTGTCTACTCTGGTACTTAGTTACAAGTCAAACGAGTATCAACAAATGCTAAACTAGTTCCAAATGGCAGCACTTGATCTCCAGTAATCGATAGAACTTTGATAAATGCCATGGAACAGCTTACGATTTTTATGGCATGCTTGGAGTATGAGAGTAGTGGAGGGGATTTGTACCTCAGGCGTTAGAGTCCACTACTTGTTGGGTCTGTCCGGCAACCGTGACCTTGAGACTTGGGATAGGATAGAGCCACAAAAGGTCACACTAGGTTAAGGGTGGCAACGATCAGGGTGTCATAGTGTTGCCCTCTTTTGCCAAAGTAACCGGCGAATGTGAGATTCGAACCTCTGGCCTTTTTGGTCACATACCTTCTATCCATTTGACCTTATCTATAACTCAGTGATCAGCGGAGTTGGAAAACTGTTATATTCACTTCAGATCTATGCAGACCATTTCACTGTAAGACACTTGAAGTAGAACTAGCCTGAAAATGAATAACTGATTCTCTAAAGATCAGAATAGTAATTAATGCAACGGTGCATCGTAAAGAAACGAGGTTGATCGCTGTCTATAATCTGTTGGCAGACTTTTCAAAACATGTAACGTCTCTCATTGAACTATTTATTGTTCATGTTATATCATCAAACCTCTACAGATGTCACCTAGCTGCCCTTGATTCAGGTTTTGAACTAATTACAATGTGGGGTAGTCCTCCTAGTTTCTTACTTCCTTTAACAATACCTAATAATTTAAACACAGGTAGACTGCATATCCAAAAGAACCTTCAGTTCTATTTATTGTAATTAAGTTTAAGACAGCTTAATTTGACCTTTATTGGAATTTGATAGTACTGCAGTTCAGGAATACCAATAGCCGTTGCGAAGATCTCCATTAGAAATCTCTCACCTCGGTTACTATCAACAATCATAAAAGGCGGTTTATCCAAGTCTGTCTCAGGAATAATTAGACTTCACTTCGTACAAGATATTCTATCCATCTACCTATCTGTGTACCATGGCAAATGCACATCTGTACGTATGCCCCTGAAAACTCTGTTGTTTGTGTGAGCTAATAGAGTTAATTGTAAAAATGATAGGTTCTCTGAATACCACTCAAAATGGTACGAGCAACAATTTACCCAAATCCATTGTCATTGAGTCATCATCCCCTTGTAGAGTAACCAAGCTGAACCCCGTGTATAGTTGGGTTGTGAAAATCGGGCATTGTGGCGGTCGAGAATCTTGTGAGTGAACAGTGAACAAATAGCCTCCATCGCCCAATCCAATTGTGCCATTCGGTCCAGCGGGTCCACGAAAACCTTTCTCGCCCATATAACCCTTCGGTCCTTGGTAGCCAGTCTCACCTCGGGAGCCGGGATCTCCCGGCTGTCCGATGGATCCTGGACGTGGATTTGGCAATCCCTTGACTCCTTTCTGACCAAAATCTCCCGGTTTCCCAGCTTGACCTGGAAAATTAATTTGGGTGATAAATTTAATTGCACTTAAGTGAATCTAAAAGATTAGTGTTGGAGAAGGTCTCGTCAGAAGTCTGGTGTTTTCTTGTGTACAGTTGCCAAAAATTCCAAGGGGTGGGAAGTAGAATAGTTTCAGTATTTTAAGGAAAAAAAATATTTTTTCGACTTTTGACAATTCCACCTAACGTTTGGTAATTCCTCAGGCAGTTGATGCCGTTAGCTGATTGTGATGCTTTTGTTTCACACAGCGGGGAATAAAATCGAGTAACTCCACGGCACCCTGGATTACTATCTCTTAAAATCGAACTTGCTTTCAAATAATAACTTTACCATGCATTAGTTTGCCATAATCAAGATGCTTTGTAATAAGTCGCACATTCAGAAATTATTAGCCGGAAGGAAGAAAGTATCCAGGGCAAAAATCAAGCGAATATAGGTATTCAGTGGTTATTTTTAACAAAATAATCTAGCTAAAATAACAAGACCAAGGTTGCAAAAATAGAAAGGATACTTTTGTCCAGGAGTTATTCAAAAACCTTCTTTAAAGGGGATGAGAACAGGAGTGATAATGTGAATTAAACATCCATGAAGTGAGTATAAATCGTCAGTCTGAATTGTCCTCGGCAACTTGATTCCAATTTGGCTCGTTCAGAAGGAAGAGAAATATATTCGATTTCCGCAAAGTGCGTTAGCAGACACAACTCATTCGATTTTCCGGAATAGCTAGAAAGTATTTCTGCATTAAGTTAATCCTATTTCATTTTACTTCGCATCAGTTCACTTTTCCGGAGCTTGCCAAGTAGTCAGCAACACTTTCCTTCTCCGTAAAATGCTTATCCAGTCACCCGTCATTAAGTAAAACTGTTCAGCTAACTATTGAAATCTATGGTAACTTTCAGCCTTGTTTATTTACCACAACAAATCATTTCTAATGTTCATGCAGACCACATAATTCAGCTGTGTCAGCCAGCTGCAAAACAGTCGTCGCAGTTAGCTTTCCCATAACAAAACGCTGATCGCGGCACTCCATTTTTCGTAGTGGCCTATTCGTGTCCGCGGATAAGGTCCAAATGAAAATATTTTATTACCCACTTGCTTACATCTTATTTCCATTATTCGTTATTCATTTTCGGGTTTGAAAATACCACAGATCGTTATGAACCGGAACGTTGATTTGATACGTGACATATCCAATCAACTTTGGAAGACGATGGTTTTGAGGTTTAAGATTCAAGTTTGCTAAAGCGGCCTAAATTACCCGTGCAGTCAGCCGTTTTTGCAATTTAGCCACAAAGCTGATGTTGATTCGCTCGGGCAACACAAATTTATTTCCTCGATTCGGCACTAAAGTTTGCGATTTTGCAAACTACCTTGTATTTGCAGTGTTAAAAGATGAAGTGCCTTCCATAATAACATTATTTTGATTCTTTTTATGATTTATGCCACAGATGACAGACTTCGTAAACTCCCGCTAGTCAAAGATGGGAGCTTTTAAGAAATAAACGAGGCAATCTCAAAAACAAAGTAACTGGGATAGGGTGAGAAACAATGGATTAAGTAACACAAACATGGAATCTATTCGAAAGAAAAAAAAACTAGCAAATCTGGGATTAATACACATGGTTATCTGTTGTTTTCCAATTAACTGTTTGTCAGAACTCCTGGATTAGGGTGAGCCACTGAGAACTAGTCTTTCTATCTTTTTTCTCTTCTAGTAACCAACCAAGATTCTATGAGACTGTGCTTTAGAATTTAAGAAATTTTTACATTTTGTTAGTGTCGTTATTCGGAGGTCACAAACCCAAAGTATCGCCTGATGAAAGTGTTAATCGATATTTACATTATTGTACTTCGGTGGTTTGGTTTAATGTCAGCTGGGGTGAAGGCAATTGGTTTGAGACTGCGGCAACGAAACAGGAAGTCAAATCAATTAACAAAAGCTGATTTGCCGGCGGACCTTCAGTGGTAGATTGTTTAACTCACGCAGTTTTGCCCGATGTTGAACGCTGGTAACCAGGGTGATCTAAAACAATGCTTTTTTCGGTAAGCTGACTTTTGCTGAATCTTTCCTCCTGTTATCTAATTCAATTAAATTGCCGTCGAAAAGGGGTAGAAATGCACGTGGCGGGGCTGCCTGGGGCAGAAAAGTGTCTAGTTGAATGAACACCGAATCAGGCAGTTTTTCTGATCGTGAACTAAACTGTATGGGCCATTAGCATAAAATCTGTTGAGTCAGTTCACGATTTTTATCTTTAATGACTATTTGCTGTGGAAAAATTATGGTAGAGTCTAGACGAAAACGGCTATTGCCAGACAAAACGAACATAGTCTATTGTACCTTGAAATGGCATCATCAGTCTTACACTAGTGACCAGCGTGGTTCTGATATCTGATTTTGCCTGTAAAAGTGCTAATGAACAGTTTCCGACCTAAACCGTGAAAATGCAAAATCCGTAGGTGGAAGCAGCAAAGCCAGGAGTTGCTTAGATTCACATTGTGGTAGTTGGAATATACTGGATAATTTAGACTGATTAACAAGGGTCGATATCTTGTCTATTCTGGATCAAGTTTAGCCTAAACCTGGAAAGTTACAGCTGAAAATATGATTACAAATAATCTTGGTCAGCTTGTACATTCAGAAGCTTCACCATTTGCAATACACAAAGGACACTTAACGCACTACTTAAGTGAACAGCATACACTCCAAGGTTGAGAAGTAACTCATTTTTAAGGAAGTGAGTATCCACAGGATTTCTTAGGATGAACAGCCTGAGAGAACATATGATTGACGAGGTGGGTTTAAAAGACGAGCAAATGTATGAACTTACCGGGAATACCTTCCAAGCCAGTTTCACCTCTTTCTCCACGATCACCGGGATCTCCGCGCATTCCTTTCAAAGCGGATCTGGCAAACCCAGGTTCACCTTTTGGCCCCGGAAAGCCGGGTTCACCTCGAGGACCTGGGTTTCATATTAGTTTAAATAAAGATAAGAGGAAGAATCAAATATGATTCGATTATGTAAACCAGGCTTGAGAGATTCAGTCCGAATACACATTTATAAGTAACCAATTTCTTGCGGAAGTTGAGAAGGTATTACTGTAATTTACAGGCCTCGACAGATGGAAAATATTTCTTACCTCAACCTGATCACTCTCAGGCAATTCGTGTTTTTGGTCAATTTGTCACACGATCAGATTGTAGACCACTTGTTGGATAATGACAAGTGGGCCAGGGAAGTTTAAGAGTCTGGACAAAGTTAGGAGCGGACAATCAAGAACTGTCAAGGGTCGCATCTTGAACACAGCCGAAGCCGTATCTATCCGTTTGTGTAACCCCCCTCTATGCGCTCAGAAACAATTCGCGTTTTGTTCCCGAAATAATATAAAGTGATGAATATTAAATATTATTAAATCGAGATCGAAATGGTACCGGAATTTGCAAAGGAACGGTGAACCTTGTGATGACATTCGTGAATGTTCGTAATATGATAACAGCGGGATCGGGGATCTTCGTGATAGGCCCGTTTTCGGTCACCCCGGGCAACTGTTTTTGAGAGACGGTTACAGTTGATTACAGGTATATGTCAACTCATGTAGGCATCCGATTGAGGGATTCGTACCTATCATTCGAAGAATATGCATGCAATACGTTTGGGAGCCATTCCTTGCTGAATATTGACAGAATTACTCTAATATGCCAAGCGTATGCCGGTTGACTTTGGCAACAGTAAAACGAAAACTGCAGATGATTTTGTTGACTTCAACTTCGTTCAGAACTGCACCTACTCGATATATCACAAGCAAACTACTATTCTACCTATAAAACAGTGGGATAGTATACAAACGTGTCTACAATGATTTGCTTCTCTAGCTAATATCATTGTGTCATTAGTTTTTCCATTCAGGAGCATAAAAATCAACCCCGTGTAGTTTCTAATATACATACACACACATATATAATTATTTCCATTACAGAAGAACCAATCTTATTATTCAGTTTTTGCAACTGCAGGCAATCGAGTAGTATTTTATTTATTGAATTACTGTTACTTTATAACTAATTAAAAGGGCTTGGACTAAAGCCGATCTTAGCCTCAAAAATCCATTTCCTCGAAGTCAAAGGAAACAAACAATCTAACTTCACAACGAATGTTATTCATGCTCTATTTTTAGCATCATAGCAAGTTTGTTTCAGCTATGAAACGTTTGAGAATAGTAAGCCCTATTCAGCTCAGTTGACCTGGAAACAATTCAAAAACGCATGTTTAATAGCTAATTTTTATAGATCTCTTCTTATTGATTTCTGCCTAAAACGAAGAAACGTCCACCTCCCGCGGTCAGTCTTGATGACCTTAACCCAAGGATTGCAACCCATTAGTCCAATAACAGGTTTGCTAACAAATAAATCAGCGGAAAAGATGAATTGTTGCCTTTCACTTTCGAGATTAAATTTTTACACTAAATATCAACCAGAGCCTAGAAAAATTCCAATGAAAATGAAAATGGAATTTTTATTCGCCAGCCAGAACTTCTCGGGATCAGTGTCAAATAGGTGAACCCGTGTTCGTCTATTTTAATGTGTTCATGAGTAAGCCAGTTTGCACAAATACTGGCGGTAAAACCTACCTGGAACACCGGACGATCCCATTGGGCCCGTCGGCCCACGATCTCCGTCCCTACCACGAATTCCGTCTGTTCCAGGTCGACCGTCCGCTCCAGGACGTCCAGGCGTGCCACGCGGCCCTGGTCGGCCGCTTATACCTTTAGGACCGATCGATCCGGGGTAACCACGATCACCAGGGGGGCCAGATTGACCCGGAAAACCAGGTTCACCAGCCATACCAGGAGCGCCCGGAGGGCTGACACGTCCAGGAAGTCCGCGGTCGCCAGGGGTTCCTGAAATGCGATGTCAACATTATTATCAATGTTATATCAAGTTCATCAAATACTGAAGTTACTTCAATCGGTGTGAAATCCGAACCCACCGGGAAATCCATCGATGCCTGGCATACCGACAGTTCCAGCTTCTCCTGGGAAACCTTCGCCTGGAAATCCTCGAACACCTTTTGGCCCCGGTATTCCCGGAAAACCTGAAAATGCAAAAACCAAAATAATATTACAAATATTTGTTGCATGCGGATCATTTATTTACTTTTTGACATCCGCCTGTG
Organism: Fasciolopsis buskii; assembly: GCA_008360955.1. Taxonomy (NCBI): domain Eukaryota; kingdom Metazoa; phylum Platyhelminthes; class Trematoda; order Plagiorchiida; family Fasciolidae; genus Fasciolopsis; species Fasciolopsis buskii. The sequence goes on from LUCM01009277.1 coordinate 75,477, forward strand.
ACCGACAGTTAATTGCGATATTCGAAAATCAGCCGTTGATCCGTTGGGACCGGAAAACAGGTATGTTCTAATCGAGATTGCAAACAAATGTGCTTTGAAATTTATCAAAGAAATGATATACACAAAGTCTGTCCCATGGACTAATGAAAATGGAATCCTTTGATGGTTCTCACTAGTGAATGCTCTTAGTGTCATATTCCAACGCAGGCTGTTGTATTACGAACGTACATCTTAGTAAACAAAGAATAATAAAGGTTTCCTCAAGGATTCATATTTTTGCCATTTAAGCCAACATATTGAAGCCTATTTTGAAAAATTAGGAATCACGACAACCCATGCCTTGGTCTTTTGATCGCTCTCGTCTACCAGTCTGCTCCCTTCACGTTCTCACTCTCAGTGCATCTTGTATGTGTGTGCATGTGTTGTGGATTTAGATGTCTCTATTTTGCCAGCAGACGTGGGCACTGACATCCTCAGTTTCGAGGGAAGTAGTGATCTTTCTCTTGCTCAGTGTATCTCGTTGCTCTTGATCTCGGCCAAGACATCCCCAAGGTTTACGATAACTAGCTGTACGCATTCGTCTGCATCCCATCTGCTGCTTCACCAGCGATGAGGACAACGATTTGCTCAGTCGTCTCAGGCGCGATAAGGATGGGGGACGCGCTACTGTAATTCCCCCCCCAGCAATTCACCATTCGCCATGAAAAATCCCCTTCCTAAGTGATTGAAATATTTCAAGAATGAAGTATTTTATTGAATCAAAATAGTTTGGTGCAAATGAAATTGTGTGATTTCACTAAAACACGTTCACTGGATAATGGTTAAAGAATTATTGAGTTTAATAACTGCAGTTTATCTTTGGGTTTGCTACACGAACATCTTTCTGCCATGAAAAGTATGTAGTGTAAATTTGACCAGGGAACAGAGGAAAGACATGCTGTCAGCCTGCGAATTCTCGTCAGTTATTACTACTGACAGGTGGCCATATATGCTGTGTCAAAAATCTTGGGTAAACTTGACCATGGACGAGGACATCCAGAAAAACCAGTTCATTCTGGCCTTTGGGGCAGGTAGTGCTTTAGGTATGCATTGACTTCATGGCTGCTGTCATCACACCACATTTCTGCAAGAAGTATAGGTTCACATACTCACTCGATCACCTTACTTTAATAAGAAAAATACCGAGTGGTTCATTTGAAATGTTTGTCCCATGAACGCTCCCCGGTGTCCACTAGAAACGCAACCCCTGGGAACATTCAGTCAGAGGAGGAACAATTACAGTCCTACCTAAGTGAAACCAATAATTTTTCTACTCTGAATGGTATAATGTTCATAATAGCCATGTTGATAGATATTAGCAAACTTTCGAGGGTAGCCTTACTCAAGGAAAGTTTTACTACCAAATAATTGAGGAAACGTTCACACGCCAATGAAATAAAAATCACCATAATGAGGCATTGATTTTCGATACATTGATTACGCAGTTCGGTTCTGATATTTCCATTACTTTTTGCTGATATAAACATGACGCGCGAGGAGGCTTCATGACGGAGGAATGTCAGCCACAGTTGCTGAATAGGTCAAATTGGATTTGGGAGTTCTACGTAGGTACGACATCCCAGCGTGCCCTTTGCATAGACTCTCACTTCGTAAATGGCCTCAGACAATTCAGACAACAGCAGACTATGGCAAACAAAACAGAACCAGATTTGGCTAGATTACGGCATCGTAAACCGACCGTATGTAGACCCAAGACTGGTTTATTTTGTGGCATTAATCTTGGCAGTGCTCGCACGAGCACCACGATCAGCTTCCTCATCCATGACATTTGTCTTCGCTACCGCAGAAGTAGTTGTGATTCGCCTACTTATGAAATGAGAAGTTGTACACATAATGAGCTTGACCTACCTCACCGATGTCAATTAATCGAATGACGGATGTTTGATCTATTGATGAAATTTCAGGTGCCAGTTTCATATTGCTTCGCACGATTGGTAATCGATTATGAGCGCAGTTTTTCGATACAGCACTGCTACCTTGCCAATTATCTCTATCCTTCCGCATGTCTTCCATTCATCGATACCCTGTTAGTATTGCTAAATTCATACTCTCCCTCTGAGTCCAATAAGCACTCACTTGTGGGTGCTCGTCTAAAACAGATTACTGAAACCATTGTCAAGTCACATACTTATGCGTTGATTCGGCTGGGATCAGAAACTAGATATGCTAAGGTCTCGGATGGTTAGAATTGCAATATGCATTGAAGGAAGTTGTTGACAATCCGGGTGACTGGCATGCATGACGAGTTCCTGTTGGAGATCGGCCGGCATGCTGATGATGTTTCATAATTAAGTACAAAACTCAGATTTACATTATTTGCCTGGGCAGCGAGAATAACCCGACGGTATCACCTGCATTATGGGCTTGATCGCCGCAATCACCAATGATTATTAGTGTGATTTTCTGATGAGCAAGGTTATGGAGTAACTAATCAACTATTAATTACGAAAACCAAACAGGAAATTTAGAAAACGTGGTGCAGAATTTTCAGCAATTCGCTACAGTCGGTTAAATAGAGGTGCGAGGCCTGCCATACCAAAAATCGAGGAACAATCGATTACTGACAGATAACTTACTGGACGAAACAGGTGAATCTCACAAGATCACTATGGCAATTAAATAAAACATCTCGCCTGCTTCCGTAATGACAAAAGCAAGATGATGTTGAATTTGAGACGTGAGAGATAATCATGGTTTGATATGATATGTGGCCTGATGGATAGTGAGCAGTAAATTACACGGTGATTTGTCAGTAGTTAGACAAGTTTGGAGGAGTACTTTGTGAATGCAGCTTTCCTCACTGTCTACTTTAATCGGTCTTGGCGCAAAATCTGTCACATTAGGCTGCAGACTATCGCTGATTTACTTTCAGGAATTGCTCCAATGTCATTTTATTCTATGCGTTTCTAGAAAATGGCATTACACAAACGACAAATAAGTAGAACAAATTCGTCATTTCACATCTTGGAAGTTGACCAGTAGTGGGAGGATTCGAGCCCACGACCTTCACGTTCAAACGCGAAGACCACTGCCGGCCTCTCTCAAGCAACAGTAATGGTACAGACCTTCCTTCGGTGGAATAATTGTCCCTCACTTACGGTCACTTCGTTATTTTAGACCCAACATGATAGTATATCACAGAATGATAAGGAGAAGGATTGTTCTTATTGTGCGGTGATTTGAACAATAATAATAATGCGATGAAAAAATTTCACTCCGGATATGGACGTTGCTTCCATTGGATCGGTTATCAAGTCACATACCTGCATCACCCTTCGGCCCTTCCGGTCCTGGAACACCCGTTCTACCCATCGGACCTTGTGGTCCCGGAACTCCTGAGGGGCAAATTGGAGTTATTCCGCTATCACCTTTTGGACCAAGGTGACCTTTGCGACCAGGATAACCTCGAGTGCCTGGAACTCCAGGATCCCCCCGTGGTCCTGGCTGTCCTGGCACGCCTCGATTGCCAGAGTAGCCAGCATTCCCAGGCATTCCTTTTAGGCCAGGTTGACCACCCGGTCCACGAAGCCCAGGATATCCAGCCTCCCCAGGGGCACCACTTAGGCCTATATTTCAACAAACAGATGGTTAGAATTTATTTAATTAGCTGTAAGGATGAGGGGAGTGGGAGAAGTTTTGGTTTATTACAAGGAATGAATCACTGAAAGAAAATAAAATTGTGGAGGTATTCAGTTTCGTATACCACGACTGGTTACGTAATCAAAAATATTTGGTACTAGTCTCCAGAAAATACGCATGACTGACAGTCATGATTAGCATAGTCGCTAAGGGAAATTACCACAGGTTTTGTTAGACAGAACCCTTTGAGAGTGCCGAAGTCCCAGATAGGACAGAAAAGTCCTAGATTATCGGAGAGACGCATCAGTCAACTACGTTATGCAAATCCCTCAAATTCATTGGAAATGAGTAATAAGAGGCTGTTGCAACAGTTCTGAAGGATTCATGTACTCTCCAGAACAGGGACCAGCGATTTTCATTATTATCACTGTGCACAGCAACCATGAAGTTCTATATTCTACACTCTTTTCCTGGAGACAAAAAGTATTCTTTCGTAATCAAACCAGAAGGATAAAACAATCAGCATATGGTTGCTGGTATAAGGAAATACATTTGGCAGTTTCGACAGAGGTAAGCCGCTCTCTTTCGTTTGCATGTTCTAGTTTGGGACCACTACTCTTTCCTTTTTTGAATAGACGTTTAAATATTCACAAATAATCAACCCAGCACTACCACAGTTACCTTAACCGCTCGTGCTTCTCAAGTTGCCATACATAGGCCATTTAAATTCTACATTTACGCTTCTACTGACCCGGCTGACAAAAATGCCTTTTCAGCAGGTATGCTGACTTCACAGTTTGGTTTATTAAGCATTTGCAGTTTCTTTTTTTAACTGTTCCAATTTACACCCCTGCAGTTCATCTCTGCTTGAGAAATATTACCTAGAGTAGTTCAAGCAGTTGATTTGGCATTAAACGTTATATTCGTAAATTCCCCATAACTGGTCGATCAGTGGAAACAGTTATGATTAACTCACCAGGGAATCCTTTGTCACCAGGCAAACCCAAAGAACCAGGATATCCTTGCATTCCGGGGAAACCCTTCCTTCCCGCTCTTCCAAAAACTACACTTGACGGAGCACCAGGATCACCAGGCGAACCGCGATCACCTTTCAATCCGATGGAACCGTATTCTCCCATTTTACCGGGTTGTCCTTTGACTCCGGGTGTTCCATCCATACCCTCTATGCCGTCTCGACCACTGGGACCGGGTTCACCCTGTGTTTATTTAGAAAGTAGAGGGTATGCTAGTAAGCGAAAATGTAGAAAAATGCACCAGTGATGACAGAATTCAGCTAACCGAGGCCAAATAATTATGTAAAAACCCATACGAGATCGGAAAATCCTCGAGCTTTTGGTCAAAAGTAACTGGACTAAGCTAAAGCTCGCAGTTCTTCTGAAAGGGCCGGTTTCTCGAATCATTACTGGTACCTATAAGATCTACTGCTTTGGTGTTGTACTCCTTAACGTGCCAAATATTCCTTAAGAAGTGCACGTTTACCTCTTGAATTGATAGTTGATATCTGATGATCAGACATCAGCTGGTAGATTTTGCCTGGGTTAGTTAGAGGGGTATTTGAATTCTGCCTCAACAGTTTACTACATTCTAATCATCATTGAACTTAATTTGCGACGTATCATTTTATGCTACAGAAAATTTGTGTGGTCACGATTGTATCAAAATTCTGCATACCATTAGTTGAATGCAAAACTCTGGGGATCACATTCAAGTGGAATAAGTGAGTGCCAAGTAGTTAGAAGGATTTATGGTAAGTTCAGCCAGTACTCAGGGGAATATGGGAGTGGGTGTTCAGTGGGACTATGCATGTGGTCGGCATAAACACTGTTTGCGCCACTGAAATGAAACACGAGGGAATTAGACGACAACAATGGCGGCAGTGCGGTAAAGTGCGGAAACTTCACCTTTTTGGTCAGCATCACTCACATCCTAACAAGGCCGATGTTTTGTCATGTAAATCACCGACCTAGCGATATTTTGCTTGTTTCTTCTTATTAGAATTAATACAAGAAACAAACAACCCATTCATTAGTTTTCCGCTGTTATTGAGAGTGACTGTAAATAGTCTTATTTTTGCATTGACCGTTATACTGAGTTCACGAAGGTCTTTTCGTCCAAATTAGTCAGTTGCATGGAATCATTCCACATATTACATGTGGTAACCTTAAGTTTTGTGTTATCATGAATAATATTAAATTACGGAATGTAGCGATTCCCCCTACAAGAGTTGATACTTATTACTCTCGGTTTCTTTGATGGTTCAATACAATTTATCATCAGATGTAGTTCCACATAGGGACTTTTGTGTATTTGTGTGGGAGACAAAATAGTCCCCGAGGATTTACAGCAAATTCAGTCGTGTTAGTCTTGGGAAATTTTATAGGATGCGAAATTGTTTCACATGCAGTGCAAACACAGCCCGTTAATAAGAAACCGTGGACGCACCACATTTGTATTATTCTCGTTAGAAATCATTTTTTTCTCAATGTCGAACTCACAGACTCCACACGAGTCAGCATCGGACGGCAAATCCCAAAAGAAATGTAATACCTCTGATGTACTTCTTACGGTTTACGGGTAACGACGAATTATTCACTCTATACTAGTGATTGAATATTTAGTTTTTCCTTTGACATGGGTTAATTCTAAGGAAGCCTATGCACAGGTCCGGCTCATTTTACCTCCACGAAACGGGAGCAGCTGAGTCGGAAAAGGAGCAACTATTCACAGTTAAAACACAGTATTTGTTGAAAAACCGTCTATTGACTAAAAGGTAGATTTTTATGCACTTGATCCGTTAAATGAAAGATACCTCAGAGATTCACAGAAAACTCCATTACAGTTATATGGCTCAAGTCAATGGACTCTGCCAGATGCCAGTGTTGATGATTTACATTGATTTTATTAATGCTGCCGACGAATCACTGTTCAGTACTCCAAGGTATCTTCCCCTAGGGGGGAATCCAAATAAATTTATTTCCATTATTGTCTAACTGTCACTGGCAGCTTACTGTATATAAAGATCGCTCCACCTGAAGGTCGGCAATCCTCCCTCAGATAAACGCGCATATCAGACAGCTCATGTGAGGGAAGTTCTACATAAGCCTCCTGTTCGCGCGAAATTCCAAAGGCGAGGGCGAATGAGAATGCCAGGCTCTCTCTGACTTCCAAAAATGGCTGAACTCAACTGTGGGTGGCGTACGAAACAGCGCTGTGCCAACCAGCATCTGTGGGAAGAGTTGGGCTGGCCATCCGGGTCGTCTAGCTTCACTCAAAGGCCTGTGTGCTGACTTGGCACCTAACAGTACCCTGTGAACCAGATCCTCAGTTAGTACTTCTGTGTTGCGGATCAGACACCCGTTATGGCCTGGGAGCTGGATCATTAAATTAACCATCTACCCTGGGTTTGAGGCCTCGGCTACTAACAGGCCACAGATAGAACATGAATTACGTCGGATAATAGACGACATGTAGACGAGAATTTGAAGAGCTAGGGCAAGTGGTGTATTTTGCTGATTATTCTTCTCTCTCCCTTCCAAATTGCTTTCCTATTCGGCCACGATTCAGACATCAGTAGGTCGGTAAAGCAATTTCCCCAAATGCATTAGATATCTGCATAATATATACAGATATAAATAAGCCATTCTTCACTTCTGTTATCCGCTTAAATAATTGTCCGCAATTCTGTGACGAAAAACCTTTTCTTGGCCTTTATTTTTCTGTGTTAAAATCTATGTACCTAATGAATGCGCGAACAGTTTGACCTGTGGGCTGAATCTACCACGTTTTTCTCAGTACTCAGGAGTTACCAGCTATTCGTCCTAGTTTACTGGCTGGTCTTCAAGTCACGAATTAAGAAATAGCATGTTGAGGTTTGCGGAAGTCCTATCTTTGTTGGTTCAGGTGAAGAAATGAATGGATTTCGTTTCCTTGTTAATTTAGCTGTCTCCAGATCCTCCTTTATGAAATGCCTTGGAGTCGCTACTTTTCTAGAGGTTCTATATACCACGAAGGCCAATAAGGCATTTCACTAAGTATACTGTCTATGTCTTCTGTCTAATGATCTGTCCGTGATAATCCGTTTGTTCGAATTTTTAGTTTTTTCTTGAATCCTATCTTGCTCAATTTACGAATCGTTAATTACGTTCTCTGGTCAACGAATTCAGTCTCATGTAGGACAGGTGTCAATGCAGCAGGATAATCAAGGCATTTAAGGGTGGTTTTCAATTCCACGGTGATCTAAAGCTTATAGGACATTTTGTCCCAGCACGCGGACCATCCCGTCTTATTGCTTTCGTTTAAACTCTGATAAGTAAAATCTTATTCTGGTCACACATTCCAAACATAAGCATATTGGCTAGCGCCAAATACCCGGCACATTTTCCGCGCCACCTCATCGTAGGCGGTTTTTTCACTATTCCAAGTCTTGTATTTGAAAACTGTAAAGCCAAATTTCGATGGGTTACTCTTTCATTTTCAACATGCACTGCGTATTTAGTAAGGATTCTACTACCTCCATTTTAGTGATTTATTATGAATTAGTGTTCAAGTAGCAGCAAAGTACTGATCTTCGCCATGCTAATCGAAAAAAAACTCATCAACTTGTCTTGTCCCTGAACCACCGACGTAGTCAAGGTAATTTGATAAAGGATAAGGAAATTGGTAGTTGACAGAGGAGTGCTTCTTGCTTCTGGCCACTTATCTGTCCTCTGGTCGTACCGTAGTGGTTACTGAAAGGGTGAAATAAGACCAAACTTCTGATACATTGGAATTTTTAAGTAGGCTTGTTTAAAAGTTTTCCGCAATGATACTCATGGACACTGTCTTTTACAAGGTTCTTATGGTGTGATTGTTCATGTCAAGTTTTAGTTCTTTTCACGTGGCTTCCGGTTTCACATAAGATAACATTACTCTACAGAAAGTCATAACGCACGACGGTGTTTGATGTAAAACTCAAGTCAAATTAAATTCACTCACAATGCCAGATAATGCTTTTGTCATAAGGAACGTTTTGAAGATATTCAATGGACGTTATACACATTATCAGACAATTATCACTAAAGTGATAATAAATTGTTCAGTTATGCTGTTAATTGTACTCTCACAGGATTTCAAGCTCATCATTAGGCCATTGCAGATATTACCTTCTGACCCATTCGTCCGGGCATACCACGGAATCCTTTCGGTCCAAAGCTCCCTTGTCGACCTGGGACTCCGGGTTCCGCTTGAGGCCCCGGGAATCCGGGTCGACCTTGTAGACCTTTGACTCCAAATCCATTCCGACCGGGATCACCTTGTTTTCCTTCCTTACCGATTAGCCCACGAACACCTTTTGTTCCTGGTACGCCCGGTCTTCCCATTGGACCTGGATCACCTGCCAAACCCATTGAAGCACGCCCATCCAAACCGCGGTCACCAGGTAAACCACGGGGACCAGGGAGGCCAGGTTTTCCTAGAGAAAGGCAATTTTTAATTCGGTAGCAACAATAAAAAACTACAGTTAAATTTGTGCCCCATAGAAACAATAATAATACAATATTCGTAGTTCAAGTATCTAGTTTTGCGCGGATCTAAAAAAATGCGTATTTTAGTCAAAAATGGACAAATAGAATCATGGAGGTTTATGGAATTTATCATGATGCTCACTTGTATCGGAATGAATCAGTCACCTGAAATGGGTACGCCAACAGAAAACATGAACATAATTACGCAGCTAAAAAAAAACAAAGCGTAACTACCTCGAATTCCAACATCTCCTGGTGGGCCGAAACTTCCTGGACTTCCTTTGACTCCCTGCGAACCGGGCCAACCGCTGGTTCCTTTTGGCCCCGGAATACCCATTCTACCAGGAAACCCGTCTGTTCCGCGTTCACCTTTCTGGCCAACAAAAGCCACTCGCCCATCAAAGCCAGGGTCACCTCGATCTCCGGGTAAACCGGAATCACCCGGTAAACCTCGGTACCCTGGCAGACCCTTGACACCGATGTCTCCGGCCAAGCCCTTGTAAAGACACACTCCAGGAAGACCCATTTCACCTTTGCGACCCCAAGTGCCTGTAGTTTGAGTGAAATCGTGAATCGAACAATGAATTGTCAATAAAAGGGCTGGAAGGGTCCTTTTACATTGCAATGTTAACAACAGAGGCGGAAATAAAAGACCAGATACCGACATGCTGGCCCATAAACATGTGCAGCAAAGGCAAGTATGTGATGTTTAGCCAAATCCCTGAAATAATGAATAAGTGGAGAAAAAAATGCGATCAGATGATTTTGGTTCCTGTATTCCACAAAGAGTTAAAGATACAAATGAAGGATGCCCGTTTTTGCTACTTTGAACGGCTTATTTAACTTGGTTTTGAAGTGAATGTGCCCCGAAATATATGCGTGATAACTTTTGTTATGACTTCAAATTACTGTGAGATACAGAGTAATTAAACTGAAGAACATCAAATAGTAACATAAATGATAACTACAGTTAGAAAAAATTCAAATTATGCCGCTAAAACCCACCGGGAAATCCGCGAATGCCTTTGGTCCCAGTTTCACCAGGCATAACGCCAGTGCTAGGCAGACCCCGACGGCCTTTGGACCCCTTGGCTCCCGTGAATCCACGAGGTCCAAAAGCTCCGTTGAGACCGGGTTTACCTGAATAGTCGGAAAACGAACAGTGAACGTCGTTAAAGTCGGTTGCTTACTGAGATGCGTGAGATTATCATCGTTTTATTTGTAACCAAGTCAACTTCGACTGTCATTCATCAATGAACTACTTCCTTTGCAGTAATTCCATGCAATGCATATTCCTATAACAGTTTATCAGTCTAAAATCGTATTTAAGAACTTCGTGCCGTATTTCAAGACCAAAACACTAACGTTAGTCAATAGCACGGGTCAAAATGTATGGCATTGGACCCATGAACTGCAAACACTACTGTAGGCACTAACAAAGTAAGACTTTTTCCCAATAAACCGAGAAGCCTTATTTGCATGCCCCACATTTCACCAGATAATTATTTCGGAAACTTTCTTCGACAGCATAAAGTGCGCACCTTATTGTTATACTGAAAGTTCACTAATGTTCATATTTCCACACCTCGCAAAATAGATGAAGGTGGAACGTTGGATGACGAGTCTTTCGTTTAAGCTGTCTATTAATCACGAACAATCAAGCAAAATTCGGCATGTCCCTGGACAATATCTGACTGGAATATTGCTAATTCAATGGAGTCGTACTTGGTGGATTCACATAATGCCAAGATCGGTTAATAGACCAGATGGTGAGTAAGATGTAAACTAGAACGTGACGATTTGTGTCTGATGAGTAAAAGCAAAGAACAAATATATCATTATCAGCCCACCTTATAGATAGCAATTGTTTTGTGATTTGCTTACCTGCACGACCCGGAACTCCTTTCAAACCAGAATATCCCGCATCACCTGGAAGTCCGGGTATACCGGCGGATCCCGGAAATCCTTTTTCTCCGGGAATTGCCAAGAACACCTGACCGATATCACCAGGATCTCCGGAAGGACCTATGTGACGAAGAATTTTAAAAAGCACTTCAACATCTTCCAAACACGGGGTGATACGACTCTGGAAAAACCAAAAGTAGTCAGATCTAAAGTACCTTCAAGTAAATCACCGAAGATTAGAAATTATTTTGCCAGTGAAAGACATTTTTTATTTCCTTAATCTCTGTGTCCAATTGGCTTTATTCCAGTCATGCGTGATTATCATGAGAATTAGGTCTACACTGATACATAAATGTGCAGCTATTTGCAAACAAAATAATGTGACAAAGAACAAATTATCTCTGGGTAATGAAGGGTTCATTTTCTATGAGGAAACTGCCAATTATCATCTGAAATAGTTGTTTTTTAACTGCGCTTAAAGGATATATGTTAAATGCAAATGCTACGGTACAATCTTAGTGTGAGTGGAATGGGAATATCATTGTTTAATACGCACGGTGCTCGCAAATTCACTCGTTTAGTCCAGGTTTTAGAAGAAAATGGAAGACTATTTGTCACATTTTTTGGCAACTGTGTTAATACTGAATACTACGTCTGTCTAGTGTCACGCACCAACACGTAGAAGAAGACTTACCGCGCATTCCTGGCAATCCGGATGGACCGGGAACTCCTGGTTCGCCGGGGATGCCATCTCGTCCTGGGATACCAATTGATCCAGGGAATCCAATAGCCCCAAAAGTGCCCGGTCTACCGCGTTCGCCTTTCATACCCTGATAACCGAATGTACCGTTTTCGCCAGGTGAACCTCGGGTACCGGGTAAACCGTTTGCACCTAAAACAGAAGAACGGAAAATTCTTTGTTTTTTGCTGGTGGAAGTTGGAGACTTTGAATTTCAAGAAGGTGAGGAATAATGGAAGGTTAATCCCTGCTTTTTGAACCAACATGGAAAAACAGAAAACCAAATGGTCTAATGCGCGAAAATATTTCAGGTGTTAAATGACGGAGAAAAACTAAAATTCCTACAAGTTCCTTGGACTCTGTGGAAGAAATTAACGAGGAAAGACTTTGTGTTTTATATCTGCAATATTAGGTACTAGGAAACAAGATAGTTGTTTGCGATAGTTAATCCGTTATCACCCGGTGCACTAACATATTAGGCATAGAACAGTACCGCAGACCTACAATGACACTACACTAAAATTTAGGCCTCACTCACTGAATTTGGCTGCAGCTATGGGAGGGAGAATTTTACAGTGAGAAAATCCGAATAACACTAGAGGTATAAATTAGTAGAGTACCATTAGGATTATGTGATATCAATTTGAGACCACACCATTACTTACCTTTATCCCCGAGACGTCCTGGATTTCCCTGTTCTCCCGGTGGCCCTGGATCTCCGCGATATCCATATTCTCCTGGTTGACCTGGAGATGGAAATAGAGTTACTCTTTCTGACTCCATCGAATTAAAGAAAGATTAAATCCCACCAATTTCGTAAGCAATAGTGAGTGCTTTTTACCAAATTTAGCATGAAACAACTTGAAGTTGAGCAGCTGACTCAATCCCGAGCTATTGTGATGTAATTAATTTTTTGGATTTCGGATCTACTATTCTTCCAGCGCCTTAATGTTTGGTGGTATACGCGACTTTATTCCTGGCTTCAAAGGAAACCTAACACATCGTCCTAACCCATCGCCCAACAGGAAATATATCGTGTACTGTCGGCGTGGCTTACGGAGCCTATGCGTGATGGTCCGGTTGTATAGCTAACAGAGGCTGAATGGGATTAGATCAGAATGACTCTATGATAGGCAACTTAATAAAATTTTGACAGGAGAAATTTGTAAATTTTGAGTCGCATTCCCAATTTTCCCTTGATTAAAGATCACTTCAAACATATCCACTTAAAGGATAATTGCTTGAGTAACATTCCTTTACCTTTCGATATTTCTCTACGGCATCCACTCTCAGGTGAGCACTGGATTTTTCCGTTGTTTCGTGAACCATCTTTAGTCACATGACATAATAGGTGTTTTTCGCAAGTCCATCACCGAAGTTGCTTATCGTCAAATGTTTGGATCGGCAGACGAACAAAGGACTAACCTTTAGCGATCTGATGGGGTATATAACCGCAAAAGCCTTTGTCACCTGGTCGGCCGGGAAATCCTTTCATTCCCATATAACCGGGGTCACCTGCATCACCGGGCATTCCATCAATGCCCCGACCGTCCTCGCCAGGAGCACCTGGTATGCCGTCATCACCTTTCTCACCAGGCATCCCAGGAATGCCATTTTGGCCGGGTGTTCCCTGTATTATCATTTGTCACAGAAGTCAAAAAGGAAATTCAGTTAGCGACAGCAAACCAAGAAATTTAGTAGCGATCCATGAACCAAAGTCCACTATGAAACTTTCATTTACAGAAAAGTTAATCGGAAAGTGGAAAAAACACGGCAAGTCACGTGTAGTTTGTTTGTTTGCCTTTCTTGCTATCGTTAATTATACGACAACCAAGAAAATGTGAAATCAGTAGCTGTTAATACACATCTAACTGTACACTGACATTCACGGTTTACATATATGATCGAGAAATGGACGAAGAATGGGCATGGCTAGGTATGGCATACCTTTTCGGATCTCGATAAACTAAAAAACGAATGCTGTACAGAGGCTCACAATTAATTTTAAGGGTTAGAAAAGCCTTGGTGGTTTTTCTAAGTGCATCAATTTTTACTCTGAATGCCATTACATAAAATTGAGCCAGTGGAACAGAAAGTTTCGGTAATTTCGCAAACCCACATATTTTTTGTCTCTTCCTAAACGTTTAGGATACTTTCCCTATTTAAAACTTGATTGCCAACCTGCCTACACTTTATCCGAGAAGTCGGCTTATTGTGAACATTCACGGTTATACTTGTTAAGACATACCAAAACACTTACTGAGTTTATCTGCTAGACAAGAGGGCAGAATATTCTTGGAAGGAAATTATAGCCGTAGGAAAGCTGAAGGACGGAAAAGTGTTCTGCGTGGTAAATATGAACTCGCGAACTTCCAGTCCGAAAAGCACGACTTCAGCCGCTTGATGAGGTAGAGATTGTATATTACTCTATCGAGGAGTTTTAGAGGAGTGCAAACTAATTATGTACTTGAAAGCTATTCGATGGGCTGAACTGGTTAGTATTCTTGCGTTTCATCTGCGCAGCCTATTTAATTCGTCCTCGCCTTTCCATTTTCCCAATAGTAACCGACAACTTAATGAGCGCCTGGTTTGACGAAGTAATAAGAAAAAGTAGAACAAATGGAAACACCAAACTGACCCTTCTTCCCGTTTGTCCAACGGAGCCTTGGATCCCAAATGATCCGGGAAACCCTCGTTCACCTGGGTCACCTTTTGCTCCTGGATGCCCAGGTTCTCCAATATCGCCAGGTATAATCTTTTCTTGTACATAGGTAATCCTTCCGCCTTCTCCTGGTTCACCTTTAGCACCAAACGACCCGGGGTGGCCTGGCTGCCCCTATTAACATTACGGTTGAAAAAACACAACAAGAGAAGTGATCGATGGCAAATTTGATTCGTTGGCTAATACCACCATTGACCAAATCCAGTGGGAGTATGTGGACCGTTCACATGAGAAATCACGTTTCATCTTTGGGAAAATAGTGTGCGAGGTAAAACAAAAATGGGTTTATTTAAAAATCTGCCCACAGTAAATAACAAGAAGACTATCGCGTAGCAACCTGTTTCTAATTTCACATTGTTTACCTCCTTTGGAAAGTGCACCTGATTCTTGAGATGTACCTAAGATTTATATTGTACAACACTCAAATTCAGATGTGTTTGGTTTGGTTGAGTAATTTCGACCCGAGGGTGCTGAGCCATAAGACAGTGGTTTAACTGCGGAAAACCGTTTTTCTAGAAAGGTGTTTCCCTACCAGTGTTATAAAAGGATACGAATAAGTAAGGGACTGTTGAATGGTAGAACACGACTTCTAGACTAAAATCAGTTTGAGTTCATCACGCGTTTGATGCAGTCATTCAGTGGTCTTCAGTAGTATAAGTTCTGTGATCTTGTTCAAGTAAGGGGAAAAACAACAGCCATAGCGGATATTTAGATGACAGTACACAGCGCAACAAACAGTCGGGTGAGATTTATTATGAAAGTAGAACAAAATGACGCCTGAAAAGTTAGATTTTCGCTAGATAAGCGATGTGATGAGTTCTCTTCATATCTTCCGTATCCCGATGAGATTTCTTTTTATTTTCACGCCTGATGCTTTATAGGAACTATGTGATTATGTAGACTAAAAACATCATCAATCAATTCTTGCCAAATTAAAAAGCACCAACACTTGCTGAGACCATTCCTAGTTGATAGGTTAAACGCATTTTTGCATTCGCAAGCATCACGAATTCGGTGTTGCAATCGTTGAAATCATCGAATATACAAAACGGTCAGTGTTAAGTTAGCATGGCTTGAGGGGGAAAACGTGTCCTTAATTAAAAATTGATGCACTGCACAAAGCCTTTCCTGTCTATTTTGGAAAATACTAGTAAGATTATCCTTTTTTTATGCAGTTGCCAGAACTTTGTCAATCTTATCATTATAACCTATCTTAAACATTAAAACTTTCGAACACAACAAATTGAGATCACTACTTCCAATTAGTCACTACTCTTTTCTGTAAATTGCTCTTAGGTATTCACCTTTCTGCCAGGCATTCCAGGTTGACCGTCTCGGCCGGGATCGCCCTGCCAACCGATGTCACCATCCACTCCATTCTTTCCTGGTTGACCGGGAAAACCTGGTTCTCCCATGTCCCCAGCATCTCCAGGTAATCCTGCCATACCGTCGGGGCATGTTGCACAGGGTACGGTACTGCGACCTACAACGGAAACAACGTAGATGCATTAAATTAAAGTAGTATGGTACAAAATGCGTCCAGCGGAACAGTTTTTGTACTCCACTAAATCTTTGTGACATCGTAATAGCCATGTGGTTTACAGCAACTATTCTGAATCCCACATCAGCCATCATGAAAATCATTAGATGAAAAATTTCATTTATTTCATGGCTACCAACAGGAAGCTACTGCAAAAATCTTAGGTTACTCCATCGCACCAAATCGTTTTCAAGTCAGACAAAGTAACCAGACACTAAGCGACGCGACTATTTTACCCAGAAGTTGGTCAAATTTACTGGATATAACTTCTTTGCCATTTCAAAACACCTCATTGTCCAATATGAACCAGTGACCTCTCAGGGTGACCCGTAATTCACGATTCGATTCCTGTATTCGAAGACTTGGATAACACCTCCTGGTCAGAATGGCCTGAATGGTTCCTTTGGGTTGACCCGTGATCTTCGGAATAACAACGAGTTCCTGGTAGGATGTTGCTTATGAAGGGCGGCATCGTCATACCGAAAATCAATGTCCGTTTGACCATGTGAAACCAAGAACCGAGAAATCAAAAACTCATTCAGAGGTGAATCACCCAAAAAATCGGTGGTTAGAACCATCAAACTGGGCTTTTTTATTATATCAGAAAGCGACATTATTCTCGGTTTTCTACTTTGGAAATCTCTTGCTCAGTTAGCTCCGGTCGGTTGCGTTGTCTGACAGGTTCTTGAGGGCTACGGTAATTAAGAGGTCAAATCCAAATAAGTTGTCCGGTGAATTTCATGGCAACGGGGACAATGGGACAACGATCTGACTACCGTTGATAGCCCTTATCAAGGAGTCTCTCTCTTCCGCTTGTCAATAACCGGAGTTCGGTTCCAAAGTGTTGTGGCAGTGATTTGCTTGGTAGGGCATTGTCTTGTCAACAAAATCAAGGTCATTGTGAACATGTGGTTATGTGACTGTCAAGAGTCAGTCAACGTGTAATTAAAATTCAGCCATTTGCACTACTGGCGTTTGTCTTTTACCAAGTAAGATCTAACTTGGGGACATCTACTCACCTGCCTTTAATCGGTTGAAGAGTAGCGATACTACGAATGACATTCATTATTATACACGGAGGGGATAGAGTGAAGGTACCGCATCAAAAATTATTGGAGATAAAGGGGGAGGGACTGAACAAAAGTGGTCAGCAACGGATATTAGGAAAGTAAAAATCGATAACCTGCCAGCACCAATGTTATAGGAGTTATTAGAAAATAGCCAGCTGATCGTTTCACTTGGATATTACTTCTCTAGGAGACCTTCCGTCAGAGTATTCGATTTACAATTAACTTCATTTATATATCTTCAAAATTTTTCATTTGTTCTCTAAAGATTCACAGGTTTCTCAGATGGCTGACAATAGACTTTGAAGCGGTTTAGGTGTATGTGACTTTATGCAGTGAATGTTTTTAACAATATCGCAACTATCGTGAACGCTTATTTGATTTTCTCGATAGTGTGTCTGTGTCAGTGCACGTAGGCAACACAGTCTAGTCACTTGTAGTTTGAGACACTGAATTCAATGTTTGGAAGGGAGACGTCGGATGCGGAGCACCGAAATGCTCATTCTATATAACTGGTTTATTATGTTAATTTTGGAGAGATAACAAACCAACTAACTACGAAAATAGTTGATTATTTTTAATGCGAAAGAATTAGGAATTACAGGTGCAACTCTGAAGTGGCAAACCATGAAAACCGGAAATTCGTTCGACCCTTAATCAGAGCGATCTTCGAAAACACTTCAAATTCCGTGTCGATATGTAGCCAAGCATTGGTGCTGAACCCACCAGCGAATGATACATCATTTAGGCCATTCAAGGCCAGAGTGCAGTTTTAAGTTTATTAAGTATGTTTTACAAATCCAACGCTCCTGACTGAAACAGCCAATTCACTTTCTTAATAAGTTTTCCGTCTGTTTCTCCCCAACGGGCCGTCGCTTGAAAACGAAATGCTGTAAATTACAAACAATAATGACAAAACTCTCTGCTCCATTGATTTGAAACAATCTTGGCTCAGTCCTTCAATGTATCAGAAGGACGATGTAAGGTGACATAAGTTTCGGTGATGTCGTTATCTTTAAACTTCTTGAACAGAAAGCGTAGGAGAACAAAGAAGCGTGTCCATTCAGTCAATCAACTAACCAGGTACTTAGCAGGGCAATAACCCAAATACTTGACTGCTTACTGCCTTACAGAACCCGCTCACAAAGGGTCACTGGTGTCACCCTAGAGAGTGATGTTGATACAGGCGTCTGAATGAGTAGTGATTTCAACACGTCGTCTTTATGCACCACTGTTGTGAGTTGACTGGTCATCCATCTTGATGAAAGAATGACTGACAGGGTGGTTGCATGTTTTCTTTAGGTTACTTAAGATGAGATTGTAGTGGTTTGAGAACAAAAATTTATTCCTTCGGTATTATCCTTCTAGAGTTACTGAAAGGCGTTTCCACATAATCCATGAAGTCAGAAGCCGCACAAAACCTCGTCTTACAAGATTCTGTTTAGAATCCCTCTTGAGTTGGATTATTATGAATGTTATTATTATTGTTAATATTATGATTATCCCTGCAGACTATACATATCCTTACGAAAACGACGTCCGTATTCGCTGTGACATGCAGAACTTATGCAGCCATAATACATTTACACAAAATTAAAGATCTTTGCCAAGCTGCTTTTGAACCATACTTAGTAGATCTTTCACCTTTTCTAAAATATCTGGTTTCAAAGCTGGATCGGAGACAAAATCACTGTGGCTGGACAAGATCATTTTGCATCCGAAAACTGGTTTACAGGTTCCACATCACACTGAAATACTTTTAAGCTTTCCACGTAGCTCCAGGGAACGTTCTTGATTTCAAAAAGAGAATTTCTGAAGTACAGACATAATCTTCTGAGTAATGCATTTTGTAAAAATTTGGATACCTTTTGGACCACGAGCTCCGGGTAGACCAGGGGAGCCAGGCATTCCAGAGTCCCCGTCATCACCCGGTTCACCTCGTGGACCGGCTGGACCGCGATCTCCAGTTCCACGATATCCTTTTGGACCAAAGTCACCTGGATCACCCGATTCTCCTTTTCGACCGAAAGAGCCGGGGGTTCCAGGACGTCCGGGAGGACCAGGTAGCATTTGATCCGGTGTATCACCGGGCATTCCTCTGCCACCATCTCTTCCAGGCTCACCAATAATACCAGGTTCCCCTGGGATGCCAGGCAGACCTAATGCAATAGAAGATACATAGTGATGTGAAAAATTGAATGTGCAGATTTGAGTGGCAATATCAAAACTAACTGCGTACTTAAAATTCAGAACAAAAATGAATAACGGAATAAGTTTCCGGCAGTTCCTTACAACTACTCAAATAAAATTTGCGAGTTTGTCGAGAATACCTCGGAACTTTGTAAGTGCGATTAGGGGTAGTTATAAGCGGGATGAAAACACGCAATTTCTTCGTCCACGATTTCCTGCGATTTGGCTCGGCTTATTGAGCGCGATGGGAGATGCTTTCCTGAGAGTAACCAATGTATATTTCATCGGATAATTCAATTAAACCGAAAGTATCTTTGTCAGTGTTCGTCATGTTCTTGTCCTACTTCTGATGATTTTATTACTCTTTATCCCCCACTTCAGCATTTCGCCTCTCATTTTCCAGAATGCTGTTTATTAGTCAAAAGGTAGCTAAAACTACTTTGAGAAACATTTCATCCCAGTAGTGATAATGCATTGATTAGGGAGGTTTCTCGTTTGTGTTTTCAGAAATTTTATAAACTGTTCCCCACTAAGACTTTGTACGGATCGTGAACTAGACAAAACATCTACACAACCGGAGACTTATCCTAAATTCGATGCCAAGCCAGGAACCGTGAACCGTAAAAGTTAACATCTGATAACGAAAACGTGACCAAGCTCCCAATTGCATTTAAACTTGGCTCTCAGTCCTTTCTTTTGATGACTAAACTTCTACCGTGTACGCAGCCTCATAGATGATATAGCTATGGAATTCGGAATTTTAACGACCCCGAAATATTTAATAAACAACTAATTTTTCAACAAAATATTTGCAGGTAAATGTAGATTTTTATTATTTATTCACAGAATAGACACCGATACTTTGCCGCAGAGATGGATACCATGAAAACAAATCAGTTTATGTTCGGCCAGGTAGATCACATTAGGGAATAGGTAGATTTTCTTATGCGAGATGTACAATAAAAGAAGCGCTTGGAATGTCACATTTGGGTGTGCTGCCATTGATTTTATTTATCTGTCAGTAGACGTACCTCGACATTATGTTCCTTTGAACAAGAAATGAGGGAGGCAAACTGTAGATTCTTTAATGATCCAGCCGGAATAATCTCTTCGTAATCAGCACAATGCAGAATTGTTGCAGTACACTTTCACTGGTAGATCGAATAAATTCGATCTTAAGAAAGCTTGGGTACTTTCCTCACGTTCATACCAGTTTAGTCGATAATATGACTATTAAGCGAAGTGATCATCATGATTTGGCCTACTATCATATCTAAACAGCTGACTAAGCTCACGTGGGATTAGAGCGTGAGCGGCCTACATGTGTACATCCGAATCCTGCGGAATTCAGAGACTTCTGCTTGTGTATCATTATATGATTAACCTATATCGACAGATGGTTGGTTTAAATTATTCGTGCTAAAACCATTGTAAATGTAAGGAATATGTAGTAACAAACACTTTTAAACGTTATACGATAGTTTTTCTGTTCTAATAAGTGTTTTCAGAATGCAGGTGTTTGGATTGCATCACAGATTGGTGACGATTCTTGCAACCACTGTTTTCGCACACTTTTCAGTCTTTGCGTATGGAGATTGCTTTGTCTTAGTGAATGTGTGTTTATTGATTCTGCAATATTCTAAGTCCGCAACGTTGCAGATGCTTCGGAAATAGTTCTGTTTTAAAGCCAATATTCGTCTGAATACCGTCCCAAGAGGTAAAAACACCTACACGTGGTGACATTTTCTGGTATTTATTAATTGTTGGTTTTATGCACAAAAGCATAATTTATACCCGTAACATGAAATTTTCTTTGGTGGTGATGGAAGTTGCTTAGAGAACAGCCCAGTGACCATGGATTAGCAAAAAAACAAACCATTCCTATCATGGGAAATAAGATAAAATGTGCACACAAGCAAACTCCAGGATTTGAAAAAACCATGGAGTTTAAACCACACTTATATTTAGTTCTAATGGTTAATGTTTTCCAGTTCCTTGGGAAAATCGTTTTGATCGCCTACTTCGGAACAGAAAAATCCACTATGCCAGTCTGTCGGAAAGAGTCCTGTGGATGCGAACAGTGTGCTTCGGATATCTCAAGGAACGGCAAGCTTGGCCGAAATATTAAATTATCAGCTAACTGGAAACCCATCCGGAATGTCGTCATTTCCGGTTCACATAACTGGACTTGCATTATGTACGGCTCCAGAGTGGATAAGACTCTTATTACAGGGCTTTTTACCGAGTATGAATGATCAATCTGATCGGTGAAATTCAACAGATTGTCGAGACAGCTGAGAATTTCTGACTAAACAGACGAGCAAAGTTTCTTTCAGAACTAAACTGACCGATTTCTCCTTTTTCACCAGGTAATCCAGGTTGCCCTTCCGTGCAGTGACGACCAGGTAGGCCGGGTCGACCGACGGGCCCCATGGAACCCTTTTCACCGGGTAATCCAAACATTCCCTGTCGTCCGAGGTCTCCGGGGTTTCCCCTGGGGCCAGGCAAACCTGGTTCACCAGGCAAACCTTTCGGACCAGCGCAAAATACTGAACCCTGTGAGTACCATGAACGAAAGAAGAAATCAGGGTATACGGTATTTATACATTGTAAAACAAAATTATACAATCTTTGTAAGAACATTGTTATCCTGTGATCATCCATCGAAGTTTGACTGAGATAACTACGAAGAATGTCAAATCCTTCCTAGGCACCTTAATGATATGAGCAGGTTTAGCTCTAATTTCTCGGGAAACACCTGGATTCGGCAAGATAAAACACCAATAATGTCTTATATTTCACACAGGACGCAGTAAAACAGAAAGCCAAATGGAAGAATTTTCTGTGGTTGCCAGTCTTTTTCAGTTTCAGCTTCAGTTCGGACAACCATTAAACATGAATTAGCGTGCCCTGGCTGCGGTCGCCACCTCATAGAACCTTCTGCTCAAACAGAAGGAAAGAAAGAAAAAAATTATAAGTTGAACAGCTGTACAGAAGAAAGTTTCGAATGCAAAATCCCACTGACTGCTCAACTCAGCCATATCACATATTGTCTCCAGCCATCGCTTCAAGGGATTTCGTGGACCTCAATCCGATAGTCTAACTGCACTTACAAAAGTTCATTCACTGGTTAAAGTTTTCATGCGTTTTTCATGCCATCGATTGACCACTGCAAACCATCATCCAACCATTAATTATCTCAAAGAAAAGCGTGCAACGAGGAAGTCATTCTGCGTGGTAGTTGCCTCTGAGTGCATTGCTCATTTGATATGCTCCCAGTGTTAACACAGATCGTAAGCGTTTTGTCGGGACGACTACCGCATTAAGCGTTTCGAGTGGAATTGTAGTCTTCAAGAGTTAGTTATACCGAACAGGTGACTTTTGCACAAGTGTGACCTCAGATTAAGCACAGACAAAAGAGATCTCTGATCATAGTATGATCTGAGTCCTTAGGTGCAGATCAGTATGATCGAAAATCTTCGACTAATCCGCGCTACAGTTGACCGACGGCAATGTGATGGATCCGAGTCAAAATCTTTGGAGGTGAATCAGGGAGTCATGTCGCT
This sequence comes from Fasciolopsis buskii, assembly GCA_008360955.1. NCBI lineage: Eukaryota > Metazoa > Platyhelminthes > Trematoda > Plagiorchiida > Fasciolidae > Fasciolopsis > Fasciolopsis buskii. The sequence goes on from LUCM01009277.1 coordinate 98,367, forward strand.
TGGTATGGCGAAATTGTTACTCGCCAGAAGCTGCCTGTGGCCAAAACAAAATTGGATGAGACGATCTTCGTTGCCGATGCGATCGGCGGGGACAGAACGTCGGCCTCCGATGTGCTGTCCCATCTCGACTAAGTAGCCACGTTGGGCGCTAAAATCATCAGCAACGGCCATAACTTCTTTTGAATGCACACTTTGGCGTCATCGACATAACCCCGGTAGAACTCATCCTTAGCTTCAGGGGAGCTGCAAACAGTGAGCGCATACATAGATACGACAAACACATAGCGAAGCTTCAGTCGACTGGTATTAACATGTAAAGAGCCACCAAACCGAACTGCACACAAACCGCTGTTGAGTGAGATCCAGTTTAATAGTGGGTACTCGGCTCGCATGCTCAGAGCGATCCAAGCAGCAGCCTGATCACGGGCACTCAAATCAACGTCTGCTCACGGAAGTTGTTTCCTGTACACGCGTTTCGGAGATGCAACATGCATCAATTTTAGAATTTTAACAGTTCTGGCTAAGGCAGCTTGTCGCTCTATTCTGTTTGTGATGCGTTCACTGAAGGCAGCTAGAGAGGGGAGTGCATTGGTTTAAGAAATGTTTCCAAACTCTTTCTTCCACTTCTTTTAATGCTAACTTCAGATAATTCCTTCGAGGTGCAATTCTTTATGGAAATTGTTCTTACGTCAGAAGAACAAAAACTAGAAATGTTCCATGTAGAAAAGATGCCGGAGATATTTGTGTGATCGACAGTTCGCGACCGCCCACATTATGTTTTCACAATCCAAGCCTACCTAGTAAATTGCAGTGTTTGTGAATCAAAAGACCTGATGCTATTCGCACATCTCAGTTGGTGAGCTGTCGGTTCCTCTGTGTTATTTGTCAACTGCTGGGTTCTATCATCATTTTATTTTCACTTCTAGTTTAAAGCAACCAAGCAATGCACCGGCAGCCGCACCGCGGAAAATCGCCCAATGGGGTTTTCAGGTCAGGGTGTCGGTAATTTTCGTACCTCAGAGAGATTAACTGACAAATCAAACCAGACCAGAGTCAACCTGAGATCCAATTTCAAGGAAGGGTATTTGTCCAAAAGACAAAGAAGGAATACTACTAGGTTATGTTCTCTTTCATCAAACCGATAAATGATTTGCGGATGTGTTTCGCGCTGTTGCTTTGCGGCCAGCGGAATGAATACGAATAAACATCCTAAATGATTGACTGAACTATTAGTCAAAAGTAGTCACTCCCGAAGTGACATGCATCACCAGCATTAAATATGCAGTTACCCAAAGCTTGTAGTTGGTTGTCCTGAGACCATAAGTATCGTCCTTAGAAAGCATTTGATTGGCGTTTGAGGTGCCTCTTGTATGACACTTTCTTAGAACACCATGGTCATTTCACCAAGCTGGATTAGACTTTTCTAGAATTAGTGAAATTTTAGCAAAATGAACTTTTATGCCAAGCAGAAGAAAAACGTACACACATTACCGCAGCTGGGACAGACTTACACCAGGTTTTCCTTTGGGTCCTTGAAATCCAGGTGCTCCGTCCACGCCTGGGGGGCCTTGATCACCTTTTGGACCGATATCACCAATACGTCCCGGCTCTCCGTCCAGACCACGATCTCCCTGAATGAATGGAGGTGGATTGGGATTTAGTCGAGTGAAAGATCAGTGTCCAAGTGGATTAAGCGTGTTACCGAAAATGGAGTTTCGAACCCCGATCCTTGCTCATGCATTAAACATCATAATGTGCAAGGCGTGGCATAAGAACTATTCTTTCTTGACTGTGCCAGAAAATTCAGTTTACTGATAAGACTTTTGATGACTGGTCACTTTTGAAGTGCATGGTATATGCAATTCACGGTTCGCTCATTTACTTTTGACAAATAGTGAAAACGAAGATCATTAACGACTCTCCAGAATATTTGTTAATTCGATGCTTTTACGGAAACTTTTCTGTAGACTAACTGGCAACGCCTCTGCAGTGGCGACAGTTCTCGGGGTCTTATAACATGGGTTACATATTTGTACTAATAAAGTGGTCCGTACTGGATGGGTTAATCTCAGATGAATAGTGTTTTCAAAACAGTCAATGAATAACGAATGCTTCACTTGAAAGTGTTCAGTCCTGGTGTTAAAACTAGTGAGCAGTAGGACAATATGACTGCTCTTGCAGTATAAATGCGATTCGAATCCATACAGAAATGTTTCATGCTAACGTCTCCAGACATCGATGAGATTAGCCATAACATCACATGTATTTTGATAACCATTAAGACATCGTATGTATTCCTAATGAGAACTACATTTTGTTGGGGCCTGCAAGATCGAAAGCGGTAGACAGCATTCGGATTTGGACGTGAGATCTCGGGTTGGCAGACGTTACCTTCTTAAATTTCGCAGAATCTCAAGCGACGCTCAAAACCAGTTGCATTCATGCAAGCAAAGGCATTCAGATTGCCAGCTGTTCTAATGCCGTCAGGTTTTATTGATGGAAAAATGTCATTTTTACGGTGAAGTGACGCTCTGCAGACTAATAGTACTATGTTACATCCAACATAGCCAGCACATAAAACTGATCGGTCGGGATGCCGGATCAGTGCAAGCAGTGTTTTGTCGACTTCTTGAGCAAATGATGAAAAAGATTATTATCATAGCACGAGAGCGTGTTGCCATTTATTTCGCAGACAACACTGCTCTTCTGAACTAATGAGCTCCGGATCAATTGACCTTCGGTCTCACAGCTTGCAGACCCAACCATTCAAATCCTTGCGCGCCGGAAAAGTGTCTTTTCCGTTTCCCAGGGATACAGATAATATGGACCAAAAGAAAACAGCAAAAAAATGTTGCGGGCAAAATATTTTAGGAAAAGTTTACTCGTATCGGACTGGCTAACCCGTGGGGAGACCTATAGCTCACGCTTTCGTAAATCCCGCTCGAATACTAAGTCTTGAGATCTCTTCTGTAGTTTTTCATTTGCTAGTACAAAAGAAAATTAGCAAATACAGAAATAAACTGACTCAAACAACCAAAAAAGTTGTCGTAATATTTTTATTAGACAAAGTTGCCTCAAAAAGCAAAACATTTTACCCGTCTTCATAACCCAAAAAATTTAAAGTTCGATTCAGTAGTCATTTCGGAAATTTATTGATTTAGCTGCATGCAACAATTGTTGCGATTGTTGGACTGCGACTGGCAAAGGTGAGCTTCGTTTTTTCGAGTATTAGTAATACAATTATTAAGTGAAATCGAATGCAGCGACTCACGGGCTCTCCTGGTAAACCAGGTAGTCCGGCATCTCCCGGCCGACCCTACACAGGAAGAAAAATGGGTTTGTGAAGATAAAAATTAGAAAGTGCAAATGCTGGCTTACGTGAAATTTGGCCGAAAGAAAAGAGAAACCTTACGAATTATAAAAAAGCATGAAACAAAATAGTCTGTAATCTGTCTCACTTGTAAACCATGTCAGAATGCCGTTTTGTGAAATGGCGCTTAGATCTGACGAATAAAGCGTGCATACAAAGCTGCTCACGATGCTGAATTATTCAATATCCGGACAAAGCAAATTCCTTTGTGCAGTTGGCACTTCTAGCGGTGCGAGCCTCTCCATATTAGTTAAGTTACATATCCACTGACTGATGACATTCGATTTAACCACCATTCCAAAACCGTTAAATTACTTCAACGTTAAAATCTCTCATGAAATAATATCTTTATGTTCCATATCAAATTTCTAACATTAATCAAATACTTCAGTGGGGAATAATGACAATCTATTAAGTGTTGGATTATTGCACTTAAAATTTGACAGATAATGTCATTTCTTATTCTACATCCTGATTCATTAAGACTGAGCTTCAACTGATGTCACGGGTTTGTTGAGGACGAGTTTCCGCGTCGAGCTGGGAATGCACTGTAGGCTGTACACAATCATTTCAAAACTATAGGAGGCAGCATAAATCTAAATCTTTGTCTTGGTTTTGTGCTTTATATCATGTAAACTCAAATAAATTTAACCTTAAGAATGATGCGGTAATCTCACAAACGGCAGTGGTAGCCTAACACTTTTTAATTGTGATCTATGTTCCCTTGACAACGCCGGAAAAAAACGTGAAGAATGTAATCAACGCTAACCGGGTGAAAATAATTACGATAGGAAGTAATCGCTTTCATCGCGTAAAGCCAAATGAAGAGAAAATGTTTTACCTACTGAAACTGAATTGAAGCAAAGATTCCCCGACTATTATTGTCTACGATTTATCGATACAGATGATCTGCAGCATTCCAGTCCTTTTCGACATTGTGGTAAGTCAAACCATTTCTACCGAATTAAGTCATAAAGGTCAAAATTGTTGCAATCATTGTCATTTTCCTCAGAGTAGCAACCGTGCCTGCTGAATTCACGCCCAACTATTGATCCACGTCAGTTTTCCTCCGAGAAATTTCTTCCATTGCCCCGTATTTAGTCTTAATTTTAAAGCTTGGGAGATTATTTCGATAATGCTACGCTTATAGATGGTCCCAATTTTACTTGATTATTAGCATATCTGTTGTCAGGTGGGGGAATATAATTGGTTCCACTCCAAGAAAAGATACTACTTTAGTTTAGTCACTTCAGAGATATTTATCATCTAAATATCTTGCGTTTGTAAGGTTACAGTTTGTACGCTGTATCTAGTACAGGCAACAAAATTTGGGCTTTCAGCAAAAGGCTTTTGCATTTTTCATCACATTCAGCTTCATTTCCAGATGCTCAGAAGATGAGGTTTGGCCCGACTCGTGGACTGTTCAGCGTAGCCGTGTTGCTTGGTGACTTTGGTAGAAAAAAGGGCAACTTGAAAGTTAGTGCTACCATTTCAATGCAGAGCAGATTGACTGTCGTTGGATACTTTATTTACCTAGCAGAATAATTTTTGACATCCAAAATATTATTTAAAAAGATGCTGTCTGCTCCAGTCAGATGCAAAAAAATTTTGGCGCTCACTTTTTCAACGGTAAATGTAGGAACGTCGGGATAGGAAACACCTTACTGGAGAAAATTACTTTCAAAGGTCTCCAGTAGAAGCACGACAGTGAAGCGAAGGTAATTCAAAGTGCGGAGATGAAGAGAAACCACATACTAGCGCTTTCACTTAAAAAAAACGCCTTTTTTCTTGTTGTCTGATATTCGGTCAAGCAAAAACGGAATGAAGCTCACAGAAGAAACTTTACAAACACGAGTAAAACCAATATTAGATTAGTCTTTTTAAAAATGTCCGCACCCGGATATCCCATTTGTTGTAGGTAAAGGATACCTGAGTCGCAGGGAACAAGAAAAGCAAATCACACAAGAAACAAACACAGTTGATTATATCCTGCTTACTCTATCACCGTGTCTTCCGGGCAACCCTTTTTCACCACGATTACCCGGAGGTCCGTCGACACCCTGAAAGTTTTAAAAATATACGGATGTAATTAAATAGAGTACTGGAGATAAAATCGCAGTGTCACAAGTAAATGAAGTCTTTTTTGTCTTAAAAAGAATACTTTTAGCTTTTCGGTTTGACAGAGACAACGAAAGGAAACACAACAGTGAAATAAAACAGTGAATAGGGTTAATAACCTCCCAAAAGTAATGCACCCAGAAAGGAGGACCAGTTTATTATTGGTGTAAAATTGAACTGTGCACCTCCAGCCACGTAGTCTAAATTTGGACTTAATACCTATCGATTTATGCTTCACAACCCTGTACAACGCGGCACTTTGTAACACTCGACAAATTGCAAGATACTTTTTAGATCTACCAAGACGGACGTACAAAGATGCCGGTTGTATTCCATGTCTGTTGAAGGACAACAAAATATCGGAAACCCTCTCAATGAAGTTACATTCAGACGTGCATGTTTTAGTGGATCCATGAAGCAATTCATTCTACAACATAAATATTAATCCGACGATAAAGTGCTGTCGAACATCAATTCCATCTTTTCTGCGTCCAGAGATCGTAGAGGGGAGCGAAATATGAGGTACTAGTGATCTTGCGCTATGATCAAGGTTTATGTGTTTAGGGATTTGCAATGTTCTGTTTTTAGAGCTGTAGCACAAACAATTTTAATTAAATTTTACCAGCTTATTTGGCTACGAATGTGATCGGTTTATTGTTCTTCTAATGCAAGCTTAATAAAAAGTAGTAGTACCATATCAGCAAAATTCTTATTAAGCAAAAGAGTTTAAATCTTTTGAGAAAATTATTAGATCAAAGAAAGTTCGGCAAAATGAGTGATTTCAGGCTTGTGAAGTGCAGAGTGATTGAAGAGGAAGATTCGTTCACTTACTGGAAGCCCGATGTCACCGTGTGGTCCACTGTCTCCTTTCAGGCCCTTGTAACCCTGTAAAAGTGGGTTAGGAATGAGAGAATGTGAGCGGTGATTACGAGAGAAATGTCACTGACCTATTAGGGATATATCAACTTCACCTTAATAAACGAAAGCTTAAGATTGTTCTGCTACCTGAAATAAATGTGCAAGGAGGGTTCCAAACATTAGTAAAACCAAGCTCCGTACTCAATATTGAAGTTGGCTTATCCGTTATGCAAAGTGTGCTAGTGACAATCGAGTTGAAAGCAACTATCTGAACATCAAACCAACCGAGTTTCTAAATTGTCTTGTTATATAAGGCTGAGTATTTGAAGATGAAATCACGAGAGAACAAGCTTGTCGTTACATCCTCAAGTTGCGGAAGCGATGCACTAAGATGAAACCCCTTATTTTTACTTGAAAGCAAGTGACTGGATATTTTTAGGAATTTAGGATACCTTGTTCTTAGTTAAGCCACTCTACTTATAAAAATGCATGGGTGCAACACGACATATTTCCAAGCGATTGTTTGTTTACTACTTTGACGATATTTATATGGGGTTGGGAGAGAAACAATGGCTTTGTGGCTGAAAATGTTCTGCGCAATATTTCATAGCCCCTATTTAATACCACCATCAGAATGGCGACTGGGAAGTAAATTTCACTGTGGGTAGAGCCTATATGGACCAGTTGTTTTTTCTACCACTGTTCTATGGTTACGACAGAACAGCTGCTGCAAAATTCCTCTTGATTCCATAAGTCCATCACTGATAGGCTACGATACTATCAACAGTGCAAACAAAACTATCGCCGTTTCCATCACCCCCATCACCAACAACAACAAATTCTGCACCGCAAACCCCCGGCTACACTACAACGACCTCCACAACGGCCGGTGTTTTCATCAGTATAGCTGTCTGTCTATTATTAACTGTAATGGTTTATTCATCGATCCCATTAGACTACCCGAGTGTGCGATTTGATGTTTGGGAAATCGTTTCCTTGTTGTCCGTTAGTAAGAGTAAAGGGTACTTTCTGCCTATTTTTGCATCGAACAGGTGCATGTTTGATGAAGAACACATGCGTTCATCGCCTGTCGACAAAAGGATCTGTGCACCGCTTGCATGCAGCCAGCAAGACCGGCACGTAGTTATTTACCGGCTTGTGCTACTTGAATAGGCGTAAGCAAGAAGATGCGCAACACCAGACGCCGTGTTTACGGACCTGAGCAACCGTACTTGCCGGCTGGATGACTCGTTCGTTACTGAAGCGTATAGAGACAATGATAGTTCGAAAAAATGCTCTGGTGTTTTGCTCCGCACATTTCGATTTTCGCAGAATTTTTCCAAACGGTACCAATGAAATACATGTTTGCCAGCTGTCGACGATAAGAACCAGATGATACGTTGAATTTTGCTAATCGAAAGACTGGCGTTGGCTTGGTTGCATCGATTATAAATAGGCTTGGTTCACCAGGAGCAACCCAGGAGCACGTTAGACATAGAGTCATGTCATTCCAATACGAAGAAATGCCGAACAGTTTTAATCATAAATCTGCCACGCAAAAGGATTTCATGCAACCACCAGCTGAATAGCGAAATGTTGTCATTGTTCGTTTACAATAAATGCAAACAATTGGTAATACATAATCTGACAAATAAAGTAGCTTTTATTGCTGTTTTGAATCATCCTGGTGTTCTCCAACCGATCACAATCTTGCCCAACTCTGTCTTTGATCAAAATAAGACAACAATTCCGGAAAAACGCACGTTCCTTTATTCTGGTTTTGTAAAGTACAAGTACGATAGAGAGTTCACATGTGAATCGTGAAAGTCCTTACCGGAGATCGTTTTAGCAAAAGCATAAGAATTATGAAGCGGCAGTTTCTTTCGCGTGCACATCTTATTTAAACCTGATTCCTGTAAAATATATACGTTCTTTGGCTTAAGTAATTTATCTTGTCCGTGATCCGTGTGATGAAGTGATCCAACTTACCCATTCTTCTATGAGCCTCCTTTCATAACGCAACCTGACATATCCGCATCACTCGTGAATTTGCTCACGTTTCTTAGCTTCAGTTTAAGACTTAAATTTATCCAACACCTTTGAAACTTCTTAGCGTGATCAGTCTAGAGTCAAAATGAATGGTGAAAAGTGCAAACTGACTTCCTCAAGTTAAATATTTGGATTAAAATTATCAATTAACCCATCGATTTGTTTGGATCATTTGACTGAAAAACACTACTTGATAAAGAGCACAAAGTAGCCGAAACATGAGCCACTTACACTTCTTACTAACAATGCTACTGCTAACTTCTTAAATGTTTCGTGTATGAAAACTCATAATTTAACCATTTTACCCGTGAACTTTGAACGGTAAACTGGAAAGCACAGACGCATTAATTGTCTGAATTGTCGCGTTAGAAAATACCATTCCTGCGGCAATCTCATCTAAATCAAAGCAGCTGTAGATGGAGACGAATCTCTGCATACCGTTGGTCCAGGAAGTCCTGTTGGACCGACCAGAGAATCCAATTCCATCGGACATGGATATCCATCTGGACCGCGAGAACCCTGTTCGCCTTGTTCGCCTTTCTGACCCTGAATGGTGATTGCTGGAGCCGGAATACCCTTGATACCTTGCAGACCTCGAGCACCTTTGAATCCCTAGAAAGTAAAATTGTTAAAGGGAAGTAGGTTTAATCCGAAATATGAAAAGCGAAACGCCAGATCGTACACTAACTATGCAAGACAGAAATCCTACCTGTGTCTTGAGAAAGAACTAATATACACTTGAATGACGCTTAGATTGAAACTAAAACATGATACCAATTTTAATTATTTTTTAAAATAATTATCTAAAATGAGCAGTTAAATTGCCTTTCAAGTGCATTGTACTAGCATAAAGAAACTAAAAGAAATGAAACTGAAAGTCTGGGAATGAGTTGCCACAGAAAGCAAACTTCGATCCTGTTCTAAAGATAAACAAATCGTCAAGGGTGAAAGTATACAGTTTGATGAATGTATTGACAAATTGACAAACGTACTTTTGGACCGGGCATGCCACGAAGGCCGGGGTCACCCTGCGGACCGGGTGTACCGGGTAAACCCTAGTCAAAAACAGAAAAGAAAAAATGGCAATAAATGACAGTGTTATAGTTTGACCAGAAGCCTAAGTCATTCACTATTTACTACCATAAATCGCAAGAGGAAGGTGGTAAATTTGAGGATTTTCAGCAAATTATTATTTTTATGCTTACATCTTTAGTGTATAATTGTTGATAACTAATAGTTGCAACCAGTTTCATTATTTGAGGTTTTGAACCCGCGTTTGTTAAGTGGGACAAGCAATTCCTATAATCACAACAACAATGACGAAGTGCCTTGTGGGGTTTGGCATTACCGTGAATATTGTTTATGGCGAGCGCTTAGATCAATGTAAATTCCATCGATAGTTTTCATTATCACAAGGGGAAATGACTTCTTTTCTCCGGGAGAAGAAACACTTTCTCCTGCTGTGGAAAGTTTAAAATTGCCGTGGTGCTTTACCCACTATTTTACAAGCCATGTACTCTGGAGAATTTGTGGCTCATGAAAACAGAATGAGTTTCTTTCTGAACATGTTTTTCAAATTCTGATCAGCTGTTGTGCACTTAAGTTTCTAGCTACCCTATGGAACACGAATTAAAAATGGTTTATCAAACCTATTTGATGATTCATTCCAGCTGACAGTAGGGAAGTTTGGTTCCATCAGAACTAAGTAGCAGATAGATTTAGGTCGCAGATTTGGGTAATGGGTATTTGTGGTAGAGAAATTTAGTAACTTTTGTAAACAATGAAATGTGACCGATTTCAAAACCTAAAGAACTCTTCAGATTTTAGACTGTGCCTTTTAAATAATTGTATACTAAAGTCCTCTATGTAATATCTGATGTATTAACATCGCTTCAACGTTGACTTGACAAACTTTAACGGCAAAGCACTGATCTTAACAGTTCGGTTCGGATATTTCCTAGTTATTTCATGGCACATCATTTCTTCAGTGAAATTTGTACAGACAATAAAATGGGTCATGTTAGAACAAATGAAATTCGGCGGCTATCTTGTTTTCTTCTGAATTGAACAGAACCATTAATGTGACATTTCGACGAGAAAAGCGATGCGGTTCTAAAAGTCGATAACATCGAATTTGGTGAAGACGGTTCAAAGATCACTGGTCGCAAGCAGAATGCAGATTATTTGGAAGGGGTGGGATAACGCGCTAAAATTCATCCATTTGACTAACAAAGTAAATGTCATGAATTTCATTTTTTTGGGACCTCTTATGGAACTTGAAGCTTCAGGCACAGGGGTTCAGTTTTTTAAGACTACGTAGGTGGAAATGAACTGTTGCGATGGAGAAAATCTCTACAAAATGTGATGACGGATAAATGCGTAAGGTCTACGTTAAGACGCATGGTTAGTTAACAAGGTTGCAAAAACTAGCGAATTCGATGGTTCGATAACAGAAGCAGTGCGAAGTTAATGATTCGAGGTTGCATTTCCTCTATCAACGATAGCCACTTTTGCTTGGATTGTTACCTTTGCTCAAGCAAGCGAAGAAGCTATTGTGGCCTAATCAGACATTCTGAGAGTTAGATTTTCGGTTTCTTCAGTTTAACGCAATTGCTACTTTTTGAAGAAGCGATGCAATGCACTACCAAAAACAACAAGTGCTACGAGGAGCGAAATTTGCGCATCCTAGATTATTTCTTCTGCACGGATCTTTATTTTACGAACACCTCCGTTTTTGCCAATTTGCATAACCCACTCTGGAGTAATTTATTTTTTCTTGTAGAATTTGAATATTTTTGTTTCACACTGCGCTGACAGCCAATTCCGACTGCCTGATCATTCTGTTCGTGATGGATTTAACTAATACCCTTGGGGAGATCAAAAAAAGTGCAGTCAATGCCTTCTGGCAAGCCAATTTTAACAAGTCGATGGATAGTTTTGACGGAAAATGCTGTAAAAACTTTATTGATGAGGCAGCAGTTAACAAATTGAGTAGGCTGAATAAAAAAATACACGTTCTGGAATACCTTGATCTTGAACAAATGGAATAACTTAGTTAAGGTAAACTAATTTGGGTGCAGGAAAAATGTCTTTCACATGAATATCGCTTTGCGTGGGCTCGAGTTACAATTCACGTCTAAATGAACTGCACTTTGGACAGTTGTAATTTGATTTTATTTTGTACCCGCATTCACAGCAGCGAGCTTCGGACTTTCTTCTCACAGCTGAGTTAGAATTAATGACTTGCAACAAAAAGTCTTTGGAGTGACTGATATTTATTTGGAACACTTGTCTTACTTTCTTTTCCAAGGATTTATTATTCTTTTGGCAAGCTATTTGTTCAGCCTAATCATTTCAGCATGATATATCTACGGGCTGTTTGCAACACATGAGTTGAACAAGTAAGATGATTTGATAGTCCACAATATTTCGTGAAATGTTAAGTTCTCGGAAAAACAAGTGATAGGTGCAGAAATTTAAAAAACTGTCATTCTAACGTAAGTTTTTGCTACCCTGTTCACTTCTCTGCACTTATTTTTCGTACATTTATAAATACATCAATACCTCTAACGTACTGTTATCGACCATATTTCAAAAACACTAATTTGATAAGATTAACGGCCTAGTGAACAACCAGAGAAAGGAAAATGTTTCATTGGGTAGGTTGCTTGTACATTTTAACATGTCTGAACTCCGCGCGCACCTGAAGTTGCATTTGGTTTCTTCAAATTCTGAGAACGGCGCGAGTGTTTTGCTATTTGATTTAGAATGACAAAAATCAACTGAATTTTATAAAAGCAACAATACGGATCATTTTATCGTTCGGAGTATTCTTTTGATATACCATATCTTGTTTCGGTTGAGCTAAATGTCACACTGGTCATCTAAGTGCAGCAATTGACAGAACATTGCCAAAATACCGAAAATCCAACCTGTCAGTAGCGTTTACTTTCGCCTGAGTATAAAACACTTTGACTTACATATTCACCTTGACGACCAGGCAACCCAGGTTCGCCCTAAGAGGAAAGTAGATTTACAAATATAATGAGATATGTGCTAAACACAATTGTACATTATAACAAAAGTAACAATTGGATCACATCTTACTTCTTACTATATATTGAAAATTTCGGAGACAGCCACTGGTCACTAGTGCATTTTAGGATATGGTTTCTCGCTCCAAATGACTTGATGAAAAGGCAATTTTACCTGTACCGTTATGTCAATAACAAAATAGGAATGAGAAAAGTTTTATTAAGCAGAATACGAAGTTTATTAAACGCACCATTTTACCGAAACTACAAAACCTAATGGGACCCACCCGAATCGTCTACTTTTGTCAAGGCTTTATAAAATAATCGAAGTAAAAACCTGGCTCTGTGAAAAATAATTCAGTCAGTCAGTCAGCTATGTGGAAACTAAAGCAATTTTCTAGTTTTGAAACACCGTGGCTCTTCCGGGCTCGTCTACTGACCTCCTCCAAAGGGCACAAGATATTTCAAATTAATATATTTCGTGGTGCCTTCAAAAACTTCTCCCCAATGTTAGCTCTAGCAGAATCCATCATAACACTTTACCCAAACTGTTTAATCAGGAAATTTATGTACTCCCGCTTTGAAATATTATGTGGAGAAAGCATAAACTAAAGCAAGTACTAATTGCAACAAATAAATTTACGTAAACAGCAGAATGCTAATGAGAAGCTGGTTTTCGTTGAATAAGAATGAAGGATTAGCGGTTAATCTAATTAAATTGTAAGAACACTCTATACCAGGGACAAACAGGATAGGCTATGCCGTTTTATATTTCACCAAACGTTTACTGTTTACAAATGCATAGAGTCATCTGAGTTTGCACTTAATATCTCTCACGTTTCATTACTCTAAAACAGTTTAACTTCATTCTTGCACACCAAGCGTCTTACCCGAAGTCCTTGTGCACCTTCGGTGCTCCATCCTGGTTGACCTTTTACACCCTTTCTACCAGAGAATCCGGGCAATCCCTTGATTCCGGAAACACCTGGCATGCCGGGCATTCCATTGTCTCCCTGAGGTGTAATGAAAAATGGGAATAGTAGTGAAAAATTTACGAATGATGAAATACAAGCTTAAGCTCTGACTGAAATGTTGCTTGTTTGTGAAACACCTCCAGTAACAAATTCAATGAACTTATTTAAATTCCCCTTTTTGTCCATCATTTGTGCTAAAATCACCAAAACCATTGGCATTATACCACTGTTTCTTTACTTTAAGTGTCGTTTTCATTTGTTTTCCCTGTTTCTTCAAGCAATGGGGCACGTTTGGTAGTTTTTACTAGGCACGATGGCCACCGTGAAAGTAAGTCAATCCCATTGGCAAATTAGCCTAATCTCATACTCCACGCTGTCAGTGGATCACGTTTTCCAAACCATCCCTGAAAACTGAATTCCGTAATAAACCAGTAGCTGTTTCATGAGTGCTCCGACGTATAAAATGCTATAAGTTCAGTAGAACGCACCGCGATGGCATCGTTTATTGTCTGTGGTCAGCGGAATGCCTTCAGTTAGGAAATCCCCAGTTAAAGCACCCCAAGATTAAAAACAAATAACTAGCGGCCGGCCAACTGAAAAATCAGGCACGGAATCAATGCGTGATCGATGATTCATAAACATTATGGGGAACGTGATGATGACATCAAAGCTTTTTCGCTCAGTCAACGCGTTTTCGTACGATTCTTCTGGCCAGTCCTCGTTTCACATATCCAACGAAATAACAAAAGTGATCCCATTTTTGTCCATCGGAAAAAACTGCATCACACAAACTAAAATACAAGTGCAATGAGTGGAAAGCGTAGTTGCATATATGTCATTTATCTCAGCTAAACAGAAAAGAACTTAAAGTAAATTTTTACTTAAATTCGGCGAGGGGCCAGCTGTAAAGTGTTTTTATTCTCATAAATAGGGAAAATACTGTTTTCTTTTTTGGAGATAAAACCACTGAGTGTTTTCTTGTGTATATATGTGTTGCTCGCAGGCTAAACGGGCATGAGGCCCATATTTACCAAGTAAACGGTGACCGCACTCTCAAGAAATCCACTCTGATTCCTAACTTTGTTTGCTTTCTGCCAAATTGCAGACAAAACCAGCTACTTGGATTTGTACAGCAAAATCGATGTGAAGTAAACCAGCCTGTTTGCATCGAGTGAAAATGTCTTTTTAAAGTTCGCCACGCGGGAATCAATGCCATTCGGTTCATGTGCGATCACTTAAGTAAAGTTGTTTAAGCCATTCGACTAATTGTCTAAAACATTGTCAAATGAACACAGCCGGCAAATACTGGTACTTTAAACTTAGAGGAGTATATAGGTGAATTAAACTACGTAGGGAGAAGTTAGAACTTTATAAATGTTGTGAAATATTAGTAACTTCGTCTTCGCCAGTTGTGGTTACATTTAAGTGTGAGATTTGCTGTTCTCTCACAGCTTCTTTGATCACCACCATAAACATTCGCGAAAACAACATCTTCATGTCGTCTAGGTGATTTTTAAAATTATGATTGCAACAAATATTTTGAACAGGAAGAATGCACATCAGCACCGAATGACCTAAGGAGTATATCGATGCGCCAGGTATTGGTTTTTATTATGAATGGTATAATGTTAATAACACAGCGTTGTTGGTAGATGTAATACGCCAAAATGTCAATTACCGTGGGTAGTCTTTCTCAAGGCAAGTTCTACAAACAAAGACTACCCACGGTAGTCAAAACTTTGGCGCATTACATCTACCAACAACACTGTGTTATTAACATTGCATCATTCACAGTAAGAAGAATACACGATTCATGACGCTTGCCTGAAGAACCCTCCAAAACTCCTAAACTCATGGCAAAGGTTATTTACGATGAATATTGCATTTCCTGCCTGTAATATAGCAGAACAGGTCTCTGTTTAGTGTCCCACCTAGCTTAATCGTTTAGAACACTGATGTTATCAAATTCACACCAGATGACCTCGCCAGATCTCTGAGCGTCGCTATTTGATATGAATAGACCGTACATTAGAAATTCGACATTAGTGAACACAAAAACTCCAGAACATTATGTTTAACAAATAAGCAGTTTTCAATGAAATCTTGATTAAGTTTAGTTCACACACTTACCGGATCTCCATAGCATCCCGGTTCTCCTTTATCACCTTTTAGGCCCATGAATCCAGGATTCCCCTGAATGAAGTATAACGAGAAGAGTCTGAATTATTAGCCAGATTTTTGCCAACGCTTATTTGTACGACTTTCACAACGGGTAGAGGACTACACAGCGAAACTCAAGGCGCGTGTTTTCCTCCTCCATTATCAAATTCCCCCGTCTGTTTCCCGCTGGGGATTTAAACAAATTCCCAAAAGGCAAAACATCGAAGTACGTTGGCTTCACAAAACTCACATCTGGAACACATCTGCAATCACTGAGATTATCACAGAAAAGGGTGCTACCAGTCATAGAACAACTGAACAAATAAGTAAAGTAAGCACGCATTAGGATCGAGTAAAACAGCAAAACAAATTCTGTTGATTGTTTACTTAAACAAGACAATTTGCAAAAGGATTCGGGCTAACAAATGGTTCTGATTCGTTTATCTTGGCAAAAACAGAAAAAACAGTTGTTATTATCGAACGGACTATGAACCCCTTTGTGAGGTTTAAATCTAAAAACAACTAATTCGGCAGTAATGAAGAATGAGCTGCTGATCCAGAAAGGAATGTTTCCGATTTTTGTTGATTAGCATATTATTGTAAGTTAACGTCGGTTGGCTGTTTTGCGTTAGGCTACTATAGAAAGGCAATTGTTTCTCACTTACCGCGGCCGAAAATCGTTGTTTACTTTACAGTATGACGGCAGGCAAAGTACACAGCTGTTACTAGAAATTTATGGTATACGAAAGGCTTTATTCCGAAGGATCACTCAATCTACTTACACTTAGTACCTATAGCTGTGGTTTAACGGTGTCCATGATATGTTACGAAAATGTGTCTAGACCGTATTTTGCACACTCATATCCGATTAATAGATGCATCCTTCTCCTCGAATCTAAACAGTTATGCGCTCCATTCAGCGTAATCCACTGGAGTCGGATAAACTACAGTAAGTGACATGAAAGTGTTTGGAAAAAGTATTTTCCTAGGGGACTATATCTATCATTTGGTGACCGAATACATACAGTCCGAATCGCGCATTACTTACCGAGAGTCCATTTTGTCCGTGATATCCCGGTGGACCTTGGAGACCCTGCGAAGCCAAACGGTGAGCGTAAGATCTGTCATGATGTTGGTAGATCTGAACTACTAAAGTACACGAGTCATAATTCTATTCATCTGATCTATGCAAATTAAAAATACGCAACATAAAAATAAAACCGCTAAAAGATAATATGCATTTTCAGGCCAAGGGTGTAGAAAGGGGTACTATGCGAGAGCAAGCAATCCATTGGGCTCAAAACAACTTCAAACAGCGTATCAAAGTTTGACGCAGTTTATAAATACAAAACGAAACAAAGGTAAAAAGAGCAATCAGTTGAAAATAGCTAATCAACATTCCAATAAAACGGAAATTTTACTCTTCAAGATATCAAAAGTTTTCCGACGACACGGGTGAATGAAATTCATTTTATATTACATAAAAAGTGGTTTCCGAATGTGCAATAGAACTCCCCTGCAACAGTGTATTATCCCCGATTGCCTGTATTAGCAACGTGGTTCTTTTCGTGAGATCGTATACTATGTGAGATTGAACCATAGAAGTTAGTTCATATCTGACTAAGACTAGTCAGCATGTGCAAAGAGTAGAGATGGGAGTGCTGATTCCGATTTTCAAGGCCCGCTACGGTGATTTTGTGGTGTATTCATTGTGGAATTATTGTAGGGGAGTGGCCCCTGGGCACTAACTAACACCAGTTTTATTCTCACATCTAACGGAACCTTCTCGTTCAATGGAAATCAAATTCTAGAATGCAAGCTTGAAAGGTTGATCATGGCATTATAACGTTACACGTGTTATTGAACCTTGAATACTGAGTTATTTGTGAGAAACCACCGTTGAATACGTTATGATAATTTTGCTTGACTGACGTCGTATGCGCAACATCGACCAGTAGTGGTCACTGAACAGTTGGTTCGACGATGGCCTACGAGAAACAACCACGGTATTTGTTCCACTACTTGACAGCAAACGAAGCAGTATCAGTTTAGTAGTGGGGATGGTTGTCCAGATTTTGCAATATTTTGATTAATAAATGCATGCCGATCACTACTTGGTGGAACTAAATGCATGGCGATCGCAACTATGCAAGCTTTTCGCGATATCTTTCGACAAGGAGATGCCTCATCCAATTTCAGTTTATGCCGTCGGTTTCTGAGTGAACATACAAAACGGAACGTTGCTATCCGTGAAAGCTTGAATGCAATCCTAAATTCATCCAGCGATTCAAAACCAGGGAAGAATGAAGACAGTGAAGACAGGCAATATTTTCTAATTTACCTACTAAGCTTTTCATACCAGCCAACAATTTACTAAGGATGATGCTCACTGGTGGCTAACGTTACTGTGACTCGGTGAAATAACTGAAGAACTTTTGTTTTATCTGTTGATGAAAAAGAGTCACTTGACGGAAACTGACCTGTTCTCCTTTGAATCCTTGTCGACCGAGTTGTCCGGAATTTCCTTTTTCGCCTTTGGTACCGGGTAACCCCATCGGCCCAGGATCACCGGCTGTACCCCATTCACCTGGTGGACCAGCAGGTCCTGGTTGTCCCTGTTATGAGGAGGAAAATTACAGTTTAGAGTCCCTGCACATTTATGTCGTAGTCCTAGCATCCAACATTCTACGGGTAACTTGTGAAGGAGAATACTATTGAGTCAAACAACGAGTTAGACACTTTATACGTAGTAAATAACTCTTACCGGCCGTTAATTCAAAAATTCTGCAGTCCTTTGGCACCTGTTTATGTGCTCACTGACCGTGTTGATATCAGCCAAAAGTAGGATATTTATGAACAACACGAATAGGGAAAATAAATTTCTAGTGTCATGTAAGTCATAAAACAAATTTATTCGATTTTGTCTTCGAGAGAAGCGGATATCAACCAAATAAAAATCTTAGTCAAGAAAACGTGTTTTTTTAAAATGTACCAAGTAATCAAGCTCTGTAGGTCATATCCAAAGCCTTCGTCATACTTAGGCTACCTGCAAAGAAGTCACCTATCAGTAGGGGTCGATAGCTTTGAGCTAGCGGACAGTAACCGTGCAAATCAATGACGGATAGGTGCAACATGATGTGTTGAAGTTCAACAAACCGTTCACAGCCTGCCCGGTAGCGTAATGCCTAAGGCGTTCGACTCAAAATCATTCGTCCCGGGTTCGCGTCCTAGTTCGGGCGCGGTGGATATGCACTGCTGATGATTCCTAAGAATCTGGATGAAACAGCTGTACAGTGCTTCCATGGTTTTTTAGGGGTGAGTTGAGCGATGATATCACATGGTGAATTATTTCATGGAAACGTGTTTTATTCATTGCGAGTTTATCAGACTTTATCCTTTGTGTGTAATTGCCGCGTTCATCAAATGAGTCACGCACTTGATTCGAGTCGCATACTGTATCAGTCTGTTCCCATTCACTGATCGAACATCTGTTCACTTGCTTTGAAGAAAGTCTGCGTGACTGTGAATGAGGAAGCACATTTTTATTGGGAAACAAAACAGTATGCACAAACACGCGTGCAAAACACGCAAAGTTAATTTGGCATCAATGATATATAATTCATGATAATATAAACTCATTAGAGGACAAAGAAATAGAAAGCGTTGGAAACAAATAAGCACTGCCCATAAGACTTGGATCTCACAAAAAAACACCTTTTGGAAAAGCTTCACTTACAAACGGTAACACTACATTATTGCTTGGCTTGCGCCGGCTGATTAGTTAGCCAGACAAACAAATCACTAACAAAATACACAGTCGGTCACAAATTCTCCATCAGACAAGTGCGTGAGAGAGTTCACAGGCTTTTACTGGTTTAGTGCAACGAACTCATTCGGGATTGCCAAACGAGCCAGGATTAACACTTGCTGTGTGGCAATGGTTGAGTAACAATGTCCCTAAATTTAGTCTCATATTATTTTGTAGAAAGAGACATCTCTCTAACATCACACATTTAAATAGTAGTTTATACACATTAAAACGCCTGAGATGTCAGACTGAGACTGAACTTGCCACTGAATTTTCCCGTTTGTTTCTGTGAATTGAAATTAAATAACATCAATATTTTCTACAGCTTACTGAATGAAAGGTTGGGAGAATTTGGGCCCCTCTGCAGTAGTATACAAGAAATGAACAACCATAAAATTTCTCGAATAAAAAATAATAATTTTAGGTCCTCTTCTAATTTTCCGAAGTTTTTTTTTGGAAAAATGGCCAAAAGGACAAAGCAGCTGATAGTGCAGAATTTTATGAACCACCAGGCAAAGTTAATCTGGCAAAGTACTTTGTTGTCTCTATGAGTTCCTTTCTTGTTTCGTCAGACAGAAAATAACCACTCAGATAAAAAAAATCCGATGAATGCCATTCGTTCTTACCATGTATCCTTTTATTCCCACGCATCGGCATTTATCTGGAGTACAAATTTGTTTGCATCGGTAGGGATCATTGTAATTCCATTGCTGGAAGGAGATTTGTTGCAGATATTCAGTCAATTCAAGGAAAACTAGAGTAATTGACTTATTTCAAAATGTATCCTATAGAAAACAAATTATCTTTCGTATTCACTCGTTTGCATCAGCGATGTTGTTTAACATTGCTTTGCTGAGAGCCTCTCAGAACTATGATGTTGCTTCATAATTTACTAAATAAACTTATTTCTAAACTGGATATACGCTTAATGCTGCTGAGTATTTCATAGGCTACTGGATGAGGGAAGAACCTAACTAAATCGCTTAACAACGAGCCCGGAACGCGAACACTGCTAGCAGCAGTTTGATCATGCATTAATTCATTGTCCTGTCAACCACGAAAATGATGAACGGTGAAAAATTGACTGCTTCACCACATACAACTTCCTTTTTTCCGTCATCAGACTTTCACAGGGCAAATTGCAACTGTGCTAGAGGACCCACTCATAGATAGTCGACGGCTTCCCCGTAAAAAAGAAGAGATGTTGCAAACCGATGTGCCGAAATTTGGTAGTTGATAAACATTTTTGGTAAAAACTACTGATGACTTCAAAAATGAATAATAACGCAGTGTGAACACAGAAATGTCTCTCGAAATTCAAGGAATCTCTGCACACCGGTCATGCAAAAATTGAAACAGGCCTAGGATAAATTATGACTAGGGCATTATAATTATCATCAAATGATCCGGGCAGGCACAGTTGTTTAAAAAGCATTTCTGTTTAATATACCAATCCTAATCGTCAGTGGTTTTTCCAAGGTCACACACTTTGGATTGAGAAGGGCATACATTTTGTGACCGAAATCCTCAATGGATGCTCCATTGTGACATTAAACAGCGAACTTTTAATGACGTTGTATTGCTGTCACGTTTTTACTGCGGAGTTGAGAGCTAGCAACATATGATAAAATACTTTGAGTGCATTTTATGTTGAGTTAGAATTAAAGATTTGCGATCTTATGCTTCATTCTTGATAATTTCCCTGAAAGGGTAGTATCATATAACAACGGCGACTGGATTCTACCTAAAACTTATCAATGATGTTCACAAATTGTTCATACGGCATTATCCAAAGTATTCGGATGCAAATTTTGTGGAAAAATAAACCAACTTACAGCTGATATGTGCAAGGGAACAATGAGTAATATTCCTAAACATCCGGCCAGAAACCTGATGAATAAATGCGAAAACAAAGCATATAGGTTTAGACAGAAACAAATC
Organism: Fasciolopsis buskii; assembly: GCA_008360955.1. Classification (NCBI taxonomy): domain Eukaryota; kingdom Metazoa; phylum Platyhelminthes; class Trematoda; order Plagiorchiida; family Fasciolidae; genus Fasciolopsis; species Fasciolopsis buskii. The sequence goes on from LUCM01009277.1 coordinate 119,679, forward strand.
GATCAGACACGAACAAAATTCAGATGGAAATTATGTGAGACATAAGTACGTTAGATTAGTGCAATTAACAAATTATTCACTTGTTTCCTACTCAATTGCATTACTTCAATTCATGTACAAGGGGAATTTGAACCAACATATTACAAAATACTTCCAGTGACCCAATTACATCCGAGATAGGTGAACCAAAATAAAACTACTTACCACAAATTAAATGCTCCAATCTCAGTAGAAAATTGAACCGATTTGTGTTCCGAATCGGGACTGACATTGTCGATTAATGCAATACACCACATAATTGCATCACACAAAATGGGGCGCCTTTCACCCTAGGAAACTTCATTTATTATCGAAACCAACGGGTAAGCGACATTTGGAAAAAAGGTTTTTTGTCATGACCCCATTCACTACCAAGAAGTGGTTACATTCAACTTTTGAAATTCTATCTTGCACTTAGATAAACAGTCGTGCAAAAACCGAGCGATCCACCACCTCCACCTCTTCCGACGTAATCCCGTCCGTGATCGCCTGTCAGTCTCCTTAGATTTGTCCATATGTCTCCCTGCTACCCAGATCCTCGTAGATCGCAACATAGATGAACGGTAATTGAGCAATACACGTGTCGGTGCTAATCACCGATGTATGTAAAACGTTCGGATTTTTTCTTGCACTTCTTTTTGTGACGTGAATCCTTTTATCAATCCACATTTAGTGAAAAGTACTTTCATTTTTCAACGGCGTGTAGCATGCGTCATTTTGTACCAAAATGCCGAAGAAAACTGCCCACACTCGGATGGACTGCAAATCACCACGTCTATTCTGAGGCAAATTCAAGAATGTTGATTTCATTTGATGACACTTGTGAGCTACTTAATACTGAGAAATGTTTGAGAGGCTCAGCTAATAACTCGGTCTAATAGGTTCGAGGAAGCCATATATTGTTCTGATTGTGGAACTGACATGAGTTCTCTTGAAATCCTGAAATTCTAGGTTAGCCAACAGGTTCCATACGAAGTGGGATCTCGTTGACGAAACAACAACACACGTTTTCCACCAGCCTGACAGTTGGGGAATCTGTTTACACAGACCAAAAGCCGTAATCTCTTAAGGTTCAAAAAAAATCCTTTGCAGTGTCCCGGATTGGCCGGACTATTTGTCAAAAAGTGATAAAAACAGGGTTTATGAGCCGAATGACTAGCTCACTCTTAACATGAGATGAGCATACTTAGTTCTTTATTCGTTGGTATTTTCAAGTCTATCTAAAATGCATTTCATATAACATACTGTCACAGAATTTACATTCACAGTTTTCTTTTGAGTTTTCTAGTAACTCTTTCGTTTTTGTGTTAAAATTTTGCAGCTGTTTGTGCTCCCAAAGATGTAGGAACCTCAGCCTAACTACATTTCTGCACGAAAATAAGCCGGACGAAGAAGTGCGAAAAATAAATCTTTAATGTGAAGCAGATCTTTCGATGTTGTTCAAACATCTTGCCTCACATGGACGCAGGATTGCACAGCTGAATGTGATTCGAAAGAAAGTGGTATGGAAAAAGTCAATACTAGTCCTAGATTTAGGCAACGTTAGATAAAATCGATCGAAATAGCATTTGCTGAAATGTTTCGCCACTACTTGCCCATTCTATGGACCTCGATGAACTAAGCTTAACCCATGGTAGACAACAATCCTCTCTCCACTGCATCAAGCGCTACTTATTTTGTGCCACTGCTAATCTTTGTTGTTGTTCTAGTAACTAGAAAAGAGATCGTAGCAAAGGAGAGGCAAGTGCTAAAACTGTAGGGTATTGCGCGATGCTGTTCTAGGTGGCTAGCGGAAACGGTAGCGTCATTTGTTGCGGAATTTAGTAATCGAACTGGGAGTTGACTACTTCTGAATGTAGGTGACGTACCTGAATTCTTTTATGAATATTAACAAGGTAAACGAATAGATCTCTATGGACCCCTAGTTATTATCCAGTGTCTTGAGATGGAGCAAATTTGGAAAAGGGAATTAATGCATAGTGTGAGATATTTTAGACCTGCTATGTTTTCGCAGTTATTGATAACCCTCACTGGCGATTTATAGAATCGAAGCTATCAAGTCCATCTGCTTGCCACAATATGTTGTCTGAATATTTTGATTTTGTGAAGCGGAGTAGCTCAACTCTTCATTTTCTAGTAGCGTTACACTCGTTGCAGGGGGCCTATTGCAACTTTTGGTCTACTGGACGCACTAGACTGAGACAATCTACCTGAGAGAGACAATAAAACTAAGCTAGGTTATTTCGATAAAACGTATGGCTGCAAATATTGTACATAATTTCCATGGATTAGTTTGTGGTCTCTGTGTGCCAGGGTGAAATTTTCGTTAGAAAGTCAGTCAAAATTAAGTAAATGAAAGTTATGAGGCCGAGAATTGTCATACATGGTTTGATTTATCGTCTAGGACTGCATGTGAATGGATTCAGCAGTCCACGTTAAGGCTGCCTAATATAGAAAAGAAGAAAATGAAGTAACCAAGCTATATTGGTTCCACCTGGTTAGTTAACAGTGGATACCATTGTGTGATCACGTGTGCCCAAATAGAAATTCAGAACAGCTGGACATTGCTCCAGTACCTTCCCGAAATGCTTCAACTGCTTTTGCTGCTCAAATCATTTTTAATAAAAAATTTACCAGCAAACTAACAAGTCATTAAAATGAGGAACCAGAAGCTCCAAGCTAGAAAACGACTCCAAAGTCAATGGTTTTCTCGTTTAATTGCCTAGTTATAAGCAATATGCAGAACAGGAACGGCAATGCTTAATCCGTTGCTCCGAAAATGGAAAAGTTGTTAAATTTCGGAAATAAAAATCATAATGCCAACCTGTTTCAGCTCTCCTTATTTGGACACTTACTATGATGCAATACATTGCTGCAATTCTTAAATAGTGCATCAGGAAGAAGGAAAAAGAAACTGGTGGAACTATTTCAGGCTATAAAATACTCATTAGTTTGATCCGCGTAGACTTTAGTAAGCTAATTTGTCACTAACTGCCTTGGAACAGCTGCAGTATTAGTCAGTAGCTCGATCGGCATTGCTTTTCTGTAAAGAAGATCAATATAAAGATGATTGCAGGCAATTTATTTATTATACAGTTGGTATCTTTGCAGGAGTATCCATGGAACACCTTTGTTTTTCAGTCTTTCCTAATGCGAATCTAAAGCATTTTTACTGCGCTCATTTAGTTCCACTATGGTGTACTTCAAATTGTTTGTAATGAATCGTTAATGGGATCATCACGAGATTTTTGAATCTTGTTCTGAAAGACATTGGGTTTTTATAGCTTTACTTAGCGGCTGTACCCCTATCGAATATGGAAGCTTGTGTCTAAACATGTATCAATGATTGGGAAGGGTTTGGGCTTTGGAAATAATGATTTATAATAATGATTTATAATGATTTATTTTACTGTAAGTTGTTCTTTTGTCGTCAGCTTCGAAAAGCTCAGGAAGTTGTGTAGAAATAAAATTGGAAACCTAATTGCTAATGAGAATAGTGTCAAGTCGAAAATCTTACTTTTTACATTCGAGTGACTTTTTCGAGCTGGTAGCGGATTCGTTGAACAAATTTTAGACAAAATAAAGCACGTGCTAGGAAATTCAACAAAATTCTGAGTTGTGTTATCGAGTTGTTTGACAATATGAGTGCATAAGTCCATGATTATTGTTAATGGAGTGGCAGTTTTTAGAAGTACACATGGACATAGTTTTACTGTAGTAAGATATCGAAGAGGAAACAAGTCAGAATACTTCGAATCTAACTACCAAGTGGCAGATTGATAAGTAAATACTGTTTCGACTAACAATTTTTCCCCAGAAACGGCCTTAACTGGACAGTGAACGGCAATTCCTGACCTGTTGCCATAAACGTATAACTTGCTATTGAATCCAAATGATATTGGCACCACCGATTCTATTTTGGAACTCTTTTTATCCCCAGGGAATTAGTTGTTAAAGGTGAACCAAATGTGCGTGAAAGGTCAATATTCCGAAATTATAAGTAGCCAAAAGTTATGGGTCACTTTAGCTCTTTTGATTTTGCTTTTCTTTGTTCATATAGTTTGTTATCATTTACTCTCAACTTAAATAATATAAAGTTTACGCTCGGACTTACATGGGCGTATGAAGTGAGGGTTTTAAGCAGCATTGATGTTCATTGATCTGCCAAAAACATTCGTTCCGCAATCTAGTTATTCGATTCCGCTACCATAATTGGCCCACTAGATTTTCCAGCTCTCTGTCCCTATTATACTTCATGCAGATCTCAGACAAAAAATCTTTCAGCTTTGCGGTTTTCAAAATATCGCGGTCGGCAAAGACGAGGGCCAGCCTAGAAGAAGGAAACCAACGACTGTTTGATTGCTGAATTCCAAGTTTGTCAATTTTTCTGAGGTAAAGATTTACTCAAGGATAGCTAATTCAAAAAAGATTTGTGTAATTAAAACTATCTGACGACTAGCTACTAACGAATATAATATCAAAATGCGTTCAGCAGAATTTTATTAAATTTCCTAACTAAGGGTCTATACGGGCATTTTTATTCCTACTGTAATTAACCGCTATGTTACGAAAGGCCTTCTGTAATCACGGTCGATGGATGAAATCCATAACCTGGTGGTCTTTCCCATCTCGGAACGGATGAAGACATCTTTGTGTATGCGCCTTTCAATCCGCGGTTCGTAAGGACATGGGGAATATATTCGTGTCATTTTCAGGTCAAAGGAATCATCCACCCTCCGCACAGTTGAAACTGTATCATCCCATTTCCTTCGAACATCACGTACATTGTCTTTCCTGCCAACGCATAAATAAGCGTGAACCGAAAAATGCTTGGGAAAGGCAAGCGAAGTTCAATTGTGACGGATTCGTACTGCTGACGTGGCACGTCAAGGGAAAACTCCGGACAGAGGGAGAAAAATCTGCTTTTTGTTTTTACAAACGATGCATTAGTTTACATGCTGTCTTGGTGCTGATTCCGAATATACACAACCTACGCGTTGCTAGTGGGATTCATTGTCAAAAAACGAAGATGCTTCACCACAAAACTAAATTTGAAAATCCCAAACAAATTAACCGCCGATTTGTCTCAATGAAGCTGGCTAAAATTTATTATTAACTTCAACTGGAATCTCAAGAAAATGCAATAATCTAGATTGCTTCCAGTGTTTGTCTGACCTTCGGCTAGTTACTAGCGGAGTGCAAAAATTTAGCTGATCACCAGCTGTAAAACTAGCAGGCTCGATGTGCTAGCACATATTTTGCAAAGTTCTGCTCTCGATTTATAACCGAACTGCGTTTACTGAGAGGTTCGACAAAATGCATAAGTATTATTCACGGTATGACAAATCCAGAGAGAATATTTCCTACAATTGGCAACTTCAGCAAAGAGTTGTCCTGAATACTGACCTATTCGGTAAACACGTTTGGATTCTATCACGTGTGCAACTTATAAAGCGGAGTGCTTGAGGACGACGAGGCAGGGGACGGGTTAGAAACCTACACAAGGTGTTCAGTTAATCGTTGCGTAAAGGATGCGTGCCAACCCTAACTGCCTTCTTGAGGGTTCATGCTTTCGCTAGTGAATATTTCTTAATCGTTTTTAAAGTTTCGAACCCATTCCATCACTGAAATTTATGACTCAGCAGTGAATAATTAGATGACACGTGTAAGGAGATCGTTTTTAGTTTCTCTAAAGGCAGTCATTGCTTAACGGATGGTGATCATACGGAAAATTAAGATGTGATTCATAAAATGTTTCACTTTCCTAAAAATGCAGACGAGATTAAACATGTATCTACCTTGAAAGTTCACACTTTCATTGTTTGCAAAACCGACGTTTGTTCCCCGTTTATGAGCGTCCTTACAAGTGTTATCATGCAAATAAAAATTAGCCTATGTAAAATGCATATACGCTAATGTTTTTATAGTTTAACATGTTATTTTCTATGATTTGCAGACTCTGAATACAGTTTTACTTGCATTCGGTATGTCTTTCTATTTGATGACCAGGCCATGTTGATGTAACTCCCTTGACAAATCTTTCTGAATATCCTAATAATTTCGTACATTTACGTAAATTAACTATGAGCTATAAACGGAGGAACATTTATCACGCAGAATGACAGACTGAATGCTCAGAAAGCGAGGGGAACTATGCCACAATGGGCTGTCACTTTGTAGGAACCTACGGTCGAGAAATGATAAAAGCAACTGCAACTTTCTTAGTTGCTATTGATATTTTAGGTGAAAAAATCTTCCACGTTACGCTTGTCCCCGAAGGTGCATTACTGAAATGGGACTAAGCACACACAGTCAAACAGAGGCATAACTACAGCAATACGCAAAGTTTGTCTAATGAGGTGAAACCAACGCGTTTTGTCCAGTTTGGTCCTATTACACCACACATTCCAGAGCTTTTCACTTATCGTTTTACTGCGGCAGATTCTTTGTTTGTCCTATTTTGGCCAGATTGATTTCCTCCCCATTGCAGAACCGAATTGGAATGGTTTAGGTGGAGAAGGGATCATACGGGCACACGCCTACGCTGCTTTAATGCAACGTTTTGACCGCATAAGCCGAAGGCTAGAGAAAATGTGCGTCTTCCGAAGGTTACTGTTATGGAAGACTTTACTGTGCACTTTATTCGACTTGTTCAAAAGAGGAATTGATCTGTGTACAGAACCTGGCCGATGCTTAAATTTGCACCAAAGCTTTGTGCTTCAGGAACATCTGCGGTCAGCGATTTCACCCAGTCCAATATGATCTGGTTGTCTAAAGGGGAATTGTCATATAATCTGCACTTCAGTCACCAGTAAAGCAATTGTCAGTCAAAAATATAAAATAAGCCGACTCTGTCCAGTGATTTCACTTGTTTTGTGTGTGTGTGAATATTCGTACTCAGGATCACGGGAAAACCGGCAGAAACCGACACTTGTTCCCTTCAGTATTTCAAGCCTTTGTGAGGTGTGAAATACCTTTGAACTACTTGATGCCTTCTGCGTAATGCATTAGGTATATCAGGAGATATCCGCTTATAACCCAGATGAACTGACTGAAAAAGCCGCATTGTATCATTCTGCCTGGTGCTTGCCGAATCCCTCTCTATTTTAGTGAACCAATATCAAATAAAATATTGTGCGTTATTTGGCCATAATGATACCAAAATGGATTTTAAGCCAAACAGAAAACCAAACTTATTTGGCATGTTGAATGTTTTTTTTAATTTGGTAATTTTAATGTAAAACGTGTGTCAGAAACAGATGTGGGTTGAACTGCATTGCGAACAAAATGGTTCAAGTTCACGTTCACATTTATAAGCTCCTACAAAGAACGTCTACTTGTTGACGGACATTGACACGAGAGCGAATTCGCTAAATTACCTGTGATGGAGAGGATCAAGTTGACTTCAGAACCTTACGAAAGTCAGTATAAGCACATCGTTTATCCACTTACTCGCGTTGCATAAATGGCGAAATGTATAGTCAAGTCAGGGCGAAATTCCAGCTTTATGCATCTCATTAAATGGTCATCTCGCCTTACTAGAGCAGATCATATTTCTGATGGATCAACTAGAAAGGTATTTGCCGGATCAGGTATGCCACTTCATTTCATTTTCAGAAGTTAACAAGCTAGTTTTAAACGTTTTTGCACACCTGGGTTCAGTTTTTTGCTAGCTCCACCATTAGGACTTATCCGTGCCTTTGTCGAAATAGATGTTATTTGCAAGTAGCACGTTTCGCATACAGAAGATGAACAACGTTTTCCGAGAAGCAGACGACCGGTTTTGAGCCTAATGGTGCTCTTAAAGTATGCATGCTTGGTTGTCTTTAGTCCAACAGTCTTCATAGATGTGTTTTCTTTATTGTGTTCTCAATTAAATCTCATTGGACGTATCAAGGGTGTATGTGGACTTTAAGTAAATTTATGGATCACACGATGATTCTTAGGCGTTTCTCTAAGGTTAGACAGGGCTACAATTCAGAAAACCTCCCGGCAAATCATCTTGTGATTCTTCAATGTACCTATTAACCATTCACGCTTGTTATTAATCACATGAGATGACAATGAATAGCTCTGTTCGATTTGAATTGGGGAAAAAACCAGTTTCCGATACGAATGGAGACCATCAAAAGCAGATCACTCAAATATTCATACAGAATATTGGATTGCACTATCAGTTGGGGTGCTACTTCTCCGAGGTCTACTTGCTTTAATCAAGAGTTCATAATTCATGAATATTACATAGCTGAAGATAAACTACGTGAATGACAACCGTGAAAGCAAAATGTTCGATCATGATATCGATGGATGTCGGTTAACGTTTTTTTCTCCGATGCATTTCTAACAAGCACTACAGTGATGTTGTTTCCTGTTGGGGACGATAAAGGGAAAAATTCATGCCAGGCAAGCTTTATAATCACGCTATTAGTACCTGGTACGTGGTATATTCAGTACATAATATTTTATTACAACGTTGCATTACTGGAAATCCTACTGACCATTTTCCCCTAAGACTGACTGTTTTTAAATTCCGAATATCCTAGTGTGTACTGCAGTTTCAACAATCCCCGTCTGCACAAAGTGACAAAGTATTCACAATAATAACAAACTTCGAACCAGAGGCAGAACAGATAGTGCACTATTCTTGAGAATTTTAAAAGTCCCATAAAATTCTTGCGATCTACACATCATCTTATTGTGGAGGAAATCATGTACACGATGGCTAACTGTACTCTGTTAATTCTTACGCGACGAATGTCTCTTGCACATCACTACCATCAAGATTTTCACCAGCTTACGACTAAAATTGGCCTTTTTATACTACAGAAATCTACTGCACGCCACTTTGCAATACCGAGGAGAAATTTCTTTCAACTCATTAAAATTATTTAGAACTCCCAAAGCTAATGCTTTGCGAACGTGAATGTAATTGAAACATACAAGGATTTCGTAACCCGAAGGACCTACGTGCCGATTGAGATAAAATTCTTTCAAGTTCAACTCTGTCCTAGTTCCATTATCTCTCCCCACCTCTCCGACCGGGAATTATGTCCGTATTCAGCAAAAAAGTTTGTGACGTTTTGCGTCTTTGCGGGCGACGTTTGTCCCGGGCAATTTCCGTTTGACAACACTAAATTACGTTAAATTAGATTAAAAGACAACTAAATGCTAAAGTAACCGTGGTTCCATACCAAGGAATCAAACGTTGATCGCGGATATATCAATCCAAGTAACTGTTGTTCCTCATCGTTTAATTAATTTGCAGCACTCATGACTAACTCTATTTGCCCATCACGCCGGTGTACACTTGAGTAACCGTAAAAAAATTAGACTAATCATAATTTTCTATTCCTGTCAAAAATGGACACCACTGTGAAAATAAACTAAAACTTTTCTGCATATTTATGGCTTTTTTTCTCTAACATTTATCGGTCCTTGCGTACCGGAGCCCAAGGCGACATATGATAATTAGTATCAGGGGCCCACGTTAGTGATATCTAACGATTATGAAACCGTTCTGTTGCACGCGGTACCAAATTGTGAATTATGTCTTGCAAAAAAGTATGTAAATGACAATTGCCGCAAAGTAGCGCGTAAATAAACGAAGGTCACAAATTTTTGGTTATTTTGTGGCTAGATAAAAATCCATGTTGACAGTCCCATTATTCACCCATTACTGCAAGTAACGACACTTGCACAATCCATGGTTGTCATACATGGCATTTGCTTCCAAAACACTGCAAGTGTTTATTTGTTGGCCTAGTTAAACGCCAATTTCTCTTCATGTCATTACAATTAACTAGAAAACAGCAGAACAAACAGTCCGTAAGTTTAACAGATTCATTTTTGTAGCAGACGAGGGAAAACAATACACACATTTTGGCTGTATTAGAACAAATTCTTGGATATGTCTTATTGGTTTTCCTTTGAAATTTACCCTGTGTCAAAATATCAGAGCTTTGAAAGGCCACTGTCGCCAGGTAATCTATTTTCAAGTACCAATTGGTACTGTTACCGAGCATATGTATTTAGTTGCTATTCAGTTCCTGATGGACTTTGAAGTCTAGCTTCTCCTTATCTGATATCCAATGTTTTTCAACTGAAACGAGCTCCAAGCACATTCAAAGAAGTTTTGAGACGATGCAGCGGAGGTTGCGTAACTCACCTCTGCCAGAGTCCACAGCGTCGGCGACGGACTAGCAACCAAGGACCTGAAACTTGGGGCGGCACAGAACCGTAGTAGATCACGAAAGATCCCGTATAGATTTCAGAAACACAGAACTGTCACAGGACGACAGACGGTATTTATTAATGTATTTTTTGAGAACCATTGTTTCGATGTTGGCTGCAACTGGTTGGTCTGTCGGTTTCCGTAAGCAGCTCTCACTTAATAATTTTATGTTGCTAACTCCTAAAAGTAACATCGACAATGGATTTTTATTGAATGAGCTCAAAGCAGACCTCAGGTAACAAACCCTATTGTCAGTCTACGGGAAGAGAGAATAGTGCTGTGACTGGGCAATTACCGTATTAGTTAGTTTCCTTCTCAAGTTCGCCTAACTTTGGGTGAGGCATAGCACCTGTCACGACGACGAGTTAGAAACAGATCGTATAGCCAAAGGCAAATATTTCTGTTGTGAGCGCAAACTATTAGAAAATTACAAATTGTGAAAAATACAGTGGATTTAACTGGAGGGAAAATTTCATATACACAATTTCTAGTGGAGTGGAGTGACCGGAGTAAGGAGACAGTGCGGATTAATCCCAAGATAGGCAAATACGCAAAGTCAACCGTTTGTGTGGCAAATTGCTGGCTGATTCGTGCTGATAAGCAAAACCTCGGTGAAGGCCAATAGTTTGCGGGTTGTATTGCGCACTAGTACTTTGAAAGATTGGTAGGCCACCCTTGTCTCTGATGCAACCAGGTATTTCATAACTTCAGTATGTGGAGAATTGCGTCGTCTATTTTGTCAATCCTTGTCTTATGCTCGCTGACAATCAGCCTTTCAAAATAAGGAACAATAAAGCTTAAGCTTTATGCTTTTGTACAGTATTGTGTCAATGTTCTGGGAGGGCAAGTAATTTGTCTGGAGTTTGTTAGACTAGAGTCGTTCTGGTCATGCAGTCCGGTTGAGAGAGTTCTGTGTAAGGTTAAAGTATTTATGGAGCATTTCGCTGCAACCTGGATTGACTCGTCAGTAGTGAACAAGATCCATGAGAACTATGATAACTTCTTAGCATCTTGACAATATTTATCGTCCTGAAGTGTTTAGGTTGCCTTAAAATCTCTTGGCGATATTTATTTCTTTATTTGGAAGTAGTATGTCTTATTCATTGCGGTCCGATTATTTTGAAGAAATCCGCCAGGGAGAGATTTGAAAATTCACTGACATTTCAATCAAATTCGGGCTTACAGTTGAATGCAATTTACTCTGTAGTTTTGTGGCACTAAGGCAGCCATCAAATTTAGTGGCATTATCAATTGTCCATAACCGACACATGGCTTTGAATTTTGAGGAGCCATCGGAAACCACTGTCCTGTATCCTATTTTTCTACTTCTAGGCTACCTATATCTGGCTGCTGTTTTGTGAATGAATACTCAGGTATTTCATTTTCTAAACGGTGCGTAGTTCGGTTACCATGCCTATTCTCTCCAGCGCTTTGGGCAAATGCATAGATGAAGTGTCCTTCATTTTATAATCATCTAACTTACAAAGAAACCGTACCGTAAACTAGGCACCATTATTGTGTATTCTATTGACTAGCTAACATTTTAATGGCTTGGCCTTGTGATTTATTCAAAGCAGAGTGTAGAGAATGGATCATTTTTGATGTCTCTATTAAGAGAACTAAGAGAAATTAACTAGGTTTTGTCCGGTTCGGTGTGTGATTTTCTGCTTCGACAAAATCAGATATGTGCGGCTAAATAGGTGGTGGATAGTAAAACCTCAAACAATCTGATCACGTAAACTGGCAGGATGACTAGCGATTCTCTACGGAGAGAATGCTGTTTGCCGAAATGGACAGATAATATCTTCTTGTTGTGGCTGAATTCCTCGAAGACAATAACGAGAATAATCGATCCAATCAGAAAAAAGTGCTAGGTACATGGTGGAAAAGTGCTTGCTAACTGGTATATGATAGTCCTTTGTGCAACCGACTACGTACTCGCTTCAGCACAGAATTTCACTTTGCACTTTACAGTCAGTTTGATTGCAAAGCTTGCCTTGAGAATGACAACGTCAGTGCATTACATCTACCAACAACGTTGTGTAATTAACATTATATCATTCGCAATATCAACAGCTGTTTATTTATAAATATACCAAGTTAGAAGTTATCACGCTATATGAGTCGTCTAGTTGGGTAATAGTTTTCTTCTACGTGAATGAAATTAAATAAATCTCTCTGACTTACCGAACTGGATCCCATCTGCTCCAGTGCATCTTCATCCCGTGCACTGGTCAGACCCACACGGGAAACGGTTGCTCCGAAAGACGCACAGGACTGTCCTCTGGCGCTGAACACAGTAATTCAGGCTAGGGATCTCGAATAATTTGTACAGGATCGGTTGCTGTTCAAGTAAAGCCGGTAGCCTAGAGTGGAAGTACAAACAGTGTGGTATTAAAGCAACAGAGCGGGAGAGAGAGAACGAGGTAACGGGAGCAACCTCAGTGCTGGAGATCCCGATCGGTGAGCCCTACCTTCAAGAGTATGTTTCATACACTGCGGTTGTGAATTGCTATCAGTTGGTCAAACACAGTACGACAGACTCACGACCGCACTGGCACACTCGAAAACCCGCAGTCATGTGCGTACGTCTACTGGCACAATATTCACCTGCACATCTACGCACCAAACCCGTGTGACCGGCACATGTGCACACGATTTCCGACACAAGTGAATGGTGCCCACATACGTATACACACACACAAACGTAAAAGTAAGTACACAAATCCGTTACCACTGGTAAAACAGCAAGCCAAATGCAGAATAGACGTGAAGCTGTTGCGTTTGGTGAAGGGCACTGGGAGAACTATGACCGTGTGATACACCTGCTTGTACTACTAAACCATATTGAACTGTCTTCCATTATCAGAATGCTATTTATTTTTTATTTAGTTAGTGTGCATCATGTAAAAGCATCTCTCTTTAATAAGTTGGTGCAGATTAGCCACTGGGACAGAATACTTTTCTTTGCCCTAGTCTGATTTCTTTTTGCATCTCTTACATCTGATTTACACCCGAATGGTTGAAGCTGTTTATCACGGGCCCATCAAGTTAGGCGAATTTCACTGGTTTTGAAGAACAACAACGAAAAAGAAAGCAAAAAAGAACAACAACAACAACAACAACAGGGTCGTGCACGCACACCTGTTCATGTGTGCAGTCATACACACTATCGTGTGCATATTCAGCTACGCGCATCCGGGATCCCAACAACCACGCGTTCCGGATTGTGCTAACTGAATGCCGGCGTGCCGGCTTCGAGGAAGCCGGTCGGTGGAAATAACTTGATTCGAATTTGACGATGATTGGCGCACACAAGATGGTAGGCACACAACCACGAGGGGCATACACTCCACCATGGACACACAATGACAGATGGGTATTCGGATACACGCACGTTAACCAGGGTTGTAGATTGTGCCCATTGGGGCAAGTGCGTGAGTGGATTTCCGGTAAATTAATCGTCAAAACTTCTGTTGGATTCTGTCGGTTGGTCATCGATGCCAAATGCACACAGTTAGCACATCAGCCGAAGTCATATGTGCTTCAGTTTGGCGGAAGGAACTGTTACAAATATAAGCGTCTGCTAATTTTTAAACTGCCCGCCTTACTAAAGTAAACAATGAACCGGTGAGCATGAGATTTCCAAGCAAAAATGACCAACGGTTTGCGCAAGTTCGCCGAACCGGCTGAGGTCAACTTTTGAACTGATAAGGAGGAACAAAAATTAACGGAACCGGACGAGTTTATGGTGGTTCTTCGACCGTAATTTGTTCTGATCTGACTTCAGTGTAAAACTGGGACAGGTGTAACTGTTATCTGCTTTGGCCTGAGATAAAAACTTATTTTTTGAGAATACGCTAGAATTTCTGTGGTCTGATTGAGCAGTCTTTTGAATCCAAAGTGCTGTAAATGGAAGAAGTGGGATTAAGCAACTTGCCCTCAAAAACCGTCGACACAAGGTAATTCCCCAAACCGCGGGCTGCAGTCGCAAGAGTACCTGTCCGGCTAAGTAGACATACCAATTAGGGGTTTAGGCTGTGAAATTAAAACATCTTTGTCCGACTTTGTATGTACAGCTCATCACTCAGGTCCATTGCCAAATTCTTTGACAAATACTGCAATGATGATTGACAAATAATCAGCTCTGATGTAAAAAACCATCGTCCTGGGATTCGCAATTGTTTTGATCTAGTTTGAACAATCAACCACCACGACCTTGTGGAAGACGAAACACACATAATTCCATGGAACTAAAAGGGTAGAGGTGCTCTCTTATTTTATGGATGACTTATCCTTTCCGTGAAATACCCTGATCAACCTTGGTTCATATCCTTCTTGGAGATTCACCATCTATGTGCCATGGTACAATAGACCGCTTCTTTTTATCTAACGGATTGTAAAATGTACCTATGAATGATTTGATACTGAAGCCGGTCGAAATAACGGCTTAGAAGTTTACTAGTTAGCAGGAAGTAACGAAATACCAATCTTTTTCTCATCAGTACTATGTTTCGCATACGGATGGATGAACAAAATTTTTCCGGAAGCACACGACCGGTTGAGCGGTCATTGAGGCCCCTCACTTATGTGCACCCGGTACTCTTCTGTCCAGCCATCCCCATACTAGTATGCTCCTTTTTTAGTTTCTCACTGGAATCTCATTTGAGAGTTAGCCTCGCCTGACCGACGAAAATCCTCCGTTGAGTCAGCGTGTGATTGTTAAATGGACTTATCATCCATTCACGCTCCTAACGATTCAAATGAGATTCTAGTAATAAATATTGAACTTATTTGAAAAGGACGTAAGCTACCCGCCGCATGGAATCATTGAATTCACAGTTGAATCTCTTTTAGTCTTTCAAATTAATCAAACTTAATATTAAACTAAAATATCCAAGCGTGAGCACCATGCGGAAATTCGTTGAAGTCAGCCGACGTGCACCAGCTGAGTACGTGTGCCTGAGGCACGGCAACAATCACGAACAAGGTTCAAACAAACATGAAGCTTTCACGTAAGATTTTTTCTTTTAAAACATACTGTAATATCATCACAAAACATATCTGCATTCGAAATTAAAAATCCACTCGTGCTGAAGCGTGGATAATGGGAACATTTTCAATTGAAGCGACACGATGATTGCCTTTGAGCAAATAGGCCAAAAGGGACCATTTGAGCGGTTATCACTGGTCTCGTAATGACCAAATGTGATCAGTAATTTGTTACTCAGTGTATATAAAGTAATCCACCAGGGTCATACCACACCGTAATATTGTGTCAATAGCATGGCAAACACGAGGCTACGATATCGCACCGGGTGCATATGGCAAAGCAAAAGTTGGCAATGATTAGACAGCAAGAATGTACAGAGTCAAAAAGGATGAACCATATAATAAATCCAAACAAACAATCAGCTTGAGCAATCTTGATTTCGCAACCGCCCACACCTTAGCCACGTTGAATTAGAAGCCAACAAAAGCATTGACATTTCAAGTGGTTCTCGGGAAAATCGAGTAGACCAGCGGGAGTCAGGATACGCATTCGTAAACGTTGAAGAAGGGAAAGAGATTTCAATAAGAGAAGAGATTTCAATAAGAGAAGGAAGTGTATGTCTCGGTCACTTGATATCCTCACTTGATCGAGTGAGAATGATTGCGTTTTTTGCTTAGTAATAAGCATTGCTAAAGGTTGGTGATCAAAGTTTGGTAGGACCTTAGATTTATAACCATACTATTACCTAGACCACTTTGCTATTTATGAAAATTTGTACCTTTGTGGACTTAATTTAATTCCATCGTCTATCTATAAGAAGCAAAAGTGATCGGTGTTCGGGTAACCGGAACATTCCGTTTGCAAAACTGTTCACTTATGAATTCGCGATTGGCGGCTGTTTCTTTCTTTGATCGATGAATGAGCAGTGAGTTTATTCTTTCGATGAACAGTGAATGTCACAAGTGGATTAATTGTCAGATTGCCAGTCGAATTAGTGCTTTTGTGGGGAACATTTTGAAAGTTTAGGGTTTAAATGCATATTTTGAAAAATCTGATTCTCCTGTTTTTGTATTAAGAGACGGGACTACTGCGAACTGGATTTACATGTCACGAAACTACTCCTTGTTGAACAGGTTGTTCGATTAGCTTTATTCGGGGTTGAGAATGGTACAATAAATTATATCCGGATGATTACTGTACGGGACTCGGCAAGCGTACATATCCATCTGATAAAATGTGGACTGTAACTACTCAAATCAGAATGGACCATGGATTTCCACTCAGCTGTAGCTTGTCAGTCGGATTCTATTTTGCTATTGTTTTGCGCGTCACTTCTGGGAAAATCCTGAAGATCAGATGTTGCTAGTTTCAGTTATCAGCACTTGCCACTGGTGATTCAGTTAACCGTGTGAGTATTTCATCTTGTTTCATAGTTTATTTAAATTTCATTAATGACTTTATTCTGTTATTCTTTGGTTTCGGCATGACTGTTTATTTTTCTTCTGCCCTTACAAGGGAAGCAACAGAAGAAGTTCATTCTCTATTATCTCGTTTTGCGACATTTGAAGCAGATAATACCCGAAATCTCGGTTGCACACAGGTTTCTCTCAAATGTTTCCTTTTACCTTGTTTGTCCCATTAAAGTTTGTTTTTGTTATCTCTGAGATGATGGTTACCATGCGCAATACTGTTCTACTCTGATGCTGTTTAGGAAATCATAGTCACATTTAGATGAAATATCAATTATTCTGATCTAAAGCCTATTTTTGTTTCGCTTATTCACTGATTCTTAATCAATATAACTGACAAAAAACTTAACTTTGGATTAAAGGAATGCACCACACATCATTAATGTTTACCTGGCTGCTGCAGATCAAGGAAACATTGTACAGTTTGCAGTTGCCAGCAGCATTCCAACCGGAATGATGAACTACGTGAACGGTATCGAGTCGTATACTCTTTGGAAGTGTGTGGTAAGGGTCCTCCTCCAGCTTTATTGAACAAGAATAATTGTTTGTGTTTGAATGAGCAGATTGTTTTCTGCAATTTCAGTTGCAACTGCCAGCTCGGTAATCTCAAAAACATCTTATCAAAAACTTCAGAGCAATGTCCCCGACGGTATCAGCATATTTCAGGCTGTGAAACCTTAGTCATCTTACTGAGACTTCCTTTTTTCCGCCATGTTCCGCTACGTCCTATCCACTGCATGCCTAGTTCGGTGCCATTAGATGTTTCAAACCCATGTGCTAAGCACGAAAAGAAACTCTGCCGTTACAGGCCTGTGGAACAGAATTGCTACCGAATTTTTGGACTTAATCTGCATTGGCTGAAGCCACTAGGAGATTGCATTTGATAAGCTTTCATTTAGCACAGATTACCGAACTACTATAGATTCCCAAAAGACACCAACATTTCTATTTGCCAGGCCCTTTTGCAAACTTGACTGAGATTTCACCGACTTGATCAACCATCATCAGACCAATTATCTGAGCTAACTTTTTACTTTGACGATTAAACGCTATGACATTTTCGATGAAACAATGTTTCATCTTCTATTTTGGAACAACAAAGGGGGCTACCGTCATCTGGTCTTGACCGTATGTGTTTTGATGACTATGCTTAATGCCTTTCATGGGACCTACGCAATCCATCTGAAGATAATCGTTCCTGCGTCAGTCACGAGTAATCTGCCTTTCATCTCATAGTTATTTGACGATTAAATACATTCTATTTATCGTATTTAGCTCCCTTAAAATGTCAGTGCCCGAAAAACAGTTTGCGGGAATAAAGATACGGATGTTTGCAACATATAACCTTTGCGCGCCCTTCCGTTTGACACAAATCTATATTAGTGAAGCGCAAAATTACCTATGATTAATTTGTCCAATTTTCATCATTCACGCCAGTCCTTTGGTGTCTAACAATTAACTTGACAAAGATAATGATGTGGGCAGAGACAAAAATATTGTTTTTAAATTAGCAAAATCTTTTTCGCCTAGAATATGCTCACTTTGGGCTTCCTGCGTTGCAGCTTACCAACGTTCATTCTTGTATTCTTTCATGTATACTTACTAGGCTTTTCTAAATCTACAGCAGATCTGGCGATGTTGCTGGGAACAAATGGATGGCACAGGCGGCAAAACCGTTAGAAAAGGTTTGCAAGACTGCACGTCTGAACGTTACAAGAGAATGAAATTTACTTGTCGATGATTTCCATGGTCAGTCAAAAAGGGCACCCCAGGAAGACCTCAACGGGGACTGAAGAGATTATTCCGCTAAACGGTTGTTAGTCTGCCACTTTATATCTACTGATATGTGTCATTATTCATCTAACACTATTTCCATCTGATTACGGCAGACGCAATGCGATTTTATTTTGGTGTTTATAACCAAATAATGGGCATCTGATCCATAACATGTGAACCCTTGGTTCTTTGAACTAAAAGATCTTATTCTTATGGTGCAAACTGCGCTCAAGTTTTGAATTTTTGACTGATATGCTTTACATCCATTTCAGTATATTTGCTTGACCGATGTAAACCAGCCCTATAAAGGCAAAACGAATTTATTCGTGATGAAAGACAGCCGATTAGTACGTGGGTGTGTCGGTCAATGAAACAATCACTCCTTCAGTCAAACGGCGAAAAATTCAGTTAATTAAGTTATAAATCAATTTGCTAGTCAGTCGGCCGCTTAATCTATAAATTGAGTTACAATATCCGTCAGCCAAGTTCTCAGTCAATCGGCTGAACAATTCAATAATTCAAGAAATAATTCACCATTTGATATCATCGCTCAACTCACCATAAAGAAACCATGGAAGCACTGTACAGCTGTTTCATCCAGATTCTTAGGAATCATCAGCAGTGCATATCCACCGCGCCCGAACTAGGACGCGAACCCGGGACGAATGATTTTGAGTCGAACGCCTTAGCCATTACGCTACCGGGCAGGCTGTGAACGGTTTGTTGAACTTCACCACATCATGTTGCACCTATCCGTCATTGATTTGCACGGTTACTGTCCGCTAGCTCAAAGCTATCGACCCCTACTGATAGGTGACTTCTTTGCAGGTAGCCTAAGTATGACGAAGGTTTCGGATAATTAATGTGTAATCCATTTAATAGTCACTAAATGAATCAGTCATCCAATGGGATATTCGTTTGACTGATCATTTTATTAGCCAGTCCGCAATCGACCACTCAGTTCACGCATTCGGCCACTCATTTACACACTCAGTCGAACATTCAGTTCCTCTTCCAGTAATTCCTTCGGTAAATCATCTAAATAATTCATCGAGCCAATTACTTAATAAATCAGTCAGTGAGTCAGTCACTTTGTCAGTCGAAATATATTCAGTTTTCCATAAGCTAATTGACCAATTTTTCTACTCTTTGGCATGACAAACTTCCGTTAGTCTAAAGTGTCCAGGCGACTTTTCATTCGATCGTGTGCAATAGCTATGAAGACTTTAGGCCCATATTTTGTCTTTTAATCAGTTGTCAGCAATTATTGTTTTTTCTTTCCTGAATCCTTTGGTCATGCTGTGCGCCATTAAATTAACCTACTGATTTAAAACTTGTACAACGGTGAAGAGAATTCCAAAATAATCAAGTCCAATCAACTAATGAATCTCAAAAACTTCGATTTGTGTAGAGCGCACCACGGAGACTGTCTGAAGAGCTGCACAAAGTTTTACTCTCTTTTAGAATTAACCTACTACATGTATTCACCATGTGCAAACCGAAGTTTTACTTTCCACCTGCCTGTTCATGAAATGAATTTCAAATAGCTCCTCCGGATAAACCACAGTAGTCTATCGAAACTCAATACTGCCTAATCCTGTGTCAATAAAGGGATGCGTTCTCATCGGTGAACGTTTGCAGTGAGTTGAACAAAGGTAAAACGTATCTGGCAACTTCAGATGGAGCATCAGAGAATCAGTGAATTCAATGTGAAATCACCGGCAGGAGATTTGTTCCAACTCCATGGCGCTCTGTAGAATTTCAGTTTAATGGAAAAGTATGTGCATGAAAATTGATTAACTTATGGCCGCTGCAGCTCTGGTCTTGGAAACAGGAGTCAGAAGGAGAGTTGCGATAAAAAAAGAGCGTCATGTTTCACATAAACGATAGCAACACGAAAAAATGTGAGGCTTCTTTGCCCGACCGCAAACAGTTTCATCAGAGTGACCGATTCACCTGACTGACCGGATTTTCTCCAGTTGCCGGACATCCCAGATCAGATAGAATTCTTCTAAAACCTATGGTAAAATTAAATAACCTTTCAAGTAGGATGGCATTTAATTACGTAATTTGGTGTGTTTGTTGTTGACCAACCTATGTTTATTGATGAGAATACAGTTATCCGGGGAGAAATGCATTACTCAACTTCCAAGAATATAAAGCTCAACACAACTGAACATTCACAGTAGGGAGTTGAAAATCAGTTGATTACAATGAAATTTTGGGGTTAATATTATACATGAGGAGTGACATGATAAGGCAATCTATCTCCATTTTCAGTTATTGATCCAACTGTCAGAAAGTATAGACAAAGTGTTTAAAATAGCTTTTCAAATATTCTTGTATGCACAAAGACTGACTAATTGTCTCACATGCCTGTTGCATTCTGTCATATTTGTTAATTCACAGCGGTACACATGTAGAGAACATGTAGAGAGATTTTCATTTTTATGAGCCGACTTCTTGGGCGGTCCTTGAACATTTTAAGTTTCGTGAAACGGTAGGCGTTATTCTGGATTAATCGCCACCTCGTTTTTGTTCAATCTTTCTCTCCGTTCCATATGCGTCCTACGCAGAATACTTCACTTCCTTGTAGTAGCTAAGTAACCTTAATTCAGATGATCCAGTCAGCGGATTACATGTTCCAGAAGCGTTCAGTTGAGCAAAAAGGTTCTACTGGTCTGTCACATACAGTGAACCAATGTCAAATGGTTTATTGTGTGCAGGCGAATCCACCGGTCAGTAAAAGCTGTGAAGTTGAGGTAAAACTGCTAACGGTTATTGCCCAGAAATATTCACCTTTTTAACTCGGTTTCTGCGGGAATTGCAATATGTAGTTCGTCATTTACTCAAAGATCGGAAACAAAGGACAGATTATGATATTTATAGTGGTTGGATGTTCTAAAACAACTAAGGCAGAATGATCACTTTTATGCACAAGGTATTTTGTTAATCCGTAAACTGAACGAACTATTTGCAAGTCGACTGTTAACAGATAAGTTTGGGTTTCCGAACATTCCCCAATGGAACTAATGTTTCCTTGTTGATAACTGCACAGATAAACACCACGGTCCCATCGGTGATTCTGTTGATCTCACCAAAAGAGTGAATTTGAAAGGTTGTGCCATCCACGTCACTTTATGTCAGTTCAAGTGTGTGTCAGCGTGACTTTACGTGGGCTTGACAAATCGTAATAATCATTTTCTGTTTACAGTTTAAAACAATAATTTAACATTCTTCCTGTGTTCTTGGTCATCGAAATGGTGAACAAACTCAAGTGTGCAACGTAAAGGGTTTCGTTCAGTTCCGCCCTGAGGCGAGCAAAATGCGAATAGCTAAGAATAGGAAAGAAGCCTTCTTTAAAAAAAGCTAATCGTTTCCAACAAACCGGTACCTTCTGTGTTACGCATTTGAGACAGGAGTTCTAATTCTTTGAATGAACATGTCTAGGTAAGTACATTTAGACGGATTTTGTTTGTCAGAGGGACGTGATGCTAACTTTGAGAGGAAAATAGCTCCCAGTTGATCACAATTTGCTAGAAATTCTAATGGTTGCTGCTTTCGTTTAGCTCAAGTATACTAACGGTACCTAGGGTTTTCTAAAGATGTGAAACAAGTTTATTGCTACACAGGCCAAACTTTCAAGTTTGAGCAATGTTCGAGTCCTAAACAAAAGTGAAAATTCACCATTTCCTAGCAGTCTGAGGACTTTGACGCCAATATTGAAAAACATCGAAATACCCGCATATGTTTGTGATTCATTCTCGTGATTGCATTTGCAAGCGGTGAAACATTCGACGCATACCGTGAATTGCATTAACTGCATTATATGTTGACTAAGGAGTAGATGAAATGTAAACATCAAAAATTTCATTGGCAACATTCTATTAAAAAAAACGGCAGAATAATTGGTTGTTCACTTTTATCCAAAACGTTGACCCTCTTTGAAATGACACCTGTTGTCTCCAAGACACGAAAATATTTGTCCTTTCACGGCAGTCCAAAAAACAACAGACTGAGTATCGGCGATAGCCGTTTGGCTAAAATGAGTTTTTGATGAAGCCAAATGGCACTACTTTACTCCGTTTAACTTCGAATAATCTATACAAGGTGGACTATGATTTACAATCTGACTGTTGGCATTGTTTAGGCTTGTTTTAGATGAACTACAAAACTTTCAGCAAATTCATCCTGAGTGAACTAAGTAAAAGAAACGAATCTTATATTCATTGGGTTCATTCCTGAATTGTGATACCTTGATGCCTTGTCAAAACAAAATAGTTTCATTCATTTTATGATTATCTTAAATTATGACCAAAATAAGATGGCTAATGGAAAGCGTTTGGTCCAGTTTAATCCATCTGTAGTCTTGGAATTCATATATTTATGATAGCCGAAGTAAATTTCTCTGAATTTGTTGGCAAATACCGTCTGGCTTAACGTTTTCTCCACACTTGTTTGTAGTGCATGATCAGCCTTGGAGGGTTTTGCATTCTGGCTGATTGCTTCTAAATACCAAAGCGTGAATCGGAAGCGATATTTTCATTCATCCAATAAGTTACCCTTATCACGCATTCATCCAATGTTACCTGTGCAAAGTTTTCTAACAGGAAAATGTCGCGGAAACTGTCGGAGCGAGATTAACATTTGAGAACTGTTTTAGTTATTGTGCTGCACACTTTTGAACCACGTGATCAGTAGCTTTTCAGATTTTCCACCATCCAGTTAATTTTGCACTGATTATAAACTATTCTTAAGAGTGTCCAACATGAGAAGTAATGAGAAATCCAAACTTGAGAGTAGATTCTCAACAATTCAAATGAGTATTGAAATTTCTACTAATGTATTAACAGGATCTCAAAAACATGCTTCTGAGTTCATAGTGCACGCAAATGATTCCCGTAAGCAAATCCAATATGCCAGTCACCGACTTCGTTTTACAGGTTGAGGAAATTTTGCAATCAGTAAACAAATCGATCTAATGCTTTGTTCTAACTAAATAACAAAATGGTATCCAATTTGTCACGAGGCAGGTGAACCCTGCAGCTGGGTACCACTTTTTCAGGCTTTTTTGGCAATCTGAATACAAATGAATTCATGTTTCTTATGCTCTGCGCATTTCAGCTGTCTGGGAAATGATTAAAACCATTTCTGTGGAAGGAAAGCTTATTCATCTTGTTTCGTCTTGCCTGTTTTCTGTGACTAGTCTGTTGTATGAAGCTAGTACTCGGGTGTTGTAAGATTACTAATTCCGTCGGATAATACACATCGGATATTCCCGTAGGTGTTGAACAAGTCAGCTCTTCAGGCCACAAGCAAACAAGATAATACTTAACCTAACTATGGATTCAGTATGCTCTCTGATTGTACCACCATCGTCATTGATTTGGTTTCTTAGGCAGTGTTTTTAATTGATTACCTTTATCACCATGGTTTGCTCGTCGAATGCCATGATTCTATCTGTGATGTCGTGTCACGTTCATATTATCTTGCTTTGACAATAGACTTTAATGATAATATTTATTTCGACCATTCCGAGCAGAGTTGATCCAATTCTCACTTCTTGGATCAGATGCCACTGACGGGTTGGTGATTTGTTAAGGTTTTCTTTGATGACCCAGTTCCGGTTAACTTTACCGTCAAACAGTATCTTTATTTGATTTGAATAATTCCTATAATCTTAAGTACGATATCCTCATCGAATCATTATTCCACAAAAAGCTTAAAAATGGCCTGGAAACAGATGCTTATTAAAGGGTAAAACTAAACAGCAAAAATACGTCGCCGATAGATAAAAATTTTCCTAACTGCTTTATAAAATGCTGCATGCTAGTTGTTAATTTAGAGAATTGAATCGGACATTTTGAGTACCTGACCAATGTCCTAAACAAATAAATTCCCAGTTGATCAAAACCTGGAACTTTCTTGGAGCGAGAATACTACTTGTCTTTGCTTGAATTATCATTTAAGTCCGATCCAAAACAACAGTTTAACGTTCCCCATTCAGATTTGTTGTTTTCAAGCTGCTCGTTCCAGATTACATGGTAATTCACTCTTAAAACTGATAAAGGAAAACATTGGTGCTTCGACGTCTTGTTCCAAACATTTCTCCAAAATATGTCAATATTTAGGATTAAAGCGTCGTAATCTAATGAATGGTACAAAATGTGGCATAATTCACACAGTATTGATGGTTTGTGCTGGATACGTCAAGGACGAGAATAAGGTACTGTTGAACGTGAAAATCAACCCTGAGGACCATACCGCTTCCTTAAACAAACTGCATAAAAGAACCAACGCAGAGCCAACAGAGTTTTGACCGGTGGAAGTAGGTCAATTCTTGTTAGAGAAAACGGCCGGCAAAAAATGTTTTTCACCAAAGAAAATGAGAACATGACAAGGTGATCGGTTGTCATAACTGGGAAGGATTTCTGAGTCGTTGAGGAAAACCGATTAATACAAGTATGGCTTGAGTATGCAGTTTAAACCTATGCATATAAATGTATACATAATTAAAAGGCAAATCTACTTACAACTTACGCTTGGAAAAGTTGACGGCGTTCGTCGTAGTCCTGTCGGTGACATTCTGTCTACCGGACAAAGCTGTATCACTGAGCTACCTTGAGCACGACTGTCAAATGCAACCAACGCAATTTACATTTCACTGTCAAAACAAAATGTTTTTCAAGGCTGCAAGAAAGCTCTGTTTGCTTGGTGCAAGCGAAACTTAATTTAGTCTCTGACTCGGCCGTTTGGTCAAATGCTGGTTGCCGTTTTAGTGCATGTTCTAGAGTTTCGCCACCCTCACGGACAGAGCTATTGGGTCTTGCAAAGGCATGACGTGTTTCGTTCTCGGTGGTTATCTCTTGGCCAACAACTTTTGTTTTGCTTACAAGGCGCTCTATAATTATCCTAGCAAATGCGAATCCCGTAACTAAAAAACAGGAACTGTATACATTTACTGGAAATCGTTATAGACAGTTTTCGTCTGCGGTCTCACTGAACAAAACTGGTGACAGAAGGCAGCCTTGACGTTCAATGGGTCCCACTAGAAACTTTGGAAACTCCTCGCCCTAAGCTCTTTCTTTAGTGTGCTATATCGACAAGTACGAGTATAACAACGTGATGTATGTTTCGGACATCCCGTCTGTTCAAAGTATACTATAAGGTGAAATTCTGTCAATATAGTCTAAATCTGGAAGGCATTACATACACAATGGGGAGCAGTACGGTTTGAAAACAAAGTTTAGTGCTCTCGTGCTACTTGCTATCCTCATGGGGTGAACTCTTATTCTTTAATTTCTAGATGACGAAGATCTTTTCCATTTTGTTGATAGGCTTGCAATCGATTTTAGATTACTCCTTTTAGCCCTAGTCCGGTATATGGTTGAAGTGGACTTAGGCAATTGGGCAACTGACTAAAACGTCTAGTCTATTTTTAGGCTACCGAGTAAAAGGGATTTGAGGGATTGAAGCTCGCCCAAATACCTGTTTATGATCGATAAAACCATCAGAATATCTCTTGCAGTGGCTGAGGCTTTAATGCTGTCTGCGATTTCACCTCGAAGATTGCGGTAAGAAAATGTGTTGAGGGAAATTTTGTCTCTATCCATGACATAGCGGTTAATTTTCTGCGGATATCCGGTCCGCACTTCGATAATTCATTTACCCTTGCTTTTTCAGACAAACCCTGGTAATAGATATTTCTAGCCCCGTGCATTGCATCTGCCACCTACCAGCTGTGGCGGTTTTGGTTAATCTGACTAACAGGGTCTGAGCATTGCTCGGAACTCTTAGTTTGGAACTTTTATTCCGTAGTTTTAACATGATCTCTGACATACTTGAAGGTGAAGCTTGAAGCAAGTGTGTACCACCGTATGATCCATCATATTGGGTTCTCCGTTGGACCTCTTTAACACTCTTAATACGTGTCTACTGATGATGCTCAGGACGAATGCATCAAGGTGTGACCGCGTTGATGAGCTGCTTTAGATCTTTTTGCATGTCGAACGCTGGCACTGACAATGAGCACTCGACTGTGTTCTAGCTGGCCTTTGCGGTTTCGCCGGACTTTGCTCGGAGTGAAAATTGCACCACCAAACGCTACCTGACGAGTATTGATGACTGATTCAGCGGTTTATATGCCTTTTGATAGGTCTTTCTTCAATCCTTGGTGACCAATGAATGCGAGAAAATATTAGAGCATGGTCGTTGGCACCTCACTGAAAGCTCATTCAGTAATCGGCAGAACTGAATGGATGACCTACTGAAGAGTGTGAT
Source organism: Fasciolopsis buskii (assembly GCA_008360955.1). NCBI lineage: Eukaryota > Metazoa > Platyhelminthes > Trematoda > Plagiorchiida > Fasciolidae > Fasciolopsis > Fasciolopsis buskii. The sequence continues at coordinate 146,467 of LUCM01009277.1, forward strand.
GACATACCGTTTTGGATGCGTACTTACTATCAGACACTTCGTGAGACCCACATTTAGACCGCTATGCAATGCTGGCTGCCATTTTAGAACTAACGTGCCAGTTAACTGTTACATATTAGGGTTCCAGTTCAGCGTGTGATATCTCGGTCCACGTGCAAACACAGACAAAATATTTCAGAAGATATAAAATTAGATTCTTACATAACGATAGGCGGTGTAATTCGCGATCAGTGTCCATCCTGTATTGTTTGGATGCTTTGCAAGGTGAAACTTTGCCAAGTGGAAATGCGACAAGTTTTATTAATTGTCATTGCACTTGTGCTGTCACTGTCAGTAGAATTCATTACACCTTACCCTTGGATGGCCAACGTTTTGTGACCACCTCTTTATCTTTGACTTCGAAAATAAACCGTTGACAATTGGCCTCTCGTAATCTTCCTTGACTGTAAGCAAATAGGGACAATGAAATCCCTACGTAAAGAACAACGCGGCCAGATATTTAATGCTTCTTAACATACCAGCGATATACGGTGTTTTAGAATGCTCTGTAGTTCCGAAAAACTTTTCATGGGTTAAGTAACATTTAATTTTATGAAAATAAAGCTTACCCAATAGTGCAAAATGTCAATGATTACCGAAGAATGGAATTTTCGACTATTGACTTACCGCATGCTCATTTCTTATAAAACCTTATTCTAAATGTACACCAAAATTATCGAATATGAATTAGGGGGCCTCCACGGTAACTCTTCAGCACGTTACAAACCTAATGATATTCGCAGTTCATACAAAATGTTAGGACGTTGTTGACTTTGTTTAAACTTAAGATTTTTACATTGAAGATTGCTGAAATCGATAACCTAATTCATCTTGTACAAATATACAGATTGCCTCTGGGCTTAAACGAGATACCACCGTGGATGACCTTAGTGATATGTCTCATGAGATCTAGCCTTCCGAAGCCAGTGGTGAGAAAAGACATTAATAGTTCACAAGTTGCAATATTCGCAATCGAATTTAATCCCAGTCTCTGTTTAGCAAATTAAACTTGATGTTAATTATTTGGACAACCGGATCCTGCAGAAAAGTACCTATAACCTATGATTTTGAATGTGAGGTGTACCTGCAGTATAGATAGAGTTCATGGAAAACCGCATTCTCTCAGACAGGTTAATTTTGGTAGAAAAACGGCCATTCCTGCGTGTAAATAAGATCGAGAAAAGAATGGGTTTTTTTAACCAGCTTAAAAAACCACAACGATTTTTTAATCCTTTGTGGCGCCATTGCACAAATTACTTCTTGTCCTTTGTCGGCATTCAGTTAAACTCTCATCGCAAAATAAATCACACTGGATTACTTGCACGAATGACGCCGTGCGGACCGCGTGTTTCCGTTATGTTCACCCCACATGACCTTAATTTGGTAGTATTTATTTTTTCTTAGGATTGGTCTTTGCTGTTTCTAATTGTTGTATCCATAACCGAACAATGGCAACGGAGGACCGCACCGGAACAACATTCATGGGAAATAAAACAAAACAGATTAACCATGCATTAGATTTTCATGTGTTTTGACATTCAATAAATATAGTCAAAAATGTACGATCGTTTGCTGTTCTGACCAGGGCAGAAAGTCCTTTTTAAATAACGGTTTACACCAAAATGAGCCATTTAAACAGCACTTCGTTAAATAGAAATTGCTACTCTGCAAATTTGACAAGAATATCTGGAGCCTTATATTTATCACATTAATTCATCGCTAAGAATCAAGCAAGATATGGTCTTCCAATTCAGCGTTAATTTTCCATTAACCGCTTTGGTTACTCAGACCTCTGAATGGCGCTGATTGAACAGTGTCGATTTAGACAAGTGAATCTTGTTATTTTCTTTATCCATTGAGAGAATGAAGTCGAAAACCGCCCAGATATACATTCATATTAACAATGGATTCAAAAGTAGAACTAATCAAAAACGTTCCACCATGATAATGTATTTGGGTTGTTTGAATAGATGCGATTTGGAGTAAACCCTGAAGGGAGATATAACGAAACATATTGTCACGAGAAGGTATCAGTTTGACCAAATAACTCCTTTCATTCGTCAGAGTTCAACCGAGACTGGCCAGATCCTTTTGTGTTGATTTTATTAATACCGCCGACCGTTCTTATGCATTCAAAAGACTAGAATATATCCTCATAGCAAAGTCTAATAAAAAATAAGAATCGTTCAAAACCTTTAGTCCACCGTTATAAAGTAGATGTTTGTGTTTGTGTTCTTCCGTTTCAAGATCTCACGCTATGGAAGGCGCTACCAACGAATTATTATAAAACCTGTAACCAAACCTATGACATTCACTGTAAGTCATGGTTGTTATCCTTTTCGACTAGCTGATAAGTGTCTCCATGCGGTAACCTAATTCAGAATGTTAACTTCTACCTGGAATATTTTTGTGTACAAATTAACATTGATTTGCTCGCCGTCGGCAACATGTATGCTATTCCTTGTGCAAGTTATTAATTTATTTAACGTATGATTATTTTGACCACATTTGTCGATGGCTGAAATTCCGCTCAAGACTCAAACTTATTTCTTGACGCCGTAATCCGCTTGCATTCTTGAACGCTGATATCGATAAGGAGAGGGAATCGATTTACTTGCAGATTCCATCCATGTAATTAGTACTAATACATCCCTATCCATGGACGGATGGTTACTTATTGTATAGTTGACTTCATCCATAATGATAGCTGCACGGGCTTTCGCCGGAAAAAGTCCAAACGGCACGGACCAGGAACATTTATCATCAAAAAGTTGGTCTCTATCCAGCCTTGAAATATAGTTCCCAAAATTGTACGCTTTCCGAAACTGGGTAGAACTATGCCCATGGTTTGTTAGCCACCATCTCTAATTCCTTCTCAACATCAAAATATAGCAATATTGTCCACTCCATCTCAGCCTTAAACAAAATGACCGACTTAGCTTCAAATCGAACTTTTTAGCTTCCTCCTTGGTTCTTCTCCAATTACTTAAATCTGTGCATTGAGTAAATTTCTCTCTTTGATTTTATACTGGCATGCCAGAAGCGTTTTTCAGTCTCACAAATGAAGCGTTTATTGACATATTCGGGGTTGAAATATCATTTGTGCAATGCTCACTTTCGGTTTGCAAATGTGGAGTAAAGGTATTCAGTATTTTGTCACAAATTCACTTGACAATGCAGAAATTATGCTGTGAAAGAACCATTCAGTCCCATTTCCTGAAGGTGTGAAATCAGGTTGTTTACTAGAATAAAGCACGCAAATGTTACCCGTGCATAAAAATAGTGATAATTTTTGGATTATTCAATGTAAAATTTTTGTTAAATAAAATTTAATATCATTTAATGAAGTGTCATCTTCTGAGTTCTGAATAAAGGATTCATAATGATTGTCAAATATTTGGACAGGCAGGAGATGAACATTATGTGAACCAATAGATTTCTTGGACTCTTCTGCGCTTTTTACAGTCTTGAGGTACTTGATATCCAGGTTGAATAAACTGCAAACGTAGCACTTCGGAAGCTTCGATGAGACTGATATTGCGTTTATTAGGGGGTAACTGTCCAATATCCACACTGGCATTCGCGATCGGTCCCGGAATGTGATGATCCGTAAGTAATCGGGGAAGTCGTCTTCAGTTCTGCCAAACAAATATGGCTCGAAACGCAGTCTTGGTTGTAATTATTTACAGAAATAAATTCTTAGAATAACGTCTGGAGTAATTGAACAATATTTAGTGTTTAACCTTTGAGAACGAGATAGAAATTTGTCTAGCACTGAAAAATCTCAATTGCCACATTTATCTCTAATGAGTTGTGGTTCAAAATATTGGGTGAAATTGACACTTCACTCATTTTTTGCGTGAAACAAAATTCTTCAAACCTTCTTAGCACAGTCCACTCCTTTGTGACTAGGTACACTTTGCACCCTTTATCAAGACAGAATGATGTGCCTCACGGTTTGGATTCTGGAGAAAAACACGTAGGAACTTAAGAAATCTGGGCGAATAAGAATAGTCTTTCCGGGGGCTAACGATCGGTTCTCCGCTTACTGCTACTCATCAGGTGTGCTTCATCAAAAGCTGTCCGTTCCAGAGTTCTCACTAGACTTCAAACTCCGAATATACTTATGTTAACGGAATGTCAGTTGTGTATTCAAGGGTGTGTTTGGATGTAGCTCATTAAAAAATCTATTTAGGAAGAAATACAACTGCTATTCACTGGAGATTCTATCATCTGGCCTAAGCAATATTTGGGAAATGGTCCAGAACCCCGATGATACAGGTACTGAATTTAATTCTTATCCGAGTAGGAACACATCATCTGCAGCGGCGAAATACATACCGATGGCACTTGTCAGCAACAATTTTGCCACTGATTCCAAGAGTAATTTAATTTAAATTAACACTCTGATCTCGTTCACAATCTCTACCGAAAAAAGAACGACCAGTGATATGCAGTTGTGATTACTTGGAGATAAAGAGTGAAGAAATGCAGCCATGCAAATTCAAGACGATAGAGATAAGACTTCAACAAATCAGCACACATTGTACTAAAAGTTAAGCTGGAAAAATGATAAATCAAACGTCACTTGATTCTTTCCGTCCTCATTTGCCTGTCTGCATATATAAAACAGTCATACTACGAATCTGAGTAGTAATGAGCACGACGCCAACGAAAATCTTGAAAATAGTCACGGAAATCAAATGCATATGATGAAAAGGTTCGAGTGAGCCCCTTGTTATTTTTATTCTTTTCCGGTCTTCACTTCAGGCCAATTCAGTTTTTAACACTTTTGTGCGTTATTGTTGGTTCGAACCTAATAATGCTTCTTAGTATTTTGCAGCAACTAGGGAAACTGCTGGCAATATTATATTTTATACCAATAAACAAACTCGATGTTCAATAAGACACCAGAGTTGATCTTGTTTGGTCGTGGGACAAATGTTTGCAATTTATATTTTAAAGTCCTCTGTTTTCCTTTTATCGATATAATATCATTCAGTCAGGGAAGAGATAACGGCCCAATGATTGCTGCAAAATAAGGAAGTTGACCATTGGTGAGGGAATCCGAACCCAAGATTTTCACTCGACTACTTGACTAGCGGTGAAATAGCAAATAGGTAATACAATTAAATGACTTGTCGCGACCCATTTTATATGCAGCAAAAAATAATATGAAATATATGGCTAATTTTTAGGTTCCACAATGTGCGTTTACTAATTTTATGGTAGAGAACAGAGGAAGTTTGGCAAAGCGCTCAGCAGAAAAGGCATCAAAATTCGGAGAACACAATGGATAAACGAAAGCGCACGTTTTCGTCAGAAGCGACGCTTATCTAGGTTTTTCCCTCATGAGAAGGATAGGTTTATTTGTGCTACAAATGCGTATGTCTTTGAGCAATAGATGTAAATGTGCTACTGGATAGGTTTGTGATGACTGATTCAGGAGTTCTATCAATTCTACGGTTAAGCAAATGCTGACCTATAAATGGCAACACAATATAAACTGCGATGATCAGCTGTTTGTACAGGTTCTCGTGCTTTCAATGCTATTCGATTAAATTCCCCCATGTGTCCTTGGCCAACAAGCCTTGCCTCATGGATTTATCTCCTTTTTGTACTTGGTCACAGGTGCACATATTTTGCTTTCTATGAACAACTCATCGATTGTATGCCAGTTGTATAAAACCGAGTTTTAGGTAACCTCCTTTCCACGTGACCTTACGATATATGCTGCAATGAAAAGTTTCATCCGGACCTCTGGTAAACAAAATATTTAAAAAAAGATAAACGGTTGTCTTTTTCCATTTAGGGAGAAATAGGAAGGCTTTGATGAGCAGAATTCGGAATGTTCGTAAAGGGGTAAAGTTTTCTTCGTCATAAAAGAATAAAAACTCGTCAACGTAACATCCGTTAGGAAAGAATTTTAACACTTTCAAGGGGCCTTAGTTCGATAATTCACAAGAACACACTTACCAAGTTTCGACCCAAAGTGTTATGCTTGCTCACAACATCCGTTAGCTTAAGTGCACTGAGCCAAAAATTACAGCCAACATTTTAAGTACATAAATAAATGATGTCTTTAACGTACTCAACAGAAATCGGAAGAGGAAAGTGGTGTGCGGAAGTGAAATTACATAGACAGCCAGCTATTTCATGGGGCGGTACTCTTATAAAATGCAAGTCAGTATCGATTGAGTACCGGTTGCCAAAACTTACTGAAACGTGTTTTGAGCAAACCTGAGAGTTTAAATGATTTTTGTAGACAAGGTATTGTTATTTGTTTCCGAACAGTGTTACGTATTTCTACATGCATGCATAAAATGGGTCTCAGTGAAACTCCATGACTTGTGAATTTTCCTCGACCTCAAATAGGACATTTGTGTTCAAAATGGTTCCAGTTCGACATACAAACTTTCGGATATAAAACGGTGTCGAGCTCGAACTTGAATCTTTCTTGATTTTTTATCTCCATCGCGACGTTATGCCTAGGAGTATAATCTAGTGTGAATCATAGCACATCTCCCAGTATTTTATTCGTCTTTTCAATGTATTAGTTTTTTACTATTACGACACTTGTTTGTGAGCATGTTCGATTTCCTTGATGGCCTCTCGATGCTGTTGGTGATAGACAATACCAGTGGTTTATGGGTGCAGAAAGGCATTACGCTGAAATATCAACCAGTGAAGTCTTGAACCAAGCAGCTTTTCGGACTGACATACAGACGAGGACACTAATTTGACCATAAAAATTCTGAAAGTGAACACTCGTTTGTAGTTGATTTATGTGTTTTGAATGAGGAGCGATAGCACCTAATGTTCTCCCTATGGCAACCAAGAGTTTGAATGAATGTGGGTGTACGCGTTTCTCTCTGTTCGGTAAAGTGGCAGTTCATGTGGACTTTATGCTCCTCCTTCCGAGATTTTTATTGTTTTTAACGTGGTCCTTCTTAGCATTTCGCCAGAAAAGCTATCGAACCTATTCTGTCATAACTTGCTAAGGGCAGCTGCACAACTTTTCACATGATGGTGTGTAGGCGTTTGCAATGCCAACATCCGTGGCTTATTCGATCGCGAAGCACCTGGTCGCATCGGATCACAAAGCTGACGCAACGCAATCGTCCAACTTACTGGTGCGCAATGCAAACCCCAAACTACTCGCCCTCACTAAGGTTTTGCTTATAACCATGCACCAGCCAGCAATTTGCACACATAAGCGGTTGAGCCTGAGTATCGGTCTAATTTGGCGTTAACCCACACGGTACCCTTCCACCGGTAACTCCACTAAATTGTTAACTGTGTATATGGAAATTTCCCTGCATTTCAGTCCACAGTATTCTTCCTAGTTTCGTTTACAAATTTTTATGTTTTGCGGTCACGAATGAAAAACGTGAACAAATTGCATGAATCTTTTGATGCCTTCTTTTTGTCTTGACCAACTGAGTAAACTGGACTGTTTTTAAGCTTCAAAAGATTATCCAATACTTTTCGAAGAATTCTTACCGGCGATCTGAATTGTGTACTGATGTTAAGGCTTTTCTTTTGAGTTATTTATTCCAGCTTACAGATTTTTGTTCTTATCATTGAGAAAATTACTTGGTTCAGAAAGAACCCTCCCGCAAGGTTTGTCGAAAGTTGGAATTTGATCGCTGAATTGGTGAAGTCGCAAATGTATTGCGTAAATCTGGAGAGCACCTTGGGCAAGTTCAGTTGCGTTGGGGAGGAGGCGTCATTAAATGACTTTATACTAATTGTCTGGCACATTTTAGTATTCTGCTGATGTCTACCAATCTGAAAATGGCTTTATTTCATTGCAGAACGGAGCTTCTTTGCCCCATCACTGCAGCATCACTTAGCCATTTCTGAGGTGGCTCAGGACAGAATGCTAATTAGGCCTTACGCCCCGATGGCTTTTCCCTCATGGACATCCCGTCTTGTCTCCTAAAAGATACATCTGCATTTTTGAAGGGGCACAGTATTCATGACTTAGAGGTGTCTGCATGTTTTGCACCCTACCTGAAGAAAAATGCCGCTACCCACCGCTTAGCTAAATTTGTGCCTCTATTATGAAGGCTTCGGACAAATTTTATACCATACGTGGTCACTGATCGTAGACCCAAATGCAATACACCCAGTAAATTCTTTTCTCTCAAAATTCGGTAAAAACAATGAATCTGCTAGGGTGATTTTCTGCTACTAGAAATGCCTTTGGTAGCGTCCGTGACCGGTGGTAATCCATCTGTTAAACTGAAAGTTGATCTGAACATTCGGACGCTGATGACCCGATTAACATGAGGTTGATTTATGTCCTTCACTGAAGAGGGTCAAATTTATCCCCATGCTAGCTAACTACGAAGTCTTGTAGATTGCTTTCCTTAAACGCGGAACAACTGCTTCAGTCTTCGTTTGTACACATGAATATGCGAACTATCGATTTTTTCTTTCGAGCCTTGCAGAAAAGGGATTTGCCATATAATTCAAAGCGGACTAGAAGACTTTTAAAGTTGGTTCACATGGCTTTTTTGAATTTGAGTCCTTGACAAAGTCACGATGTATTAGAGTGGTCACTATTCAGGGACTCAAACTATAACTAACTAAATTGACGGGGGTCACTCTCATTTCTGAACCCTCATCGTCCACAGTCAGACGCTTTACGTTTCTGTTCCCCTATAACATTTCCATACCAAACTATTGTCTTTTCTGTCAGGTTGTGCTTGGCGTACTCCAAGGACGGATCTTAAAATATTTGACCGCTTGCTCTATTTTTCATCGGGTTTACTGTTTCCTAAAATGGTCTTCTACTTGCTTGTACATTCCATATATCAATACAACGCTAGTTGTAGTGTTTTGCCCATAGTTGATGGAAGCCATTGGAAACAAACACTTTGTTGCTTGTGATAACCTTAATTCTATACTTTTACGTGATGCCTCTCATTCCTTACGCGGTGGAATTGCACCGGTTCTGTCTATATCCTAAATGTGCTTATAGTTCGAAATCTCGTTTATCTGCATATCTGCTTAGCATAATTTTGTTTTGCTAAATCTTCAATGTTCTCCTGTCGATCGACAGAGAGCATTCACGGAACCACTGGAAGGTTTATATTCTCGAGGTCAATCCGAGACTGATCCTTTGCTAGTGTGATGCACGTGTAAGAACAATTGTTCGACAGGTACAGCGTACAAGGGTAAAAATGAATATTTTTGAAGACCCTAATCATCTGTTGGCTTGGACTGACTTGGGGTAGAAAAAATAAAATGATCCCGTATGTTAGATCGTTGAGGTCCAAAAAATATTATAGGCTATAGATTACTAACACATAAGGGAATCTTTAGTAATTCACACCAAGACAGTCATAGGTGAGGGGCTTAATAAAGTCAAGTGATAATGACTAAGCTTCAGATAGATGCATAAGGTTCCTATGGCCAGAACGGCTGCGGAAGAAACATACTAATGAATTAAGGCAGCATTTAGAAATTGAGGGCTTGTACATTTCGAGCTGATTTTTATCTTCTAAGTGATAATTTCGTATCGTAAATGAAATTGCTCAAGGTGACTTGTGTACACTCGACAAAGCCAGCACTGGATAAGGACTCAGAACTCAACGAAACCAATTATGTTGAGACTGGACGGTGAGAGGTGCGATAAATTATTTTTGTCACATGTGAATGCATTTATCCGGTCAAACTTAGTCGAGTATGGATGCGCGAGACATTCTATGGGCTAAGATCTCCGTGAAACATTTTGGAGTGCAATCAGCCATTAAATGAAACCGCTACAAACCTTGAAACGGAAAAGTTTTGCTCGCAGTGTACCGCCAAATAGGAGGAAAGTTAAACAACATCGGCTATTTATTACCAACTACTCTCCACCATTTTCTTGTAGGGTTCATGAAACCCTGAAACGCAAACAGAATTAAAGAACAACAACAATGCGTCACATGTTCCGGCAGATTCATACGCGATGGATGCATGTTCCTTTAAATTGACTTTATTTATGTGATGCGTGAATTTGTCCCGAAGTAGTTGTTTTCAAATTATGCATTATCCCACTGTATAGTCTGTTTCGTCACTAGTCGGTCAGTTAGCTTTTTTCATTTTATACCCTCAAGTAACCAACTTTGGTCAGCTTCAAGTGAAAAGTGCAAAACGAAAGACTGACATTCACGCCGCTAGGGTTCTCTCGCTTTCAGGTACAAACGCGTGCTTTGTTAATCAACGCACGCAGCAGCCGGTCTACAATTTAACCGAAGTGGAAATACACCGAAACCTGAGTTTCCAGCTGCGTCTGGTCACAATCTTTTGAAGAAAACTGTCAATTTAAATTTCATTGTGCTATAAGATGAACTTACTCAGCGATCTTTGCTGAATTACGCTCGAGGTCAACCAAACAAAAGGGTTCTTCGGGGGGCACAGAAAGTTAGTTGGGAACGCAACAGTCCTTTAAACATGCTTGTGAGAGGTTTTATGGGACAAATAAACAGTTATCTCTACAAGGTTAAGTGATTGATCCTACGGCACCTACAAGCAACTCACAATTAAAAACGCGGAGCCACCCCACAGCTGCTTCAGTCTTGTTAGAGAACATCTGCAGTACAAGTTTACGCCACTGGAAGTGCGACGTCAGAGATGAAGGATAGGTGCTTTTTCTGAAAGTATTGACGTTCAGAAAAATTCTGGGTACCGGTCAAGTTGGTCTAATTGTTATATGATTGATTCCTTATCCTTCGTTCTGGGTTTCCGTCCCAGTTGCAGCGTGATGCATGTGCACTCCTAACGACTCGCAATACTTATGAAATGGTCACAGTGTTCCCATGATTTTCACTGGTGCGTTGGGCTTCGATACTGAGTGACGAATCAAGCACGCAACAAACGAAGTCCTCTGGTACCAAAATTGATATGTACGAGGAAAACCTGAACCAGCTAAGGCAGTATTGTGATAAAACTTTACTTGAAGAAAATTAAATGCTGTGCAAAAAGGCAGACCATCCAGGAGTTGTGTTGCTACGCTGACTTCCTATTTTATCTATTACTTCATTTTTATTAGTTAACAGTGTACAACATTTTTCAGTTGGCGGGTTGCGGCCAAGAGCGGGCTGTAAAGCGGGGATTTTTGCCGGCGGTGGGACGATTTGAACTCGCGACCCGCACGTCTAAATGCGATGACCTTATCCGTTTGGCCACCGCCGGCCGCTTTCACTCGTCCTCGGTTGTTGCATGATTTTCTGTTCCAACCCACTTCACTATATAATCTCAGAAAATGTCACATCAAGTGAGAAATCATAAACTGAAGTGGAAATCTTCGATTTAAGTTTCAGAAAGTGATACTATAGCTATTTCTTTCGCATTTTTCAAGTCTGTTAAGACAACTAACCTTAAAACCGATTGATTCTGCATGACTTTTCCTGAAGCTTAGATAGAATTTTGTGTCGTAGACAATGCTCTGTGTAAAACTACAAGTAACAACATAGTTTCTTTAGTTGAGCTAGAAAATCCTCCCTTTAGTTGCGTCTGTACTTGAATGGTTGCTAGCATGCTCGGTGAAAGTGAGAACGGTGTCGACAAATTTTGCAAGTAACCAATGTTTTCAGTGGATAGCATGGCTTGGTTGGATATTAAAGTTGTTTGCCTCAAATAACGGCCTAAAAAAACAAGTCTTGCGGACACGACTTGCGAGTGTAGAATAATTACTACGGGGATTTCTAACTTTTCACATGCTGACTAGGTCCGAATCGGTAGGCCTGATAGGAATTAGGCCTTTGGATGGACGATATCGGTGTGTTAGTAGCAATTGGGCCATAGAGCACTGTCCGGACTTTAAAAGTTGAACTTATAAATTGTTTCGCCTGTTCGTTCGTAATACGTAGATAAGTGACATTCTTTAGGTGGAAATTTCAGAATGTAACAGTCTTCGCGAAGTTATGGTACGCCATCTGGGAAAAGATTACAAGTAGATGGCTAACTTTGGTCAGAGTTTGTTATTAAACATTTGAACTCCCGTCTGTTTTATTGAAACATCTAATATCACTGTCAAGCGGGGCCAGCTAATCTCGTTTGTTAATACAGTAAAACATTTACAACTCGAGTGTCAGTCTATTTCGTTGGAAATAATGTTACATAATGATAATAAGTAAAGTACGAAATACTTTGATTTTAGCTTTTGCGAAATTCTTTTTTATGTGTTAAAGTTTACTCCAACCTATCAGTGGAAAGTAGCCCCTTCTTAAAAAGACCAAAATAAAAATGAATTTAAAGAGCACACGAAACTGAATATTACTGCGGGTGAGCAAAGTTGCAAATCTCACCTCGCCGCGCAGATGCCACTGAGTAATTCGTAGCGGACGGAATTCGAAAAAAATTCCCTCTAGGTAAACCGTGCTTGCTAAACAGTGTTCATTCTATCATTAGACAATTTTGCGTATGCTATTGGGGCAATCTTAAAATAACGTTTAATGTCTGCCTACATATCTCGCATTTGATAATACTGGCCAGGCAGCTTATTTGGCTAACAAGTAAATCTGAGAATTTAAATTATTCACGATTTCGTCATCAACTCGCAGTACGAATTTTCAAGGTGTAAATTTGGAATTAAATGCTGAATACTGTTAGCATTCACAAAATCAAGTTAAAGCTCTATCATGCAGAGTTTCATTTGCAGACCCATCGATCCACTGTTAAGTTGGAATGATAAATCACCGACTACAACTAACTTTTTCCGACAACGTAAGAATGGTAAAAGCTAGTACGCACTGTTCACATTTAATTCATTCCGGAATCCATTAACACTTTTGGCGCGACTAACGGATTTCGTAATAAGGTAAACCTCAAGGGTATCTCACGTCAAATTTTGATTTCAAGTAGCTCTCTAGGCCTGACTGATCTTGAAATAATTGCACTTTTCGCACTTTTGAGGTTTCAGTTTCATGTTCACTGAGAAACCAAATAAAACTGACCCCTCTTAGCCATACCACACCATCACAGTAAAACAAAAAATAAGTGCATCATACTTCATTTTCTTCCTTTTGCCATCGACGATTACCGTTGTGAATGTACTCCATAGTTCCGGTGGAAGACAGCTGTAAATATCCCCTCATCAAAAACCGGTCTAATTTTTTGGCAGAAACATCTGTTACGCCGTCCACAAATTTTGTTCTGGCATGGACAAAATTTGATCAATGTGTGTGTGTTGACTTTATTTTTCATATCCCTGCAACGTGATGAACCAGGTGCAAACAAGCCCGTATCTCGTTGGCCTCGGGTGCAAATGGGACAATCCAGTCTCACATAGTGTGTGATATATCACTCTAAAAAGATTAACTTACCACCCCCTTAGTTGACAGCATTAAACGTTCCGTTTCGTTCCTTGTTCCGTTCTGCGAAAAATTGTTATCACGATGATAATCAGTTTTCTAGAAAATAATAGAGAGCTTTCATCAAAGTAAATTAATTTTGCCTTCTAATTCATACGTTATATTACGGACTGAGTTTAAGTGATGGTATGTACTCGAATATAAGATTGGTTTTACGATTACTGCAGTCCATTAGATATCATTATCCAGTTCGTTTTCGTCCAATCTTCTCCAAACTCATCATCTCAGCGATATTTCAATAGCATTTTTGTTGAGCAATTTTGTTTGCAAGTGCTTTCTGCCCCTTTGAAAATATGTCAGAAGTGAACACCCTACTTGTGGTAATAACTCATGTTTTAGACCATATTTTTTCCTTAGCTTGATCTTTGGATGAAAGACAAATAATGTCCGCGAAAATAACTAAAACTGACGGATTGTCTCAGAAATGTCAGTAATCAAAATTAGATGTAGATGCTGAAGTAATTTTAGGGTTAATTAATAGAACCCAATCGTGAACAGTGACATAAAGTGATCAAATATCAGTATGAAATAAAATAAAGTTGCCTGTAAAAATATTGTGTAAAATGTCCCCCAAAATAACTGCCGGGAGATTAGTGATATTAGCATCGAATTGGGTCAGTAAGACGCCACATCCCATGTGGCTACCAAACGTCGTATGAAAACTGTCTATTTTTCCGAAACAATCGGAAAATGTTCTCAGTCTGATTTCGTTAATTTCGTCACACAATTTCTGCTCTGCAGTGCTAATTCAAGTAGACCACTGTCACCGACTCAATGACTTAGCGTGGGGCAAGTGGACTGAACGTTTGTCGCTAAAGTGGTCAGAGGTTTAAGTCTAAACTCAGTCGTTCACTTTCGTGGCATATGTCAGCTGGCTCGTTATCACGCTTTACCTAATGCGACCTTGTACAGTTGCGTGATATCACAAGTTTGAGAGTCATTGTTTTCGATTCTATCTCCCCTGTGAAGAAGGCCTTAGCGGCTGTAAGGCATGCCCCTTCCAATACACTCATTTATTAAGCTTGTCATAAAGTAATATCGCATCTTTATTTTTTAATAACACCCAGTTGTGTTTACACCCACGATAAAATCCAGATTACTGCTGTGTTGGATTTCAGTAGCGGAAGACCTAAGTTGTAAATAGCATTTACATTAGACTTAAGCAGTAATACACCAGTTTGCGACTGTCTAACTACCGTTTAGACTCAGCGGCGCTATGCGTTTAATCCCTTAATGGACGAAGTCAAACTCACTCTAGTTCGAATTAATTGACTACTCAAGCTTCGTAGGCTGTAATTATTCTTTTTAATATAAAACGAACTCAGAGGAATTTTAAAATGAATACTAGTTCATTGGGCCAGACGATGGATTTGCGGAGCTGGTCCTCCCCAGCATAGCCGCACTATAACGCATTCTAAATGCAACTTCCGGTGTCATTTATTCAGTGGAGAACGACAAATGTGCCTTGGTGATCAAAACAAGCAATAGATTGACGGAGGCAAGTTGGCATGGTAGGTCTTTAATCAGAATTCTTGAATTACTAGTTCCATTTGCCCACAGTAAGATATGATAGATCAAAAACTAATTTGCATCAACATCTGAGAAGTCCGATGAACAAAAACCAAAACTCATCATCTTCATGGAATGCCCAAGAATTCCGTAGCCTGGATCACGTAGAAATAAAAAAGCCTAGCTTGTATGACCATAACGGATAGCATGATGTCTCAGGACCGTAATCTGAGAATGTAGTTTTTCTTATTCTGCCGCAGCTTTAATTCAAGTTTATTCGTTACAATAAAAATCGTTTAGACTCGAATGCCATTTGATCTGACAAAAGTCAAATGCTCGAGTTTGCTTGCGGTACCCTTCGCATGCAATATGCATTTTACAAAAATTCAGTTTCACGGCGGCAGATTTTCCCAGCAAAGTGACCAGCGGTTTTATGAAACCGGGATTTTTACCCTATTGTGTGTAGGTAAACAAATTACTCACCCACTCAATTATTAGTAAACTAATGATAAGAAGAAATGCGATCAATGAATTTACCCTGGACCTCAGGTAAGAGCCGCGATAGGCCGGTAGCAGATGGTCAAGCAGTGTAAAGTTCAGAGTGCAATTTCTTCAGTACAAAGAAGAAATTAATGAAATAATTTCCTTCTGCACTGTTACCCTGATGAAGCTTTTCATGTTCGAGATTTGTCATATGGGATTCACTCAAAATTTCCTAATGAAGTTCACAAATGAAGTAGATGCAATAGCAGACGAAAAACGAAGAATGTCACTAACGGAAACTGTCCTTGTTCACACCACCTAGAACTTCCGAGCTATTTGATGAATGAGAGTTCGCTGAATCCTCTTTTAATATGGAGTTTAGATATGCTCAATAAAAGAATGTTACCGATTGCACGAATTTCGAAACACAAACCGCGTTCTATATTTGCTCAAAGCAACTACGACTTACATCGAGTGAGTTGTAATTGGATACTTCCTTGTTCATTTCAAAAGCGCTGCAAATAAACCATTAGACTCTTACCATAGTCGGTATTCGAAATTGGCGTAACTTAGTTAAATTTTACCCAGGTTAAAACAATTTCACCTGGGCATTCTGTGGCCGTACAGTTGCATGTTTCTTCCTCTCAAAACGAGGACCGCCATGTCTGCTCTGCATGGTCAGCCTCGAATTTCAGTGTATATGCACACATCAACTGAATTTGGGACTGTTTATAATGCGCTACCTTATTCACCAGCTGGTCGGGTAGATGACAGGTAGTTTGCCCTATAGCGAGTGAGAGAAAGGCAAACTTCAATGTTTAAGGTAGTCAACATTGTTTTATCCAAGTAGAAAAGTATGTTCGATAGAACAAAGATTTTTCAATCTACATTTTGTAAAGTTAACTCGATGAATTCAGGTCGTAAAAAGAGCCATGTTCAACGAAACAGTAAAAAGGTGATAACTACTGTTTTTGTTCGAGTTCAATTTCCGGAACTGGTGACTGTTAGACGGGAAAGTTATTTCGACTGTCAGCATTTTTCACGTGAAAGTGATCAATGGAAAACAAAGCGCAGACAAAAGCTGATTTGCCGTAATTTTAGCAAAACAGGTCAATTTTTTTGTTAATGATCATCAGACTGCAAATTATAAGGCCTAAATCCAAAAATCTTCATCACAAGTCATTTGGATTTTTGTGCTGATGAAATACTGTTAGCTTTCATCAAAGTAACATAAGCACGTTGAATCTGATGCTTTCGACAGGCAAAAAAATCAACTGAGGGATCATGCGGATGTTTGCAGTTTCATTCGCGCATATATCTGAGAAGGTAGTGGGCAGACGTTCGGATTGAATGCTTGTGTTTTCATCTGTGCGTGCATTTATGCCAGAGAGTGTGCTGATCTGGAGGCATTCCCAAAGCGGATTTGCGCCTCAGTTTTACATGCCAAACCATGATAATGGTATTGCAAAACAAGCAGCAATAAGCCGGTAAACTTGATCTCATCAACAAATGTAAACGCATGTGCACGAACACAAGAAACACACGAATCGAATTGACTGTGCGTGTTTCTCGAAATGCACTTTTCTACCTGGTGAATTGCAAACTTGGTTGTTTTGATCGAAACATTGGCATAAGAAAATAAAAGCAAGATTTTGGTAGTCATGTTTGTTCTGTTACCTTAGATCCACGTGGCACGAGAGATGGGAGAAAACAAATGGGTGATGCAGTGATCCATAGGAATCATCAAGTCTCCAATTTGCAAACAACTCGGAGTTCCAAAAAAATATTAATTTTCCAGCCTCGATATAACGTACAATAACCAACTATTTTAAGGTACTAGATTAATCTTGCGGTATTAGTTGCACACGCACGCACCTGGAAACTAAACCATAATAGGAGAAGTATATACGAGCACATATATATGCATACTATTTCAAACGCTTGCACTCCATTTTCGAGGGCTAGCGAATTTTTCGGCGTAACAGATAATGTATTTCGTTTGCTATTTTTCCTCTTTCTCATCCACTGTATGTACCAGCATACGACCTTTCGAATGCACATCTTCAGACTGAAAAGAATAGTCAAGAGCACAGCTGAAACATGGTGTGGCGATTACTGTAGAGCTCTATTTCATTGGGTATATTGACAAATTTCGTCCCACTAAGGTCGAAGAAAACTATGGTGGATCGCAAATATGAAAAATCTTGGTTTTTACGCCCGATTGTAATATGACTTATAACAGAAAAGCAACGATTTATGACCAGCCTGTGACTGTAACTGCATATTTAAAGGATTATGAATTTATGTTTATTGCATCACGTGACTGATGGAAAAGTTATGGTCGGGTTCACAGTTGAAATCAGTTATTTCATAGCCCATGCGAGCCTCCTTTCTAGAATTATCAATTCAATAACATCACTGATGGAAAATTAGGATGAGTATATCAGATACTTTGTTCGATAGTCACGTTTTACCCATAATTATGATTCAGAGGATGCTTTATGTCAATTCAACTATGAACTTTGATGAGGTCGAAGATGGGGGAAATAACAAAGGGGCTGAATTCCAATCGCTGAACTAGGTACGGAGCTGGTCATACAGAAATCGTGCGCACCGAAAAGCACAAATGCTTTCAGTTATTTCTTTCTGTTAAACATTGTCACATTAAGTTGATAATAGTTGGGATAAGCAAAACCCATCCGACACTCCAAACTCGGAAGTGGTGATGAGCACAGTTTGACCTTCTGGAAAACTATGATTACATAAGTATTTCAGATATGTTGGTAAAACAAAAGTGGATAGGAAATGTAGAATTTCGTTCAAACGGAAAGATGGATCGAAAACTTTAAGTAACATTTCGTTGAATCCGTATATGCTGAGGGTGGCAAATGGTTTTGTTCTACGAAGACGAAAAGTGCCGACCAGCAACCAGAGTATATTCTTGACTCTAAAAGAAAATTCGAGGGCGGAAATATAAAACAGGAATAGTGCATTCTCCCAGCGTGTAGTTAAATAACAAGCAAGACTAACCATAAAGCTCCCAAACTACGACTGTTTTGAGTAAGGCTGGTCATGAATCAGTCAAATACAAAGTGTACCTAAACTTCAGGTTTGACCACGAGGTCAACTGATACGCTTATAGATTAGTTAAATACGGATGCTCTCCTTGAAAATGCATCAGTCGATCATAAAAGCTGAGCAAACCTCTAATTCGGTAGTAGAACGAATCTTTCGGAACAAGTTATCAAGAAAGACCACCAACGGATACAGACAGCTAGTTAAAAAGAAATATCACTTGCCAGCACAGATGTAAACAAGAGGATGGGTTTCGAGAAACTGGAACTCTTTAAACACTGTGATCTAATCCCCAAATATTGCTTAAGTCAGTTATATTCACCTGGTCAGGTTGTCGATCAGCTGATCGGGTCAGAATGCCATATAGAAACAGTCGTATACCAACGGATTTTGTCCAAACGAGGGTGGAATACGTTGGTGGTCAATATAGATTGATTATACTATGAAGCGGAAACAAAATTCACATTAAATCTGGCCCAATTTATGAATTCAAAAAAGGACTTGTGGACATATGTGCATGTTCTAAGATGCATCCTAGCTGGATACTTTCCTTTGAGGTGTGGTAAAACCCACGGATAGGCAGATTACTTCATTTCACCAAGTCACAGATAATATAGAAAACTCTATCACCAGAACGCCTGGTTGGTACCTTAGGTTCTCGAATTAAACTACGGCAAACTCATGCAACTGATAGTCTCAAATATTACAGCATGCTCCTAACAGCAGTGTTCACTGGTTCGGATGTGCTGAACTATTGATCTCCATTTATGCAATGTTTTGCTGCTGCCCGTTTACCTGTTTCGCTTTTTGTTGTTCTATCCATTCCATTTATCTGTACCTTATCCAGTAATGCAATCTAAAAACTGGAACTTATGTGCTGGGTTTATGGTCATATTTATTATTTTTTTAAGGCGCATCAACAAAAGCGGATAGAGGTTGATGCAATCCTAAATCCAAATCAACATGGATTGCTTAGTAAACGGTTTTGACGGGGAGAAATGTCCATTCGTGGGCGAATGCAGTCGAGTTTAACAAGTGATCCATGGATCCGTTGAATCACTTGTCGGAACCTGTTTCTGTGCAGTTTGGTGTGTTTGTGTCAAAATCGACCGAGATGCGCGTCTCGCATAGGTCGGCAATTGGTAACACTTGGATCCCCGTAGTGTCAGTGAAATAAAACAATCTCCGCTATTTTTATTAGATACGCTGGGTTTGCTAACCGCAGGCGTGCTGGTTCAAATCGGCAAGTGCAACCGTTGGTGTATCATGAATTGCGATTTACCAGAACATAACAGCCCATGCATGCGCCAAATCAACAAACTCCAGTTTTTAGAAGAGGGCAGAAAAAAAGTAAATAACAAGCTATTATGGATTACTTTCTCGGCAGCGTAAATGGCAAACTGTTGATTTATATTGTCAGGGTTTTGAAATGTGCTGTTTTTGTTGTTCGGGTTCTTTGGGCTCGGGTTTTGGGCAATATTTGCAAAGCCCCTATTCGTTTCATCCACCTCTTCGAGCAACTCGGATGAGGTCATCAAGTAGGGGATTAATGTTCTCCCCCCTCCCACGCATATTACAGATAGGAAAGGTAGAAGGAATAGAAAAACAAAGAAGAATGAACGGGATCCAGAGCGGTCGTGTGATTGATCACGGTAAAAGTTTGATCATATCTACTGTGGAGGATTTGAGGTGGGAATGCTTGATAAAGTAAACTGGGAACATTGCTAAATATCGGGGTTCAACTAAACATTTGCGCAAGCTGTTGCGTACGTGTAACTGTGCATTACTTTGAACAGCAGGAAATGCTATTTAATGAGTTAACTTTTGCATTGCTGCACAGGGACAAATAAAGTCAGCTGACTCATAGACTAGCCAGTTTCAAGAGCCTAAACTGACAGAAAGATTTCATCACACCGGGGTAAATATTTTCTCGTTTATTTTTCACTCAGAATGACTGGCAGCCCATGCTTAATTAAAACATCCTGTACGCGTGCACCAGTTGGGTTTGATAAAATGTGCCATTAATAGAATAGTATTAGTCCAGCCAATGTAGTGAACTTTTCATCGTCCCACAGTTTTAAATCCTAATTACTAGACAATTTAGCTCCGCGTCCGTTCTCATATTGCACTCGGAAACTTCCATAAATGATTCACCTATGAGCAATCTTTCCTCAGTAAAGTTATTCTGACAACAGATTGAATAAATGAGAGGTAAACCCTGAATGTCAAAATTCTGGAGTTACGATTTGGTCTACGGATCCGGTGATGACTTTCCACACGTATATTCGTTGTTTAACTTACCGCTTATGTTCCGGTATGCTAAGTACCTCAACGGGAAGAAAAATTGTGGAGAGAATTTAGAGTTGATGCAAATGAAAATGAGTGGGATTTCCACATATGCAATCACATCTGGACTCCTATTCTGGAGTCTATGAGATGAAAAGTTCTCCTGGACGGATCGATCGAAATATTCAGGTCAAAATCAAAAGCCTAAATATGGATGGTTAGTAAGAATTATAGAATACCATAGTGAAGTCTCGAAGTGTGCCTGGAAAAGTAACGGTGAAGAAACCAACTATTCCCGCTTGCATTTATTTTCTAGTTATGTTTACCTCCTTGGATATTTTACAACCCTGCCACTTGTTCTGACTGCGAATTGCCCGGTTTCAAACCCATGCAGCTTTATTTACCGATGAGGATGCTCAGAATGGATTTAAAAAGAAAATCGTAAATGAATGTCGGAGGTTTATTAAAGCCGCACCTCAGCTCATTCGCGTGAGAGTTACCTGACCGGAAAATTATCAGTTATTGTGGAAATTTTAAATTCGTATACTTATATATATATGTATATATGGATATAAAAGATTAAGTTTGGGGCGAAAACAACGATGCATAGTGTAACCTAAAGGGAAACATGCTTGCAGACTAGAGCAAAACCCACAGTCGGAGTCGCTAATTGTGCAGCCAACCGTGGTATTTCTTTGTACATAATTATTACATCGCCCCTCTGAGTAAGTTAGGGCTTTTTGAATGCCTCTGTGCTCAAAACGTACGTACATTGAAAAGGTATCAAACACGGACGGCCGGAAGGCAGACGGACATTTAACAAACCATTTACCTATCGGCTGGATATGCTATGGCCTACTCTCGAAACGCGTTTTCATCCTCCTCCTCACATCTGGATTTTGTGTGGCCGTATTCAGCATTCAAGTCGAGAGTGGCGGGATTACATTGGTTGCTTTAACGGGAATGTCAGTCAAAGGAAACGCAGGTGAATATGTTTGAACGCTCATGTGCACCGCTCGTCAGTAGAACAGTTGACGATAGAATGCTCATGATATCAAACGGATGCATCTCACTGTTGTTACGTGCAAAAGAAATAATATCTTGATCTTCATCACTTGCCGGAGCTAGTGAGAACGAATATTCATAGATCGAGTGCGAATTTAGTCGTTAATTTATGGCCTATAGTTTGCCGATTCAGTGTTTTAAAGTGTGAAATGTCGTGGACAATGGGAGCTCAATGTAGGCTGAATGAGAGGTCATCGTCTTGAGCCAGACAAGCAGTGCCCAGTTTTGAATACGAAACTCTTAAAAGGAGCTTTCATCAACTATGAATTACACTACATTGGATTTTTGTTTACAAATTATACAAGGGATTATATTCCGTTTCATTGTTATGTGAATACTGAAGTGTTATTTTGCTTTGCATTTATCTGTAGACCATAGTAAAAAACATCTATCGTGAGCGATTTTAAGTGAATTCTAAAACAGCTGGAAAGGATAGGCTACTATTTTGTTTCATGTCGTCATGGACTTAAGCAGCCGTCCAAAGTGGTGCCTGAACATCTGGCTTGATTTCGAATTTCCCAAAAAATGAGGTTATTCTGATAAAAATTCTACCTCTATATTGTGCAGTCACAGCCAATGACTTTGGAAAGGTTTTAAATTGACACATTAACCTCAAATGTGAAGCCTCTGCCGCCAGCTTATAATTGTTAAATGAAAATTCGAGGCGGATGTTCGTGTTAGTGTCTAACCTGACCTCTCCTATTTGGTCAAACCACTAATGCACAAAATAGTTAAAATGATGACTGTTAGTTTGGGTGACCAAGAAAAATTAAATAAGCCTAAGCGAATAGTCATCTATTGTATTTTGCTTGGTAAGCAGACCCAAAGGCGGACGTAAGTTTGACGTGATGTACGACTTCGGAACACGTAAATCCCCTTTTTGCCCTGGCTAGTAGGAGCGGACCAGGTTAACTTACTTTAACTTTGTTAATTAATGTGACAGAAAATGCTTTGCATGAAGGAATTTAATCAGATTTTGTACGAACCATAGCGCACTTGGCATAATTCGGATCCATCTGGATTTGCTTTTGATTGACTTCCCCTCTGTTTGTGTTTGGAAACGCTATTGATTTTCTTCCCCAGAATTAACTGATTCCAACCAAATTTGTCTCTCTAACGAGATACTGTTATTCTGACTGGGAAGCTTTTAACTCCGGTAAAGTTTGGCAAATTCAATTTGCTTTAGTTCGTTTATCGTTAGAGCACAAAGTTTTTTCGCCAAAGTTCTATTTAGACTTCCCGGTACCGTTTCTTCTTTGGTAATTTATATCCATATATCAAAAGGGATCAACATAACCGCTGAGGTGTGATAATCGTTTCTAAATTTGTCTACTGTACCAGATGTTTTTTCGCCAAGCAACATTGACATCAGTAATATCACAGTTATCTGACTATGGAGAAATACTCACTCCGGAGATGTTTGATGAAGCCGTTCTTTTTGATGTCCACCGTTCATGATTTTTGAAGAGACTAGGCGAAATCCTTATTGTGATTTGGCATCTTGTGATTAAGTAGCTAACCGATACTTCGGCTAATGAATTATGAGTATTATTAGTTTATTCAAAGTACACCAATTAACAGTGTGCTCAGCCACCTTCGTCGTAACAGTAGCAAAGGAGAAGTTTTGTTTCGGGAACCAGTTGAACAAAGAAATCTCTGGCAGTTAACTCCCTATCTCTCTACTCATTACCATTCTAATATAATCAACCATTTTGAATACTCAGCCACACAACTGCGCTAAATATTTCCGGTATTGTTTTTGCTACATTTCATCTGGGCTTTGTTTTAGGCGAACACTTGTTAACAGTACTGTCTTCGAAGAGAATAATAAAATCGGGTAATATCGCTTCAAGATTTCTGGGTTGCCATTTTAAAGTCATCAAAGGAGAAGTATTTTTATCGGTTTGAAACAGAGACGATCTGTGACCGGGTTGCTGCCCAAGCAAAATCACAAGTGTTTGAGCCGTTTGAATAATCTGCATTAAAACTGTCGACCATGAGTGTACTCCGTGCAAGTAGATCACTAAAATTCCTTTCACAAATTTGCTTTGGCAGGTGATGTCCTGTGCTTTCAACTGCAGCTATTAAGTCTTCTCGCAATAATCCAGGTAAAGATGCTACTGTTTTCTTTGTTGCTGGAAGCGCAAGTGCTCCTTGCTTTATTTATTTTATAAATACACATTTCTAAGTAAGACCAAACAGCGCTTCAGTTTCATCGATTCACTCCATCCATAATTCAGTTATGCACTTCAGACTGTTAGCTAGTGTCAATGAAAACATTTTCAACATGATTTACTAACGATGTTTTCATCATGACCTTTTGGGAGCAAACAGATTAGAGCAGTCAAAGGGAAAAACAAAATTTTTGATAGTAGGTTCAGGAATTTTATTTACTATTCTTTGACTTTACACATCTCAAAATGCCAGTTTTGTTATTTCGACTGGTTCCATGTAATTCCACCCTCTCACTTATTTCCTAAGCAATTTGTCCTTAATTGCTGTATAGGCTTATATCATATTTTCATTCTAGAGTAAGGTTGAATGGGCATGTGCATTTTATTATGCATCGTGAATCGCAAATTAGATGCACGAATTGTTTTTTTATTATATACCTACTTCAACCTAAGGAAAAATTGCAATCTGATTTCGGAAATCGTTTTTGCGGTCCCCAAGTCGTGTAACCAGAAATGCTGGAGTCACAATAATGTGCATTCTATATACAAGTAAGTGTGTCTTAGCTATTGTGGAGTAAAATTCCGTTTGATAGATTATCGATCTCTGATTTCTCCGACTTCTATCGTTATCGTTCTATGCTTTGTATTCGGGCTCTAATTTGAGTAGCAAAGTACCCTCTCGACTGAAATCTGCCTTAGCATACATAGATAATATTTGCAACAGTTTCAAACCTCATTTATGGTTACTTTCTCCAAATTCTCTCTTCTCGTATTCCGGCTGCGTCAAAGTCCTCAAGATGTTTACTCCGGTCGAGTGATGCATGCATGTTTGAAAGAGTGATTTTCAAGATGGTATGAGAATAGTTTTGTTTTGAGTTACTTTTCAAGATAAATATCGTAACCCACTGATGATAGATAACACGGTCCAATAGATGCGCGAAACGGTTTACATTGTCACATTAGTTTGGTACGAAAAAAGATAGGGTATCTTGCACATTCCCTTTGAGAATCTGTTTGAATGTTACCTTCAGTTTAACCCTGTTGCGGATTGTAATTTCCCTGATAATATAACAACGGGAGATTAGAATTCTGGAGTGCAAAGTGCACCTTTGAGACATTAGCAAAATTCATTACCAAATACCGGGAGGTGAAAACAACGCTATAGAAACAAAACTTTCAGACAAATACATATCTAATCATTTTTGATATTTCAGATCCGTTTGGTTTTGCTGCTTGGATAATTGATTTGGGTTAGTCATTGAGAGCTTATCCTCGTCCTGCTAACTGGAAATGAATTTTTCCAGGAAGGAAATGTGAAACAGTTTCACAGTTACGACTAAATCTTCCATCCTAAATCAACTCCATCAAATATGCTGATAAACGGTTAATGTTTAGCTTAAGAAAAGTTACGATTTTGCTTAAACCTAAAAATAAAATGCCTGCTCTGAGGAATTCTGTTCGGCTAGTGAAAAACATAAATGAGGCTCACTTTGGCTACATCAGCCCGGTATATTTTTTAAGAATTGTGCAAAGCGTACATGAGGTCGGCTTTTGCAAGATCAAGCAGACTAAGTCCTCTGATAGTGCAGGAAACAAGGCGAAAGGGTTTCAGCAACGCATACGACTCGGTAAGAGGTAAGCGGAAGAGAAGAAACTAGAGACCATCTTTTGGTAATGGTTCGATTTGGATCTATCCATCAGTTTATTAAGGGCTTTTGGCTTGCTAGGTGCATGTCTGGGGTTTGCTAAACGATCCGTGTCCTGCGTTTCGGTTGCACTCGGCACAAACGGCAGATATAGCCGGCGCAATTTCTCCTTCTTTTTCGCTGAAATTAGCTGCTTTTTGTGCTTTCTAACAAAAATGTGAGTTATATTCTGTCTGTGATTTTGCTTTTAAGTAAGATATTTCACCTACGGACAGATGGAAAAGAGTTCCCGAAAATAAGGGACCGATTTTCTGGCTGTTACCTCTCGTCATTTTTGCGTGTTCGGAATTCTCCTGTACAAACATATCCATATTTTTGCACACCCTTAGTAGGTTTCCACTAGATTGTCATTTGAATTATTTAGAGTGTGACTGAATGATTGGGCCAGAGTAAAATCTCGCTTGACGACAGAATCACATATTCTTGGAATCTGTGTCCTTATGAAGGTTGACCTTGTATGACCGATAAAAATACTCCCACAAATGACCGCGTGATTCTTAGATGAGGTTTTTCATCATTCACGTTCCTAATGATCTACTTGAGATTTCAGTAAGAATCTAAGAATTTACGGATTTGTTTTAAATTATGTAAAGTTCAGCATGAACTCAGGTCTATAGCGATTTGCACCTGTCAGCCGCTGATGCGAAAAACCACGAAGTATTTAAAAATGTTTGTAAAGACACCAGAATCCTTCGACATTTAGAACAGAAAATTATATGAAATAAATCTCCACTTTTTGTGAGCAACTATATCAAACTCGCACTATGACAAGCAAACCATAGATTCATCACGAGCTAGCCTCTTTTGACTTTACAAATATAGAACAGTTCCATGAGAAAACTATAAACTTTCCCCCTGAATAAAGCCCTCCAATATTTCACCAATGCAGAATTCGTCAGAATTGTATTAGTCGGACCTCGTTTGGGCCTGTCTGCTACTTTACTCCACGTTCGTTGATTACCCAAAACAGTTAACAGCAAAAGCGGAAACCTTGTATTCAGGAGGCTCTGTAGTCTGGATGAATGTGGAGCAACGTTCAAGTAACGCCAGTTTGCTAGTCTTATTTTAAAAGCAAAAGTCCAGGTCTTTGAAATTGCGCTGAAAGAAATTCGCATTCCAGAGAATAAAGGGTTTGATGTCTAAAGATGAAGACTTGATAAGAGACATTGGTCGCGGGGTCTCACAAAAACGAGCAAAAGTCATGGGAGAGGAATCTCCAAAAGCGAGTGGCGAAGAACGAAATAGAAAATAGCAATGGCAGATAGATTGTGAAGCATCGGCCTAATTACGGAAAATGTTTGAATGTTGGCGTTCAGCGAGCGATCAGTGATCATCTGAACGGCCTTCTGTTTTACCTGATCAGCAAGAATACGCGTGGTAAACGTCCTGGCCTCACACAGCTGCAGCATCCAAGTATCTGGCAGATTTAGCTCTTCTTTTGAAAAGGATATTTTGGAAGCATTGGAGAAGGCATGGTTGTTAGGATTCCAGGCAGATATTTGTTTTAGATGCAAAGCAAATGACACACTGAGAAGATTGCGATAGTTATCGACGTTGGTATTGGCTTGGTGTGGCCATGTAAGTTTTCTTGTGGTTATCTATATTGACCAAGCAGATTTGTAGGGTGATAGCTGATGGAACAAACGCAGAATGACCCAAGCGGAGTGCCGATTAATGATCACTCAGAAAGCTTTCAAATCACTGCAGCGAAAAGCATCAGTCGGCGATTTTCGATTCCCATCTTATGGAAGCACAGAATGAATGGTTGTGGGGCTGTACTTATTGGGAGCAGGAGGATCTCCAAGATTCAGAATGGAACAATGACTTCTTTTTTCCGTGAAGGCGAACGATTCTAAGGTAAAGAAGAAAGGGAAAAGCGTAATATTGGGCCAGGTTTGAAGA
The DNA here is from genome assembly GCA_008360955.1 of Fasciolopsis buskii. Taxonomy (NCBI): domain Eukaryota; kingdom Metazoa; phylum Platyhelminthes; class Trematoda; order Plagiorchiida; family Fasciolidae; genus Fasciolopsis; species Fasciolopsis buskii. Next base: position 174,073 of record LUCM01009277.1, read on the forward strand.
ATGCAATTTTAGGACAATAAGTAGAAAATCATATGGACCAGGAGTTTCAGAAACATTCACTTTCAGAAGAATCCGTGGTATCTATCCGGTAGGTATAACAGGAAAAAAGCATGGTTAGGATAAGAAAGAAAAGCAGAGGAGTAGGCTGAAGGACTGAATGGAGTTTTAATCAAACTGGGGAACAAGGCCTTTGCCTTTCACGAGGGTCGCAGACCTGAGTACCTCAAGGAAGAGGAATACTGAAGTTACAGAATGCTAACGGTTCAGAATGACCGGCCACTGATAGTGAATAAATTTTTTCCGTCAGCTTTGTCGCTTGTAAAACTCGCCTCAGTTCTGTTATCTAATGAGCAGTCACTCGCCCATAGCTCGTATCAATAAACCATCGGGATATTTGGTTAAGCAAAGAGCTCCATCGGACCATGATGGTTTTTGGGCAGGCAGCGCAGCTAGAAGCGTGGTTAAACCACCCACAAAAAATGTTTTGGTTGGGTTTGAATGTGTGGAATTCAGGGAGATGATGTAACGGTCCTCAAACCCAAAGGCGAAGATGAAGTGTCACAAGAAATTAAAGTTGGAACGAGTGTAAGAATGCTGCCTTGACTGTGTAAACGGTTTCGAAGATGATCGAGGATGTGAGCAGAGAGGTTAAACAAATAGTATAGTTTGCTGATTACTGCCAAGGCTCCGGTATTGTGATCCGGTATCTAAGCGTTCGATGAGTGCAATAACCCACCGCTTAGGTCACTGATTTCATTATCTCACGATAATAACTCAAAAACCAGAAAATCACTAATACTAAAGGGGGAGGATAAACGGTAAAAATAGTGAGTAAAAGAAAGACACCGTAGTTTCAATCAGCCTGAGGGTGAGCGGCGGTGAAATGCAGCGGCTTGGCCGTTGTTCTCCCGCAGGCAAAAGCGATTTGGAAATGGGAACGGGAGAAAGTGATACACAGAGTCAACAGTTGGATTCAAACCACGAATTTTATTGATGAGAATGAGAGCGCGATGCGTTTTCTAAGGGTGCGTGGAGGTGAGAAAAGACATTTATTCATTCGAGTTGTGTAATACACATTTTGCCTTAGAGAACCGGCAAAACAAACCAGAAAGTCTAAAACAGAAAACCGCATAAGTCTTCAACATATTTGTCTTGTTAGTGGCGTCCGCAATACTGAAGCTATCTCTTTTCTGATTAACAGATCTCCTTTCTGGCAGTGTAATGAGGTTTACTCGTCTTGGGGTGACGATGTCTATGTAGACGCTAACAGCTCGCTGACCGGCTGAATAATTGATCGATTAACTGTTTAATTTTTGTGATTACTAGCACAAGTTAAACTTGAAGTTCATTTTAGATTCCCCAATAACGAAACATCTGCACTCATTTGCAAATAGACGTACGGAGTCTCAGACTCCAGCATACATGTAAAATAGCAGAAGCCTTTCCAAATTTTTACTTCTGTTAACTGTGAAGTAAAATACCAATGTGTGTTTGTAATTCTGTTCTCTTTCCGATAGTCGGGAGACGGCTTTCACCTGAAAGGTTAGAATGAGTCTTCCGATAAAATTTGACGGGATTTTAAACATAATTTGCCAAACTTTGTGCTTTTAGCGTCAGATCATTCTGACATGGATTTTGTCTGCAGTTGAACAAATAGGTGAATATTTTTGACAATAAACCACAGGCGGTACTGACATATTTGGGGCTTATGTGCGAAATGGGTGGAGTGTTGGTAGTGGAATTAATATCACAGCCGGGAAAGCGCAGAAATTTGTGTGCACAAAATTTGTCTGTGGTTTTATCGCAGCTATGGTTCATTCTTTGAGTTTGAGTGATGGATATATTTATGTTCGTTTCAAGGGGTTCCATTTGTTAAAATTATCTATGCACTTATTTATCAGAATAACTTATTTGTTACCATTACATAATTGACCGTAGTTCTCGGTAAAACGGAAGCCATACAATGTAACCAAATATTCCGTACACTCCACGCAGACAAATTTAATGCTGTGGAGGCGGGTTTATGCAAATAGAAAACATTTTTGTTTTTGGGATCCTGCCAGTATCTGTTGGCCGTAAACCTACATTACCTGGCGTCGTCGATGCCTAATCGAATCCTATTTGTAAAGGGTATCGGATACTTGTTGTATCAAAGTTACTTTAACTATGACAGCATTCATTCGAGAACGGCTTTTTCATCATGTATATGCGTTCAAGAAGCGAATACACCATGCTGAGTTATTAGCCGATGGGTGTTTTCGTAACGTACAGGTTCAACTAGTAACCTCATAATTTTATTGCTAAATTGGATTACCTGATGGCTGCAATCTAAAAGACGTATTAGGCGATAAGGTGGAAGGCTTCGAAAACAAGTGAAATACAGGTAGGCAATTCATTGTCATCTTTTTTCCAAAATCAAGTTGCACGGATGTAACCAAATAGAAGCAGCAGAAATTATGCCATGGTCAATAGATGCTTTTAACAAAAGCCATCTGCGATCGACCTCTACTGATAGATGACTTCTCTGCAGGTAGCCTAAGTACGAAGAAGGCTTTGGATATGACCTACAGAGCTTGATTACTTGGTACATTGCAGTAGTAGGAGATTGAATGTTTTCATGAAATAATTCACCATGTGATATGATCGCTCAACTCACCATAAAGAAATCATGGAAGCTTTGTACAGCTGTTTCATCCTTGTTAGGAATCATCAGCAGTGCATATCGACCGCGCCCGAACTGGGATACGAACCCGAACAAGGACGAACGATTCTGAGTCGAACGCCTTAGCCATTACGCCACCAGGCGGGCTGTGAACGGTTTGTTGAACTTCACCACATGATGTTTCACCTATCCGTCACTGATTTGCACGGTTACATGGTGAATTATTTCATGAAAACATTCAATCTCCTACTACTGCAATGTACCAAGTAATCAAGCTCTGTAGGTCATATCCAAAGCCTTCGTCGTACTTAGGCTACCTGCAGAGAAGTCATCTATCAGTAGGGGTCGATCGCTTTGAGCTGGCGGACAGTAATCGTGCAAAAGCCATCTGATTGAATGGCAGTATATTAATTTCTTGATAACTAACTTTTATCGTAATACAGGTATTCTTATCCGACCTCTGTTAAACCATTCCCAGGATGACTGAGTGTCATGAGTTGATGGGCGTCTTCAGTGTTATTTACTGCTATCTTTTGTTCCAGGTGCCGAGATGGATTCTAAGAAGTTAAACCAGATAATCAAATGCTTAATTTGTTGATAAATAGCGTCAGGTAAGTTGAACGTCATCAACCTGAGGTCAAAACCCTGTATAGGTTTTAAGTAAATGAGAGCGATGGCATTTTTTATTCCCGAAAACGTACACATTTTATCTCTCAACAAGCGTGTAACTTAACAGATGTAGTCATTTTCTGACCGTGCAAACGCGCCAGACTAGACACTGTTTGCCTGAAGAAAAGGATATAGCAAACGAGTCATTTCGGTGAAATCTCCAATGGTTTGTAGATAAACGCTGAATTTTAAAGCGTGCGGTAACATAGTTAACGATAATTCTAAAAGACAAATATATATTCGATTGAACTTTCCTCACAGAGATTCTCGCAGACATCCCCACTAATGACCGAGTGCTTAACTGCGAAACCTTGAAATTGTGAGAGTAAGAACAAAACTATGTTTGAAATTATGTGGCATGGGTAAGGATTACTCTGTCAATCATTACTTTCCTAAAGTAAACAAGAAGTATGCTGAATCATTAAAAAAGCAATGATAGGACTAAAAGAAGTCTATAAAACTATAAAATTTGCAGCTATTACAGGCCACATAAAACTGGGAATGTCGAAATCTGTGCGACTGAATTCGACAACAGCCGCATTCGCAAATGTGATATTCTGTTCGCCTCCCGTATTTTATTAGTTTCTTCTTCGAAGTACTCTAAGATATAACTGAAAAATGGGCCAATTACTGGCAAATGGATTGCATGGTTTCATGCGCATCATGAACAGTAAATTGCGCACATCAAATTTTGAATAACTCTAGTGTGAAAAGGAGACACCAACCTGCCGAAGAATACCGTACCGCATGAAATGGATTTGGGAATGAACAGACTACAGTCAACAAACCAATTGGCTTAGTAAGGTTTAGATCAAGTTTAAAGAATACCATTCCGTGAACTGTTTGCGTGAAAATGGGAAGCCTGCGGTGTAAAAGAAACTGTGCAGCGGAATATCGAGTTCATTGCTGCAGATCGGGCAAACAGTAATCCAATCAACGAGGGTCATAAACAGAGAGATTATGCGCAACTGAGCTCTGCTGCTTGTTGAAAGTACATTCTTCTAAGAGGAAATTTCTTAATGTAAAAGTGCATCTGTACTTTTGTTTATGCCCGTACACACCAATTGGCAGCATCGATGTATGCCGTTCGGTACACATAGCGTGTGATGAAAATTGTTTATGACGGGAAATTACTAGCATATGGGCCAAACCTGGTGTTCGTTCTGGTTTGTTTTATAGGAAAAGGTGAATCAAACTGGTTTCTGGGAGAAAAAAAGAAAAGACTCGGTGCAGTGAATAGGTGAAGTTAAAACGTAAATGATATCAAAGCTTTCGAGGAAAATTTTACAACTCAGCAGATTCACAACTTGATGATAGAAAAACAGGCACCACATAATATCCAGAATATCGATCTTGTAAAAACAAAGTAGATCGTCATTTCAAGCATTGCAAGCAAGGATAAGTCTTTCTTGTTTTGTGCTCCGAGACTAGATGTCAACCCGGATTAGATAACGTTGCAGTTTTGCGAATTCGGCACCACCTTTGTTATTTCTCCAAATTTTTCTCATGCTGACAGAGACTAATTCAGTACCTTCCTGTCAGATGATTGTAGAAGCTAATAACCTCACCATATTTGATTTCTTTGAAGATGAATAGTTTTCATTTATTGCTAAGTGGAATGAATGCTCGTTTGGGTTAAAATCCTAAGAAGACATGGAAAATGTGTACTGCTCATGAATTAGCACTTGCATGTGGCACAGGTGTGTGGGGGCATTCACACGTGTTATCGACTAGTTAAACGGGGACGGTTTTATGCTGTCTGAAATACATCTGCTAAAGCGCACTACCCTTTCCATTATGTGAACCTGGTTAAATAATTGTAACACGGATTCCTCCAACCATAATCGCAAACATGCTTCAACACGTACATGCACATTCGACCTACTTCACAATGACAATCGGCTCGTAAATACTGGTCTTTATCAACAGAATGAACAACAACCTTCATAATGGTTGCCCTCGGACAATTGCACTGTCTAGAAAAGGGTTTTGTTTAAAGGACCCCACAAACACTGATGAAAGAAGGGCTTAATTTTTGTCTGCGATAAAGAACGTCAGTGGAATGAGGAAACATATTCATACCAATAAAAATAAAATTCAGGGGTAAGGAATAAATCCAATTGTGTAAAAATTTAGTACAAGAAGTCTTTCGTTGTTGGCAAAGTGGTGGTAACTTCGGTGCAAAACTATTCGCTTGTTAAATGACCTCATTGATGACGAATTAGAGCACAACAGTTGTTTCATCGAACCTATTATTTGGTCCATTGTAAGTCACATCTATGGTTAAAAATCTGATACTTAATAGAAAGGATTTCTAATTTGCTTTAATGAAGCCCATGATTTAGCCTTAATTTATAGTGACTGATATGAATCGTGTTTCGCGGAATCTATTATGTATAAATGTATGTTGGGACTCAAGTTAACTTATTGTTTATCTGGTGGATTCAAGGATATGACATTGGGAAGAATACTCTGTCATTTGCAAGAACAAAACCGACCACAGAATAAAGCGGTTACCGTCAGAGTTCCATCACGAATAAGCATGTACGAGATTTGGGGGTTCGCACCGATAGTTAAGTGTAGTGCATGCATTTTGTTGTACGAAAACTGCAGCAAAATCAGCAATGCATAAAAACATGTCAGCCCTAGAAATAAACTTCATTTTAACCTGTTAGATGAACGTTTGACAGATGTCTTTCTGAAAATGTAGCAACTCTGTGAATTTTGTCTTTTATGGTGAACCATTTTAGGGTTCACACAATATATGACGCGGCCCATTATCCTTGTCACTTGTGGTCATCGGTGTCGGACCCTAGTAAATTGCTGGTTATGGAATGAATAAAACATAATAAAGTACAAATCGCGGACTCATGATTAATCTCTTCGTGAAACTGATTTATGACATTTACTTGCCCTTTAGAAAGTCTAACGCATTGTCATACAGTCAAAGTCTTTTCAAATTTATTCAAAATTTTCCAGGCTGTGGCCTTCTCATCGCGGGCAAGTTCTGCGAATCCGTGAAATCTTATACGTAGTTGGTTAGAACCATCAATTGTGATTCGGGAGGAGGCAAAACAAATTCTATGACATCTTTTATTTATGCATGAAACAGAGTGAATTCCGGTGATTTGGAACCATTTGTAAAGGAAAATTCTGAACACGAATGCTAATCACGCAACCGTATGCAAGTTGTTTGAGAACGCCTGCATATCGAATTAGTGTTGCACTGAATATATGTGCGCAAAAATAAATGGTCCTTGTATTTGCGTGCAAATAAGTGGGTTTTATTCACAACAATAACCTGAAACATGTTCACCTATCATCCCAGTCATTTCATTCCACGTGTTTCTAATTTGTGGGATATTTTCTCCAAAGTTGAAGTTTTACCCAGCATGATTTCAATTTGCCGCCTAGACTGAAAAAACGTGATTGTAGAACAATGCCGCCTCAAGTTAGATGGTTCATTTTTTTGCCGAATTTACAGTTTTAATGAGTTGTTTTCACTGAACGGCTATGGCAAGTGCCCAGGTAGCTGACCTATCGTCTGCCATTGGAGCAAGAACATAGTAAGAATCTTTGTGATGGTTATTCACTTGAGCAGAAGTATAATTTTGGTAAATGACTGAATTATAAAAGCTAATCGGAAATAAGGGAAAATTAAAAAAATTCCACTTTCCAAAATCACAAGCATGAGTGTTAACCGAAATACCATAAAGCATGGTAGAAGTTAACAAATGTGAACCGAACGAGGTTCGGAATGTATCGCAAAGTCGTTACCCCATGTGATGAGTTCGCTCATGCAATTATTCCAAAGTCAGTAACATTCCATCGACAACTGACTTTTTAAGAACGAAACAGACGTGTTCGTTTAAAATAAATGCAAGCATTATTAATTAATTCTGATTATGTTATTATGAACTAAAACAAGTTTGATAAAATTAAGTAGTATGAAAATTATACAAAAGTAATTGAACAATTGGGTAACGCCCTTTTTGCTTTAGAGGCACAGTTAAACGAAGAGGACGTTAGTTGAGGAATCGTTACCGTGTCAGATTTTGTACAATACTGTCACTGCTCCTTTCTCCGAATGCACGCCAAGATCATGAACAAAGTTGCCATACATACTTATATCAAGGAAATGAAATAATTTTTACCTTAGTAAAAATTTGCTTCTCCGTATTTAAGTGTCTTAAAATTATCAGAAGGGTAAACATGAAGTAACAATGAAAATGTTTACGTTACATATCTTTGATGGACTTATTTACCCATGGCGGCTCTAAAGCTGTCTAGCTATATTTCCTAATTGTTGCAGGGTTTTTCACTGTCAAGAGGGAACAAAAGAAGTGGGTAACTAAAAGCCGTGGTAAACAAGGTTTCCGTATACAAATCGAAATTAAAAGCACCATCTTACAGGAACGGGGTGGGCCAATTTGCCTACAGGATTCCTCTGGAAATGCATCAAATTTATTCGTCTACTAAGATATCGTCGAACATGGCCATCTTTTGGGAATTAATTGAATTACACGGAGAAATAGAAAATTCATGAATGAAAACTAATGGTGCGGACTATTACGCAATAAACTTGATTCCGGAAATGTAGAAACGAAGGCGGCCATTGGACATTCCATTGGCAAAGCAACTGGCAGTGACAGCTGCCGCATTTGGAAAAGTCCTTTCCTTGTGTTAGTTCTAACGCCTTCGTGTTATCCGACAGTAAGTAAAATAATAGCATTGCAGTGCAGCGATTGTTCTGAGCTCGAGTTCTTTGTAACTGGTATCTGACACCGTTTTCAAATTTTATACTAAGTTGGATTTTTACGTCTTTCTAAACCGTTTGTTGCTTCTTTTGATAGCTTCCAGGTTTTCCTTCCCTATTCGCATATTCAAATGGTCTAATAAAAACTACTGAGTAAACAGTGCGAATTATTTAGGAAGAGCATAGCAGTTCAGAATCAATAGTTTTGCCTGTTTAGCTATGTGAGCAAGCCTTATTACAACAAAAATGTGCAATAAAATAACAGGGTTCAGATGATGTTTTACTTTTTTTCATAATGTTTTCGATTCCGACATCAGTGAGAGAAATCTGTCACAGAAGGGTTTAAAACCCGATAAAATGAGAATCTAGGTTGTTTTGGCAAAGTAGCTCGGAAGTTAGTCTCTAGCAAATTCTGGGCCCAACCATGTCTAATCTAAATGTCGATGACCAATTTAAGCGTGAAGACAGTTGAAAATTTGGTGCAGATCACGGTTTAGCAGGACATTAGTCCCCTAACGCTTTCTAATGCAAATTTCATACTCAGCTGTGCAGCTGTGCAACCTCTGAACAAGAAGTCTGTGTCGTCAGTTTATGAGAAGTTAAGTCAGAAATCACATTATTTCTACCATGTCCCTCAGGAATATGAATTGCAGTGTAATCAAACATAATCTATCGGGTAGTTAGAGCTGGAAGTGACTCTTATTAGATAGTAACTGATCTGTGTAATTGAGTATTTTCTCATCAGAGACCCATGGAACTGACTCCCACTTACCTGTTAAGAATTATTAACATAAAAGCCCTTCGAATCAACAGTCTACCGGCTACTTTCACTTATTATTATTAGTCGGTGACTTTGACTGCCTTCCGTGCTCAGCCCATTGGTCGATGCGGCCAGTGTCACGCACCCAAAATCTTGTATAGCTGTGATCTAATTAAGTAATGACAGCCAGCCGTTTGTTGGCGGTGGGAGTACTCAAACAGCGCTGGGGGACTGACCACGATTTCATTGATTAGCCTTGATGAAAATGCGATAATGCTCAGTGCAAAACCGGCCGTGGACAAGCAGCGGCGGTGTCCAAGAAGTATTAGGTTTTCGCCTGGAAAGAGTTCCTCCTAAATACCTCACACAAGTCTGACGTCACTAATACTGGACAGGTGTGTCCGACGAACGTAAAAAATTACGACCAGCTCTCGCATGATTCGGACGCGACAACATTGATGTCTCGATCGACTACCGATTCAAACGGTTCGAAACTGATGCCTGGCGGTATGCTGTATAACTGCTGACAAAATGCATGCCATCCATAGGGTGATCAAGCAGCAAAATAGACTACAACAAACACAAACGGAAGCGCATCCAAAATACCTCCTAACCTCTCCTCAGTTTTGCAGATCTGTGCTGTGAAACCGTACACATACTTTTGCAGTCAGAAGTTCTCAATCTATCCCCTGCCACACGCTCATTTTCATTCGTTGGTAGCTGCAGCTGACAGTGTCATTGGTGGTAAAGTTGACAGGTCTTTTTTGCAACCTTGCAGAATTTTTCGTCTACCTTTCAAGAATGATCATTTATGCTTCCACCTGCAAATATCATTCTTTATCCTCAGTGCCTCTTTAAACTAGTATCGGATATGACTAGGAGAAAACAACAAGAGTTTTTACCGCGTACACAGCAGACTGTAGCCATCGGCGGGCGTTATTATGGAGTGACTCACATCCAAGTCCAACTCTTTTGTTCAGTTGACGTCCCATCACATCATTTTTTGAAGATTCAGTTATGTTTGTCTGGCTTTGTCATCTGTTCTTGTTGAAACAGAAGTAGCTCTCGGTGTCAGGGCTAAGGCTGTTTCTCTTGACTGTATCGGCGGTGGCCAAAAGGAAAAGGTAGTGGTGTTTGCACTTGAGGGTCGCGGGTTCGAGTCCTCCCACCGCCGGTCAACTTCCCCACTTGGCAGCCCTCTGTTGGCTGCGCCCTCTTTCTGATATACGTTGTTGTTCATCAATAAGGGAAGTAACAGATAAAAGATAAAAAAGATATCTCAGTCGCTAGCCGGACGCGCGTTGTGAGTCAGAGATTATTGGCATGTAAGCGGCTACGGTTTTAGTAGGAACGATTTGTTTATCATCTTATGAGCAAAGAGATTGCACCCTAGTTAGCAGAGTTCCAAGTAAATCAACTTTCAGGCATTCAAAACACGTCACACTAGCTATCATCCGCCTTGCAGCAGTCAGAAAGGGACGTCGATCGCTTCGATTTCCAACTACAAATGGTGGAGCTGCCTACTAGACTGAGAGTTCTATAGACACCAACCACGCGTTAGTTTAGTGGACATGTTGAACGCAAGCTGCAGCTTACGTTTGATTGCAATGAGCTGTTCGGCCGAGTTACCTCTCAGCTATTTGAAGCGTCTTAAGTAATCCCCGGAATAAACCAACTTGATAGCACTGCCCAGCATTAGTAGCTTAATTTGAATGATCTTCTTCTGGTACTTTCGGTTGCAGATTAACACTTCTAGTAGTACAAAGCTGAACCATTAGTAAGTCTGCGGCTTCTTGACAAAGTGTTGCTTCTATCAGATGGCATCGAGAGTGGTTGATTGAAAACACAAATTTAGTGTAAGACTACCTAAAGGTTTAGAAATCTGGTAATCCCGGAAATAGAACATTTTCATACTTTTCACCTTATCCACCTCACCAGTATCAATGGTGCAGATGTGGGCACTGAAGTAAATGAGGTTGACGGTTCACTAATATGCAGTGACAAACTGCAAACTGTTTCCTGGGTGAGGCAATTTACAGCATAATCCAGCTGGCACCCTGCATCAGTCCAGCCTATAATTTTTGTATTTCACTCCTGATGGTCTGCTTTCACAGATCAACATTCTGATGGGGAGATCTGCAAATGACTGCACGCCTTAGCAGATTACAAAGCACCTAAGTTTTCTGGAGTATACTAGCTTACTTTAAGGGTGAGGAAATGCAGGTTTTAGAGATCCTCCAGTAATGCTCTTCAAAATTTGGAAGTCTGAAAAACTCCCTCCACATGGGGCATCCAACCGTTGCCCATACGAAGAAGAATGGCTTCAACAGTGGCTGCAGTGACTACATCTTTATAATCTTTTGGTATCCGCCATCTTTTGGACATTGTGAAATACGTGTAGGTCAAACTCGTGAAGAGTAGGCCTGTTTTTACGCCGGCTTTAGCTGCATTCGTCTAACTGTCACTCAGCATGTGTTATTTTGAATTATTACATCAAAGCTGGCGGCTTTGTTTCTGCACATCCGCCCAAACTTCGACTTGGTAAATAAAGATGCAATGTGACAGCGTATGTTGCGGACCAATCACCTGAGAGTTGTTTGTCGGTTCTCAAAGAGGCGTGCTATCATACCTCAGATGGGGTTAAAAGTGATTAGCCTTAGTTACTGCTCGCCGTCCCCAGTGAGATATGAAAGGAATGTCATTTATCCTTGTTTGTTTCCGAATTTTTCATTGATAATGCTCTTGAGGACACATTTCTAGTCTATTATACGAATTAACTCGTCCAGGGAATCAGGGTTTGCTGTTGATATCACCTGACTGAATGGAAATGCATTGGTATTTCACCACACTTTGAAAATCATTGCCTTGATACTGTTTTGTAGTTCCAAGTCCAGTAGGTTTCTTTCAAACTGTCAACAGGTTCTGCCTGTAATTACCCTCTGTGGCGAATTAGTTCACAAATCCCGGTGATTTGAAAGCTCTGTAAAATTTAAAACGGAATTGAAAATAGAGTTGTATCATGAAAGGCGCAGGTCTAAAAAATTTCTGGATTTTTCTTAAGCGAAGATTTTAAGTTATGTGGGTTTGTAACTTCCATTGGCTTTCTCTTCCAGACTGTAAAGGTCTCGAAAGAATTCCTCGAGACTGGTGACCATTACAGAGGTGTCTTTGGCTGCTAGTTGCAAGCAGCCGATTTTTACCACCATGACCACTTTTCGGTGAATTCCTGCTCCTTTTTGCACTATTTGAACAGAGCCAAAAGAAGGAACAGAGATGCAAATCCACGGCTTAAAGTAAGAACATCGGGAAATCGTCCTTGGTTTTTTTAATGCTTAGTAAGTTTCGTCTTCTTGATTGGGTTCCCAAAAATGAGAATCGTCATCCATCCTATAGTTTGAGAGAAAAGGCGCATAACTGAATTTGATGGAGCAAATGCTGTGCGGTCCCTTTGCAGATCAGCAGTCCCCCAAGATAAGTGAACACCATGTAAGGTGATAACATCTAAATGCTTTCCATAATTTTCTGCCCTTAACTCTATCTCAAACATCTTCAACTTTGTGAAGTTTTGGTTTCGTATTGGCACCCCGACATTGTTCCGATGTCAGTGAGTATCTATCCAAATTCACACGATAAGTGCATTATTGAATTGCTGAAAGCATTCGATGCTCTTTTATTGGTCCCTTCAATGCATAGCTATTTAGGTGCATGAAAAACGCAACAGTAGCGATATGTATCTGAATCGAACTTCAAAGTAGAGCTTGAATATCATTCTTAGGAAGAGGCACTTTAGAATTGCATCTTTGAAACCCAGTATTCGGCCTTCAAAATTTCACCTTTTCATAATTTTGTTTAAAATGTTTTCGCCGGCAGTCGACATTTTCACGCTTCAAATTTTTTCAGCACGAGATTTTCCTGCCAATTCTCTGAAAATAGTCAACTTTTGACTTTTTGTTTACACCATCATACCTGTAAAACACTCATTCAATTCAAATTCCGTGTGCATACAGAGAATATTTTCAACCATTTTGGTGATTATGTATTTTGTAGCCATGGGTCTGTCGATCCTGGGAGCTCAGATAAACCCATTGGTTGCTCAATATCATTACTGCTCTCGAAGTGTTTTTACTCCTTGGGACCGGTAATGATATTTTTTAATACCCACATAAGTCAACATGCAATAAACTGCAAGGACAGGAGGGACTGGGGAATACTGTTTCCAAAATATCAACCACTACCCACGTTTCACCAAACAGAATGACGTCTGCAGCGCAATGCGCCTAACCAGACTGCCTCTTCTCGTTTTGTGCTGATCTAACAAGAAGCAAATGAAGTATCTCAGGTGATAATCAGATGCTAGTGTGTGATAAACCTGTGTGCGTATGAGGGCTGTAGGATAGTAAATTGTGATAAGCAACCAAAAAAATGGTGCGTACGTCTGTTTCATTAATGAAGGAAGTAAAAAAAGATTAAAAAACTATTTGTGAATGGCATCAAATGTCCTGATCTTCCTGACTGCTAATCTGCTGTCCGCACATCGGTCGGCCGCCCTTTTCGTTAAACGCACTAGCTGAACAATATAATTTAACGCTATAAATAGGCCACAAGACCCAAAATCCTGAACATTTTCGGTAACGCAAATGTATTTTCGATGTGAGCATTCTAAGTTAAGGCATAATCCTGTAGTGTTATTAACTACCCTATTAGTCGAGAATGTTTTTCCAATTTCTGTTCATGGCAGTATGCCTCGAAACCTTTCATAGTGCAGGATGCTAAAAATGCAATCGAAAAAGTTACATTAATTTGAAAGCATTTGCGTGTAACTTCACTGATATTGCACTCGAACCGGGGACCAAAAGGGTCGCATCGTTTGGGCAGAACATTTATAGGTATTTCAATACCTGCCTCGGCTCTGTGGTCGTCCCTAAGCAGCATAATACTGTATAATGTTGAAACTTTCCATTTTTTTTTACCAGAAACGGTAAATCAGTCAGCTATTTCGTAGAAAACAGTTATTCTCAAACTTTTCATAACGCATAAAGCACATTTGGACATAGCTGATGGATCCGTTATGTTTTCAGAAGGAACAGCGGAATGATGGATGGGTTGTCATCACGTTATGTTTTTTGAGAAGAGGATAAACAAGCCATTTCTACTAATACTCAAAGGAAAAATATCCAATCAAAAAGTCCCTCGTTGGTCGCAAGCAACTGATTTCTATTACTACGCGTTACTGCTTACTACATAAATCATGTCACTATTGTCAATGACGACAGAAACGATTTTCTCTTTGAAAAGTGCCACCGAAGCAACTGCCGTCTGTCTTGGACACGTGTTTTTCGATGTAAATAACTGATAAGGTCGCGTCGGAGAGTGACTCATCAATAACACTATCTGTTGATGTTTTTCGTCTTATCGGCTGTCTAGACAAGGAATCCTCTTCGAGACAAAAACCTCAGACTAACATATAGGTAATCAAAATTAGAAAAAATGAAAGGATTCTGGTCAATGATTCAAGCAAACCACTGTTATCGTATCAGTTTCCATCAACGATTCCTTCCATTTTATATTACCACCTTATAAATGATACCAAAATCAAAGCTTTTTCCTTGACCATCAGAGGTATTGCAGGTTTCTTTTGCAAAACTTAAAGAGTTGCAGTCAGAAATCAATCGAGTTTGATTATTTCTACACAGATCCGTTATAATGTGAACTGCAAGATGAAATATTTATACAGTCAAAATACTTCTATGGTATTGTATCTATTGAAATAGCGTGTGAACTAGTCGTTATTTCATTCTTTGTGGATAAAGGGGAAAAATCCAATGTTTTTCATTGCGTGCCTCATGGTTAGGTGCAGTGGACTGTGCATGTCTCGTAGCAACCAAGGATCACTTAGGGAGGAAGGAAAGGGGAACTGGAAATCGTGATTCTGAAAATGCGATTGGAATAGAACCGTATATGATCCAATTTAGTCAGATTTGGTGACGAGTCGAGTGACAGCATACTGCCATCTAGCACCAGATGATAATAGAACAACGCGTATATTTTTTTTAACTATGAGGCTAAATCATTGGTTAATTGCTCAAACCCAAAGTACCATTGAATTAAATCAGAATACCCTAAAGTAATTGGTAATGAATGGATAAGGCTTACCTTTTTCGGGCAACATTTCTCAGTTTTACACATTGAAACTATCAAGACAAATCAGCCTGGCTCACTCATTAACTCGTGTCTTAAATGCTCTGGCGTGTATCAGAGAAAACCTTTGCATACAGGTCCTAACTCTGATGCATTTCTAATTGTCTATAAAATTAAAATGTTATTATTTCCTGCATATTCAGAATGAAACCTTTCTGGCATAATAAATTCGGTTGATCAACTTTAATGATGATATACTACTCTTATTCTGTCCACACGAAATACATGAGTCTCGTTATACGTTCATTCATATACCAGTCAAAATTCGCAAGGTACTTAAGACCTTTCACTTTGTTCAGACTGACAAACTGAAAGAACTGATGTCCCGCCAAAAATCGAATTATTCATTTGGATGTTTTCAACTATCCGGTAATCCCAGTTCTTGTAAACATTTGTGTACAAATATACATATATGTATATATGTATACACCGCTATTATTGTACTTGTTCTTTGTAGCAACCAAATGCAAATAAAGGGGAAACATGCTGATCTATTCGGGGTGGGTCGGAATTGCGCAAACAACTCCACCAAGCTAAACTACTCGTTGTGATGGATCTTTTGCTTAGCAATGGGAACGGGAAAGAACAATGATTTTTCCTTTCTATGTAGGCGAAGAATGCCAAATGGTACGTTTATTATTACAAGTCCCCTGTTTTTTTGAAAAAATTGCAAGACCTGAGGTTTGCTTCAGCAATTTTACCTTCTTTATTCCCAGACTCTCACCTAGATCACAGGTTTCATCAGCACCAATTTATTTTGAATCTTGCTTGATAGATTATTAAGTAGTCGGATAGCTCCTTAAATGCGTTGCAAATTTTGTGTTTCAATGCTATCTACCCGTGGCTATATTATCACTTGCTCTTCTTCTACATACAATTTTATGAACATATGTGGTAAGTATTTAAGGCAAAACTCACGTCTTATTCATTTACAGCAAGATAACAGCAAGTATCCATTTGATAATCGTCCTCCCCCGCTTCTACATTGCGATGTCTGAAAGTCAATACGGAAACTAAACTACTTTTTGTGTATTTATGGCAAATTAAGTGCCCACTCATGTGAGTTGTATGTTTTATGATCAAGGAGTTTTCGCCATTTGATGACCGAGCTTCGGAATAGCCTTTTTTTAAAAATGATTCTTAGAGCATCAGTCTTCGCTTACCTAAGGGATTGTGAAAGAGAATATTTTGAACCAAAAGTTGAGTTTCTGGTCTCAGAGTGACCTGTGAAACACGCGATGAGGCAGTATTATTGAAAGCACGCACATGGGTTTTAGTGACCGGGTAAAACTTGGTCAGATGACAGCCTAGTCATAACATTGCACAAAATAGCATTAGCCCAATTTCTGGAACTTGTACCTCATGCAAAATTTCTTGATGTATTCAGCAATCCCACTTTGGTTGCTGTTTGGGATAGCTGAACATTCTGTTTTTCGAAGTTTTTCCAACACAAATTCCATCATCGCCGGTACATCTATCGCCAGACGGTCTAAAAGTTCTGCGCCGCCTGTACACTTGATGACTGACACTGAACTTCCATGTTGGGAAATTGCTGCCATCATCTCACTCCGCCTAGTTTGGTCATTTCAGTTCAGCACTGATGGCACGGAATCAGTTTCACCAATTTAACGTGATTATTTGGCCACAGAATTAACTTTCACATATCATTCAGTGCTTTGAGCTGTGAACCATTAAATTAGTTACATTAAATAAGGCCTTTCTTTGCTACTCGGAGTCTTTCGTAAGAGGTAACAGAAGATTCCTTTAAGAAATCCAGATGTTTTCGTCAACTTTAATCAATATTTTGAAATAGTTTGGCTGTGTAGATGGTGCCAAACATAAATTAAATCGAAATCTTAATCTAAACTTGATAAAACTGATAGTTTGACTAATTTCATTAGCATGTGGTGTGTAAGTAAACCCCTGGCAACCAATTATGGGTCAGGGAAATAATAGGATATTGTAAAATATAAAATCCAACTCGCAACAAGGTACTACTTTGCTTAGCGTCAGGTCGGAGCCAAGTATGGCCACCATAGTCATAGGTAGTTTCCTAAGTTGTAAAGCCAAGTTCATTGGTCCCGATCTCACGTTTCGAACCGTGTAACATTAGGCCACAACGAAACTGAAAACTAGATCAAACCAAATGAATGCAAAACTCATCTACAGGAACAATACCCAGGTCAGAATTAGACTGGCAGTTTTAGCCACGGCACCGCTATGTCACTTGGTATAACTTCATTTGTTGTCCATTAATTCGAAAATTCCACCAGCGTAGTTCATACGTTGGGCAGCAGCTTTTCATTGTTTTGAGGCTTATCAAAATTACAGACCTTGCCCGAGTTGACCCAACAACCATTCCATGCGCACTTTCCGATCCCTTATGTAACGGATCCTTTATGTAACGAAATGTTTGTGATTTATTCCCCATAATCGGATAGGAGTTATGGGTTTCTGCAACAATGACCCGTGCAATTTGGAATTACTCGACAAGCAGATAAGCTAAAAAGTCAATCGATGTCCCGTTCTGGCCACCTTGTGCGTATTTCAACCTTGGTTTGTCAAGAGCTCAGTAGGGCGAACAAAATGAGATCCGTCTGCAACAGGACCATGTTTGTATTGCTAGAAATACAGCATCCGCAAACATCGACAGTCGATCTTATCCTCAATGGTATTCAATAACTTTTGGTTTTTCTATGACCCCCAGAAATTCGAGTATGAAACCCTTTTTATTTCATACTCTACGAGGTTTTTAGAACTTCACTGCTTAACTAGCTCATTTGATTTATCACGTCAGAACATCAGACATGTCTTGGATAACATGATTCAGGCCGCAGTGCGCTTTTATCAAGAACCATGCCATCGACCAGTGTTTTAATACACGATCCATGTCAATATGAAAAATACATGTCCAGTCAGTATAACATGCTTATAACGCTTAGGTGAGGTGCAACATACATGAAAAAGGTGTGCCTTTTACCTAACAATATTTAAAATAACGTGAGTCGTATACTTGTGTTGAAACTAATTGCCAGGTAGATCATCTCGTATCGGGATTACCAGGACTTAAGAGCTTTGTAGTCCAAATTAGCTGAAATAGAATGCGGTTATTATGCACGGTATTTCAGTACCTAGCAGTATTAGGCCAATTTCTTATCATGCCCAATATTTTTCCCCTAATACCTGATTGGTTGTTTGGGCGAATGGTCCACTTACTTAATTTTCACAGACAAGTTACACAGTGATGCTAACTTGTCTTTTGATGTGCTTAGCTGTAAGCTCTCCAAGTTGTAATTAGTAATCAAATACAGTTCCTTAAAATTGTCGAATCGCACTTTATTTAATTAGATCTTGAAATGATTACTTTCCGGTAGACACCGAAAAACATGCATCAAAGAATCGGTCTGGTTAATATGTAAACGACTGCAATTTGTCCAAGTTCCACAAGCAATTATCAGAATAGTCCTAGTTTTTATGGACAATTAATCTTGATTTTATGCATTTCCGTCATGACGAAGCTCCTTGGATTTGTCTGCTTATATCATTACTCAGCGGGAACTTTCACTTTTGACTGCACCAGTATAACTAGGATGTATCAATATGTTTCAGTTCTGTTTTATGGATTCAGACACTTGAAATCAAAGATAAATTCGGATCTGTTCTTGTTGACGTTTCATGATGTGGTTGGTAGTATCTGTGCGGCCATTTACACAACTGTGCCCACGTGAAATTTCGATCCTGGTCTTGAATCATATCGCACATGTTCCAAACATTTTTCTCTTTGACTCATACAACTCTTTTTGTCGGCATACAGGCATGCGCCGGAGTAAACATACAAAGCTTGACTGTACACATTTGGCGAACTGTATTGACTTGCATAATTTTCTCGTCTGCTAGATTTTTTTTCTCCTGAGTAGCGGATGAACTTGCAGTAGTCCCCTAATTTAAAATTTATCACGTGTGAATTTCCCATAATTCTACTGAAACTACTGATGACCTGATTTGGCACAATGACAAAAACGTTTCGGGATTCAAATAGACTCAGTGATTTGGGTCGAGCACCGAAAATAATGGGCTCATCATAGCTCGAATAATACCATAAATTAGGTTAATTCTGAAGGAGTGTTTGACAACACAAGTTGCACAATTAAAAATCACTATCAGTGATGAAGTCTAAAAGTTTGAAATTTGTATAATAAATTGGGATTACACTATTTAAGCATATAAACAAAAAAATCGGGAATATGAGCAACTGAAGTTTTGGTTGGTTCGAAAAATTTACAGTTGTGCTAGTATTTATATTATTTACTAAAACATGCATAGATAGAGTGATCATTCTGATAACCAAATCTTTGTGGTCAATCAAAGCTAAAAAGGCGACCGAATCCTATGACAAAATTTCTACTTAGAACTATCCCACCCTCAACTGGATTGCTCCAGTTCAAAAACGTGCATGGAGCTCGTGGCCATCTGCATAATTCAATCGGATCGAGGATACGAAGATTGCAAGGTTCCATCAGCGGTAATCACCATCGTGTATCCAAAACGGACATTTGCACAAGTGCACAAAGTTACTGAGATTTGTAGTGTGGAAACAATTTCCCTGTCTGAAGTTGGATCAAAACTTGGCGCCAAGATCTGTTCGTCAAAACCAGTATAATGCTTTTTGGCCAATCTTGCTTCACCTTTCGTCGAAAGCCCAAAACGAGAAAAAACTGCTCAAAGTGCAAGCTCACTCCTTTAGCGCGTTGAAATAAACTGTGAGAGGATATTCTGACAGTGCAGAATGCATTTAGCTGTCAATCGCTTGCCTAATGAGCATCAAACGATAAGGCTGAAGGCCATCTGGGTAGCCACGACTGAACTAAATCATCAGATGTAGTTTCATCAGTGTCATTCATTTAGCCAGACACAGGCCTATAGACAACGGATTAGCTCAGCATTTCCAGATGTGAGATGGAGGAGCCATAAGGAACTAATTTCAAATGATTCCGTTAATTAGTCAGCACAAATTAGTCAGTTCATTGATTGAGCCAAGCGACCAAGCGGAAAAATTGTGGCTCATCCAGAAAGTATTTTTTGCTGGTAAGACAAAATAAGTCAGTCTCAATGCCGAAAGTAATTTTGCCAGAGAGCGCAAATAATCCATCAATTCGATCTAGACCTAATATCAATGTCGCTTCCATTTAGCACGCTTATTCTACCATGCGTTAGTGCTAATTATTTATTACATAAGTAGGTTTCAGGGATTATTGGTTATATTTTTATATAACAGAACAGTCAACATAACTGCAACGTCTGTGCGTCCGTGCCAAAATATTTTTAAGTAAGTATATTCTGGTTGGCTCAAAAGCTAACTGCTCATCCGAATTCATAGTATTCTGCCCGAACTCAACCAACTAGCAATCTTCCTATTCGGATGAATACCACATTTGCTTGTTATCGATTAGAAAATATGTATGATGATGTTTCCATCGTTGCTTGCCAGATGAATTTCTATTTCCCTGGAGCACATAGGGCATTTGTTCTTTGGAGAATTACCTTCCGGGATGAGTGCACAAATGTGACTATTCGGGTTAGCTGATGCACTAATATTTCAAAATCTTCACAAAACTTTGCATTTGGGTCAGAAACCTAATCGTTTGCATTAGAATAGCCAAGTGAAACAATAAAATGCAAAGAGAGTCAAGCAGACAAAAATTATCTCGCAGAGAGAATAAAACGAATACCAACTGAACGAATTATCGGTATTAGCTTTTGCATTTTTTATTCACTAGCAATTAAACAACTGAAACCTAATTTGATTTACGCGCACTTCAGAATGGCCTTCCCGTAATTTTATTTTATGATGTGCGCTTATGCCAACCATTAAGCGCCTGCAAACTAGTCAAGGAAACTCTCGATTGTTTCGGTGCAAAATACTATTCTGTCTAAAATTTATACTTCCTAATCATGCACTTATAGACCACGTGGAAGCACACAACAAGGAGAGGGTTTGTATTCCAATTACAACCCATTTTTCATCAGCATCCCAGGCTGTAATGTCAATGCGTCGGGTCAGAGGTTCGACGTCCGATGCCTTCTTTACGGTAGTATGAAAGATAGATGCAAGAGAAAATATTCTGACTACTCAGGTCACTAACACGGAAAATGCGGCTGGGATTATTTGTCATCCACCAGAGATGCTTGAATGAGCAATTAACATCACGGATATTAGAGACGAAAACGCAATAAATGGTCAGTGGTTGAGGTGATACATGTATATGGCCACCACAGTGACATACGCAGGCTTGTTAGGCAGAACTTGTGCAAAATGTTGAACAGTACCGAGGTAGTCGGTGACGGAATTCCGAGTACGAAAAGCCCAAATGAAATAAACACCGAAGATCCCATTTATAGGATTAGCTTTATCCGGATTCGTAATTTCGTTCGGTGAGGCTAAACAAAAATTTCGGGGCTAAATTGCTCGTACCTAGCGCTGTTTCAAAGTGATCAAGGTGAATTTCCAACATTGTAATTTGTTTGTTTCCTTCGTTAACGATATGACAAATTATACTTGATGTGTTTTGGATTCGGGGATGCAGCCAGTTTAAAGATGGCTTGCGGATCGGGATGACAAACATGTACTGGCAACAGCTTGTTATAGAAATGAATTGAATAATGTCACATAGCTAACTTTAAAACGATCTTTGCTCTTTAACCCCTGTTTTCTTGAGTTAGTCTGTTTAGTCATTGTTTGGAAGTTGGTTTGATATCCACAAAGCTGCTTTTTAGCTCCAAATTGTAATTTCAAATTGATGCGCCATTCTCAGTCTAATACAGTAACTGGGGAAATAGCATTGTGCTTCTATTTTTAATGAATCAAACTGGCTTGACTACAGAATATGAACAATTGTTTTGGGGCATCCAGAGAACATCGGGCAGTGCGATTCAGTGGTTTGCTTAGCCATCCTGATTTGCTTGCTAGTGTTCTTAGAAATTTATCTGATCAGAAGTTGCTGAGCATAGCAAAACTCTGTACGTAGGTGGGCGATTGCGTTGGGTGCCTTATGTAGTATCCTACTGAGAAGCCGACTATCAAACCGAGGTCGACTCAGTGGTAAGACGTGTTCGGAAGCCAACAAAATCCAATTGATGTGACGGCTATACTAAGGGGCGTTGTTGTCGTTGTTGAAAAAACCCACTGAGAACCTGCCAGGTTAGCTTATTAGCTAAAGCTATGGACTCAGAATCCTTTCCCCCGGATTCCATCACCACTTTCAGCGTGGTGGTGCGCCGCTGGTGACTTCCAGCAAGGATGAAACAAATGTACAATACTTCCATCATCGTTTCACGCACAAACCTCAGGTGTGACTCTAAATGCACTGAGAGTATAGATTTATGGCATCATTCATCATAAGTGCTACCACCTGTGTATGCTGAATGAAAGGAAACCCCATCCTTGCTTGGTAATCACGAAAAAGGCTTTCATATTTTCATTCGTAACTTTCCTTTGTCGTTTGCCAAATGGGTACTATTTATGAGTTAATTCATTTTAACATCTAAAAGCTCCCTTATTTGGGATTTTGAACAATCTGAAGTTATTAGCAAACAGTACGAATTTGACTCTTTACAAACTTTATCTGCTGTAACACGGGGCCGGACAGCCGGACAGATTGGGTGATGTTTAAATTCATCACTGATTTTAAGGTGAGCCTCTTCTTTGTGATAGCATCAGTCAAGCACTCGCCGCCATTGTTTGATGAATCATTTTGCTGTCCTACAGGAATAAGGTCACTGTGCCCTAAGTTGTACACCAGAAAGCTCTCATGTATACGTATATACGCTGGCATTCGCAAATGCGTGTGAACTGAAATACGACATATGAGTGGGATTGACAGCCGGCCTTTTTGTTGACGGTTTAGAAATACTATTCTTGTGAACCACGGATGTAGCCGACAGAAGTGCCAATTAAAGCTTGTCTAAACTAGTGATGCATTTTGGGCAGAAGGTAATCTCCATCTATCAGGCTGTAACCAAGGTTTTCGCATAAAGAACCTCATTATGAAAGATTTGTTTCACGAAATAACTTATTTGTATTAATGCAGCTCATTCATATTCCATTTCCGTGAAATATTTGCTGATGTTCTAATAAATCAACTTAAGGTCAAAAAATTCCCAGAAGTAGCTAACATCGTTAGGCACATAGAAAGATGTATAAAAATAGAAAACCTTAGCTGCGCCACATCTAGCACTGGTCTTTGTTTTCTTAGATGAGCCAATTAAATCTCTATGCACCTTGCTCAAGAAATACGGGCATTGCGTTTTCAAGGGAGCTCCACAGTGAACCGAACCCGGAAGTATAATAAAGCTGACCTTATTCCAGAGTTATTTAGCCTTTATTTTGAACTTGAGGAAATCCGGTTTTATTTTGTACCTGGACTTCACTCTTCTGCGTTACGTTACACAAATACAGATCTGGTTATTTCAATGATTAAATGACGACAAATGCCAGACATTAAATTTGATCATCCTGCAGGTACCAGCTGTATACATTCTACAGTGTACTGAGTTTTGGAAATGTGGACCTCATACCCGCAGATCCCCACGGTTTTAATATCGCTGCTCAGCTCATTCTCGGAGATCGTGTTATTGATTTGATGATATCCTGTTCCTGGGTGACTGTACATAAACAGTCCGAAAGGTTCTGAATCATCGGAAGAAATGGGTGCCAAGGTTTGGTATGCGCCTTGTTTCTTCTTGAGGAAACATTCTGCTTCTTTACTAGTAGGGTCTTGTGATATTGTTCACTATTGGTGGGGGCTTAGAAGAGGCATAGGAGGTTGCATCACAAATATCGACGTCAGCGGGAAACAACACAAACTGAAAATCCAGTTGGACATTTACCTTGCAAATTCGAACTTTAGACTCTTCGTCAGAATGCTATTCGATGAGGATCAACCTTTGGCAAACGACATCCTCTGCGGCTTGTTCGGCTTCGGTAACAGCACCAAATTATCAATGCCGACGTTGGGAACGGCTAGCCTCTTCCCTTGAGTTTTCCCGTGCGCTTCTTGAGCGTACTGTATCTGACTATGAAAGGCATGATAGACAATTGGTGACACGACAAATAGTTTCATAGCCCTGATGGTTGGCATGCCGACAGTTACTACCTCGATCCTCCAAGAGCAAGACTCTTGGGACGATGTGTACAAGGGTTCCAAATATCAGAGGTGATGGAGGGTTAAGAATCTCGGTAGTGAAAGAGTTGCCTTAATTATTTCCGATATGTGCCACAGCTGACACATTTTGTTAAATGGCAAAAATGTACCCGAAATTCGCCTGTGAAGCTAACTGCAAGATGTTTCTTAATTTTTCCATCCTTTTATGAAATAATTTTCATGTTTGCATTTTCATTGCGTCAATTTGGATGATGCACTATCTGGCACTATACATATGCAATACCTGCATATATATATATATAAAAGATTGATAACAAAAATGGAATCATATTCTGCCCGCAGCGACCTTGTAATTCTCTGTTTGTTCCTTTATTAACTGCAGTCGAAACTGCCCTTGCCTGAAAAAGCGCTCTACAACAAGACAAGGTTGATTTTGGATAACGCGAGCATCATCTAAAATTTAAAGTGTGTCTTGGGGATATTATTGTCGTCTGGCTTTAGTGGGATATACGCAGAGAAACATCCATCAACTAGAGCGCGTCCTTCAAATGATGGGATAAAATTTAAGTTGTTCCTCTTCTTAGCTAATGTGTCGTCAGTGGAATGAGACTGACTTGCTTGTAGATAAATGGTAGATGTCTTCGGTGATGACAATACCTGAAGTGGCCGCAACTGTTCTAATCCAGTCACTCCTAGTGGTGATCAAAAACAGTTGATATTTGCTTTGAAGCGAAACTTTATAGTTTATTGATCGGATTGAATTGCGGTCAGTCGGATATCGCTACCAATTTTCTCTCATTTAATGTAACACAAAATATCTCTTGGAAGGATACTGAAAAATCTACGCTTGCCAAGTTAAAAGAAAATCGGGCGTTTGACCAAACCCTCCGAGTAACTCGTTCATATATTTCCAATTTTGTTTTGTCGTGGTTACTTGCTGTTATTCTTAGTGTTCACGTTTTCCGGTTCTACTGCATTTTCCTAACTGGTTTCTTGTTAACAATTAAAAAACGTGTTTAAAGAAGTAAGGCAATTGATGCTGTGAATAAACTTGATGCAGGTGGTTGTTCTTAATTCGTTAAAAAGAGCTCAATCTCTAAACGGAAAAGGATGCTAGATGAATTTTCTTGAGTTGGCCTGAATAGGAACAACATTTAAAATAATCTCTCCACAAGTCCTCCAGTCAGTGGCTGAATTTCGCCAACATCAAATAATGAACAAAACAAAAACCTACAGCTATGTATCGTGCACTAAAATGTGATCGTCCACTGTTTCAACGTGTTAATGTTCTCCTCTGCGCTGCAAGCAATAAATGAAATGCATTTTTTCTTAATAATAGGTCTTCGCAAACGGATGAATGAACAAAATTGTCCTGGAACCACAAGACCGGTTTCGGAGCTATTGCCGCTATTCCGATATCTCTACCCGGTACTCCCCCATCCAACTGAGGAAAGTTCATTCATCCATCCGTGTGGGAAAGCATACTACTAAGAAAAGAAACCGAAACTTTCGGTACTGGTGTCTCCGTTTCTGAAGGTTAGCCTGGTCAAACCGCCGAAAATGCTGCGAAGACCCACCATATGATTCTTAAATAGACTTATCATCCATTCGCACTCCTAAAGATTCGCATGAGATTCTGGTGAGAAACAAATGAAATGGTTCGAAATTTGTAGTAGCTTTGCTCGAGAAGGTATTCTTAATGAATATCTTGTACTATGCGCCGTCCACATCCAATATGAGGAAACAGTATTTGGGGTTGCACTGCATAATATTTATGTTGTGCTTACTCGTCTAGTGCGCATTTGGGAAAACGACATTTCCGGTAATTTTGGTATCACTTTTGTTACTAGAAGTGTTAAATTAAAAAAATACGAAAACATTAAACTGAAGGTAAATTTCAAAACCGCTTGCTAGTGCTACCATGTTAAACTGACGAATTACAATTTTGATGGGGGTGAAATGCCTCAGTGATTCGCCACTTCAATGATAACATCAAGTAAGAATATCAAAAGATATTGAAAGTGAAACCAAACTGCGAGGAACCATCTGACACACTTTTTATATCCATTGAGAAGACAGCGACAGCGGTAAAACCTCCAAAATATTTTCGTTGTTATCATGTCATGAATTTGGAAAGTCCGTGGTGTTGATTTGACTAACAACCCAGGAATTACAGAAACATGTATGCTTCAGTGTTGATTCTAAACAGTATATTCTAGTGAGTGCTTGACGTTATGATTCAAAATCGACCATTCCAATCGGATTGTATTTGATTGGAAAACAGACGCGGCTATCATGAGAAGTTTTTGTGAGCCAAGGTGAAACACAACAGTGCATTTTATTGCTTTCACTTATGAATGTTTTTAAGACCACAGCGCGGCTTAGATATATAATAATAATAGAAGAGAGATGTTTAAGTTAGACTGTTAGTAACGAGAAACTATTCACCGCTCTTCTGCCGAATACGGTGCACTGCTGTCAGTTACTCTCAAGTCCTGACAGTAAGTTTGCACTTTCAGCAGTATATGTTCCAAATGATGCACTGTAATTAGTCTTCCCTGATTAAATCATATTTGCGATAATATGTCAAACGTGCTTAGGTTCGTTTCTCTGAATTTTTAGTTCTTTTGTGCAATACCATAATACTCGCTTGTGTCCATCCGAAACAAAATCATGGCTAATTGATCTTCATAAGTAGGCCAGACAATTTTCTAAAAATGAAAATATAGAATAAATAAAGGCCAAACCGCTTGGAATTCTCACCCACGATGCTTCAAACCAGCATTTGAAAACAGGAAGTAATCTTGACTTATCTTCTTTACTGATCTATTCAGTTATCTGAACAGCTTTGCGGCACACTTGAACGACCTTTCTAATACCGCGAATGGCATAGTCAAGTCCCCTTAATATATCCTTTCACCAGACTAACTGCCTTGGACCTACCTATCTCCTTCCCACTCACCAGGTAAGCCACCAGATATGCAGCTGCTCAGTCAAAAGTTTTAGTGTCCACTCTTTTATACTCCTTGTCTTTCAGTGAACCGATTGCACGCAGTCCGGGTGTGCACAACCTAACTCACTCAGTCAATAAACACCGGACCATCTATGGCTCAATCGCAGTGACTGATGTCAAAGATAGTATTCATTTTATGCCTAGAATACTAGGAAAAGCACTAATTATTAGCAGCGTACAGCACAGTGGAAAACTAATATCTCTGCACACATGCTTTGGACTTTTTGTTGGGTTTCCTGTTTGCACAAGGTAGCTGTCTATCATCGACAACACGAAAGCAACTACGAGAAAAAACGGTGAAATTCGTACAGTTGACTGGTACCAAATGGGTTACATGAAGGAACATGTGAAACAAACCAGCAGCGGAACGCATTCTCTTGCAGACTTGCATGCGATCTGGCGAAACGCTTTACGTTCATGTGACCGACTTAACCAAGACAGTTTTGTATCTCTAAATGTCATCAGCCCAAACTCTCTGCTTGGCATACATTGCGCGGCCACAAGCAAATAAACCTGCATGTGTAGACTATGATATGTGGAGTTTTCGTTTAACAAATGGGCAACCAAAATCAATGTCTACAGACAGCACCTGAAAATTGTTCCTTTCAGTGTCCTAGTTGTTTGACTGAATATTTGGCCAGTATTTTCGTTTTTTTCTCTACATGTTGACTTGATGAGGATCAGCGGTGATCACTAAATTAAGGACCGATAGAACTTGTATGCACGTTCACTTATTCAGGTCCTTCTGATCGATTTACTTTTTCCGTTTGAGAAGAAATGATGTTGCTGTCTTCTATTTCACCTAAAATGGCAATTATACGGTGTCTGTTTGGACGGCTGAATCATATCGCCAGCTCTGGTCAGGCTATTAACGCCGCGTCATTTGGATGTAAACTCCACAGATGTAGCTTCACCCACCCTACCAATTCGCAATCCTCCAGTTGCATATCTGTGGCAAAATATTGATATTAATATAATTTCAATATTACCAACTGCAATATCTGAATTTTAACTATTATCTCAGTAATTAGTCAGAAGGTCCCATGGTTTCATAGTTTCCTCGGCAAAATGTTGCCGACCTATATCTAAAACAGTATGATTTTGAATAAATTTATATAAATAAAAGGCGCTTTCCCAGGAAGGCAAAATGTAACGAGGTGGTTTGAAAAAAATGCACTCACTGGCTTGCCAAATTGCGAAGGGTTTATTGTACCAAAAGGTTCCGCTCGTAACATAACGACAATATTCTCAGAATGCCACCAATAATGACAGTTTATCACTTTAGCCCATATCAGGAAAAACGTATTTCTCAGTTTGTCCCAGCTACTTGGGCTCAGTGAAATCTATCGGTGCTGAAGAAAACGTGTCATGAGATCTGAGGTTCAAAAAATAGGTGTCTAATAAAATACGCAAAATCTGTGGACACTGGCAATGCCAGTCGTAAACGACACAAATACAATGGACCCGTATGTTTAACCGATGCGACGCGCTTGTTAATACATAAGTGGCTGTGGATTGATGATGAGTTTTCATCCGCAGGCGGGCGCACATTTATTCCTGGTTTACACAATTCTCATCGGTTGCGTTTTGGCGCTACTCCTCAGCTCTATCACATGTCCCGCAATCCGTGAACTAGAAATTTTGACTAATTTGATTCAAGATCTTGGTTTTCCCGTCCGTTTATTACATGCAAATCCTTCCGCCCCACAGGTCACAATAAAAGGTTTCTTTTGTATTCCCGCTGGAAGTAGCCCAGGTAGATTTATCCAAGGTTTTTAGTTGCTGTTTTATGCAGTTCAAGAAACCGAGTAGGCAGTAATGACCTTTAGTGGAATTTCCCTTCTAGCACTGGTTAAATTGTTTTGTACAACTTAAAATTTGAAATACCGACAAGCGAATAAGTTTCCATCTGCTCTGTTCATTTGTGTTGGCCACTAAAAGTGTCGTTTTCAGCTCCATGGGTTCAGGTTTTAATCCTGATAACCACATACAAATTTCGAACACTCCTTGTAAACAGAACTACTATACTAATGGGATCTTTATTGCTTCTGAAGCAGTCCTTGTAGCCAGGAGTTCAACGCTACAGTCTAGCTGGCGAAACGCGATTGCAAACTAACAATAAACAGAAAAAGCTAGACGTGGGAATTCTTAAAGAAACACGTGAAATTCGACATAGGCTTTCGTTTGAGGCTTATTTCCCTAAACTAGACAAAACATTGTTGATTTCAAACGATAGAAAATATATCAAATTGTAATAAAATTCACACGTTCTCCTAAACACTTTGCCATGTAAACGTTACCTACTGCTTTAGGAGAAAACAGAAATGTTGGCAACTTTGAAAGTTTCCGAAACCAACAAATAACGGCTTGCGGTCATGGCAGATGATTGCGCTAGAAAAATGCAAACCAAATGAAATCATGCTCGGATACACCGTTTTTCCTCTGGCAGGCAGGACCACCTAGAAATTATTCCTCATCAAAAGTGAAGTGAAATCAAATTTATCGTTATGGAGTGGTTATTTTCCATGTCTTACTACATTTCAACCAGGCTAATCGACCGAAACATTGAGTTTATGTACTTTTCAGCACAAGGCTATTGAATGTCACTTCTGGTATTTACTATTGGAAGTAAAACCAATCTCAGTAGTCTGTGCATCACATTTATGATTTGATGGCGGACACATTCAACAAATTGTTCGAAAATAAACGAATCAAAATTTGTCTTTTAGCCCATGTTTTCTTCAAGTTTGGTAACCCAAAAGCTCAGTCATCTAAGAAAGCCCTTATCTGAGCGGAGAAAAACAGGGCTGGGATCCAACTAGTATTGTTGTTATAAGTGACCTTGTTGTTTACTTAGCTAGCCAGATAAAGACTGCATTTTCTCAAGTTACATTTATTATTATTTGAATGTCATTCGACATTAATGGATGAGTGAATACTATTTACAGAGGAATAACGTTTGGTTCAGTAAGAGCTGACTTTAAATGAAACCAAGAAACGTCAGCACACAACAAGAGTATAGCATACCAGCTTCATTAAGACCTGCCTGTAAAAATCAAATCGCTGAACGCAGTGATTTTTATTGCCGTTTATTTGATCAATTTTTCTTGTGCGAGTAGAATAGAAATGATAATTCCTAATTACCTAGTGAGCGTCACGTCAATTATGA
This sequence comes from Fasciolopsis buskii, assembly GCA_008360955.1. Classification (NCBI taxonomy): domain Eukaryota; kingdom Metazoa; phylum Platyhelminthes; class Trematoda; order Plagiorchiida; family Fasciolidae; genus Fasciolopsis; species Fasciolopsis buskii. The sequence continues at coordinate 204,461 of LUCM01009277.1, forward strand.
CTCATTCACCCATACTTGTGCGTAAAATATATTAAAATTTTAAAATATTTCATAGGATTGTATGCGTTGGCAACTAGGTGTGAAATTACGCACCGTAAAATCTCTCGGATATTCGAAAAAAATGAGTTTTTCAATCAGGGTGTCATGCTGGATTTTTTGTTGTGTAAAAATGAGTTAGCGAGGGGACGGACGTGGATTGTGGGTTATGTAACCTGTTGCAAAACATCGAACTTGCTGTAACTTCTTTCCATTCAGTAGCGTTTTCCACCGTTGTGTATCGTCCTAAGAAGCAAACTGTTGGCTAGATTACATTCCCATTATTGACGCTGGAATGCTTGATTCTTGGGTGGGCCTTTCAGGCTTGCTTGTTTGTTTCACCCTTTCATTGGACCAGTCAGCATCCAAGACGACAGAGCAACTACGCACTAATAGTGGCCGGGGGAGCTGACATTGAACTGAAGCCTTCAAGGAAGAAATGCAGCATTTTCTTACTCGAAGCACCTGAGGGTACAACATTTTTCTTTCTCATATTTGTTATAAACAGGTATGGAATAAAGGAAATCACTGTGGTGTGCATTTTGTTTTTGTAAACAGTTCCTTGGAATGCAAAATATGCTCTCGCAAACTTCCAGGCATCAAGTGTGAGCACAAAAATTGGCTTGTCCTCATAGTCTTTCACTATTAGGATTGGCAAAAGGAACCAAAGCTGCGGCTGTAGTCAACAACGTTTTCAGTTGCGCTGGATTGCCCTGTGTTAAATAGACTCGAGTCTTATTAAAATAAACATCATATTTTAAACTATCTTTTTATATATGATGCGTGTGAAACGACATCAAAAATAGCTATCATATTCCGCGTAATTTCCAGGTTTATGCAATTTGTTCAAACATAACTAGGATTAATTAAATATGGACAATTGTCGTTTCCAATTTGAAGTCCGAAAAGATGAATTATTTCTTCAGATATGAAAGCACTAAGTTACGTTTACATAAATATATCTTTTCGATCACCAGTATAAATTGCTGAAAAGTGCGCAGAGCGGAATAGCTCAAATCCACTTAGAATCGGTCAAGGTAAACCTGTCCTACATTTGACGTTAGAAAGTAGCTCACTGGTGAACAATCGAATTTAGATCTAGATGGGAATAAATACAACAACCACCTTACATTCAGAACTCGTAACTGAAAAAAATTCAGTTGAAAATGAGACAGGTGTTCCGCTTAACGATGTTCGGAAAACTTATTTGAAGATCGACAATCAGCATTCCCTAAGACTGTTGTTCAGAACTTTACGTCAAACCCATAAATGCCTCGGAAAATTTTACGAATTTGATTATTTCATCATATATTGTCTCAAAAACAAAACATAGTCAGAATGGAATCCCTCAGATCTCGGAGGCCAAAGAAAGTAGCGAGGTTTAGAGTACACACATCCAACTTGACCATATCAAACTCTGTTTCATTTTCCGTGTTCTACATAGAACCGGTGTAACATCCAGATTGGTTGAAAATTCCTTTCCCTTCTTTCCGTTCCGCTCTCCACAATTAACTCTTCCCGTCCGACTTGCTCGTAATGACACTGATTTTGATGGCTGTTCATTTTCGGTTCATTGTATTACCTTCTTTGTCTTGTCCCTTTGCTCTTTATTCGAGATTATTTTACTTACATTTAGTGCAGTCACGGGTCACTTGATTTGGTGCGGCTTGTTTTGTCACAGCACACTGTCGTTTTGTCGCTCACGTTGGTCGACTGTAGATGTTCCTTTTGTTTACAGTGATTTTTGGTTGTCACGCTCGGGCAAGTGTTGCTGAATCTGACCAAGCGTTCAGAATCTGGCATATTTGATTGAACCACAGGAAAGGTACTTTCTGTTTATTCTCTTTCATCGAGTGTTCATTTTTTGCGCAGATTTTGTCCTGTTTTTAGCTACTTTTTGGCTAGAAAGTGACTAAAGCTTACTGTCAAAGATATGGTTCTTGTGTAAATAATTTCAAGCTCATGAATACTACCGTAGAATTTGCGGAGCAGTCTTGTTCTTTCTTGGGCTTCGCATCAATTTGGGCTACGCGTTGCTTTGAAGTTTCGAAGTACTATGCAGAACGTGGGAAGTTTAATTATTCGCGAATCGCACTGTGAATCGCCGATCGACTTCGTCCGGACCAACATTCGAACCTTTGGTCGTTACATCCGGAAAACCTCGCCTTTTTAGATGGAGTGATATACAAATGGGGAACCACTGTTACCTGTACCTATATTACAAAATCAACAAACTCAGTGCCTCAAAAACAGGAAACATTAATGGAGATTTAAAGAAAACGGAAGAACCATATGCAGTAACCAATTTATCTTGAATTGCCCAAAGAGTTAGACGCTGTCGTCTTGTTCGCTAACCATGAATGAGGAAAACTCAATTTTGCTTCGCACACGTGTCCCCCAAAGTCGAGAATGAGAGTTCGATTTCTAAAATTAGCTTTTCCCAACTCCATTTCTGATCTTCTACAATTACATCGAAGAAAAATAAAAAGCTCAGTTTCCATCTGTTTACATTTGGTGTAGGTCCAAAAAGCAGTAGTCGAATGCGCATAAATTCCGTTGCCAAGGCAAATTCATCGAAAAAGGGGAACTGAAGAGCTGACAGTATTTGCATATAATACATGTTCGGTAAGAACCGACCTGCTGACCTTTTTGAGGCTATAATTACAAACGCTGGACTTAATTGTCTAATCCTAAAGATCCATCCATTGTTAAGCTCTTCTGAGAAAACCAATAGTAATAAAATGTTGATTAAATCAATTCTGTTAGAGGTTTTACTAATTCCTAAGTTGTGATGTCAAGAAGTGCGTCCACAGAGGTCATTGAAAAGCAACCAAAGTTTTATCCATTAGATTCATTAATACTATGCTTTGTTTGTTGTCTTGACCACGTTTTGCTTAACGCTGTAAGAAACATTCACCGCCAACTTAATTTAAGGCAGAATTGCCATAACATAAAAATAGAGAGATTATTTTGTCCACAATACAACCAAGGGTCTTTGTCAACTGAAAAGTACATGGTCCGGCCAAAGGATAAAACAACGATTGTTTGTCTCATTCCGTGGATATTATTCAGTAAACATAAAATACTTTTGGAATCAAATGATTTGAAGCCGGAACAATGGAAATGTGCAAGTGCGGATTTCACCCAAGTATTTTAGAGTGATATGGACTTCATTATGATGGACGATTCATTTTATTGATGAGTGCTTGTTATGCTTAGACTCACAAACAAGTCAGTTATGCGGATCACTTTACCTATGTTTAAATCTTTCACAAAAAATTATGGTGACCAGGTCTCTTGATGATCTGGATTCCATTAGTCTACGAGAAACCTTGACAACCGATTTCACTTCAAGACAATCCTAAGCGAAACCTGTCACAGTTTCATGCCGAATTATTTACCATAGATACTGCAGGAACCTATCTAGAAAATTGTTTGACACAGAGTATAACGTTGCATCTTTTGAATCATTTAAAGATAAGCATTATTTGACTTGGAAAGCAACTGCTCCTTATTATTTATGTCTTTCGGCCATGGTGAAATTAAAAGTACAATATTCTGTTCCAACTTTGCATGACTGATGCGAATGAGTTTGAAATTATATTTGCCCTGTTTGATAACACTTTGAACGAAATAACATCTGATGTTGCATTTAGTGCACCATCACACGTATGAAAACGTTTACAGCTCCGGTGCCTAAAATAGTGTAAAAACGAAGAACCAAGTTGTACATGAACCACTCACCTGTATATATATATATATTTCTTGTAATATATTTCCTTTTCTACAAGGTAACCTCTTGATAAGTCCTGACAACAAAATTGGTATCTTACTATCCCATTTATTAGTATCAAACCGTCCATTTTTGTTGTATTGAGAGCTTATGATCCCCAGTATATCTAACGCGGTACCTAATAGTCTACCTATTAAAATACGTGTATCAAGGGCTTTCGCCTTTATGCGTTTTGGGCATTGTGAAAAAAATTCTTACATTTGGTATTGTCTACCAAGTTATCGTGAGATCTACAAATTATTCTTACAGAATAACAAAAACGATCGCAAAAACGTGCATAGCTCGCCCATTAAGTTTTTTCTTCGCTGTTCAACAACAAAGTTTCCCGCATGTCATATCGATACTCAGATTTGCACATTCAACTTTTTATAACATCACTCTTGATCCTTTGCCGCAGTTTAAAGCTTTTTGCTGACACTGCATGGAAGTACTTGTGCATCGTGAAAATAGCTTGCTAAAGCACTTTTTCCTAGGGATAAACGACCTTGTGATTTTAGTAAATGCAACAGTAAAACATGGAATTTTGCTGAATAGGGAAAAAACGCGGAAATTGGCAGTTCACTCTCAGCAGATGGCCTTTCAAAATTTCCTCAGGTATTTCGGTAGACGAACTGACATCTTAGACTGATGACGTCAAGATATCGTGATCAATGAGCCTGCTAGACCTGAGGGATGCAGCAATCTACGTAGAGATCTGTTTAACTTTGCAGTCTTTTGGAATAATGATTGACTGAAAGAAAGGTTTGTCTATACTCTTCCGACCCTAAGCATTAAACATCTGTAATAAGTTGACCGTATACCGCCAAAATGATTCCCAACTTGCAATTTTCGTTGCTGGCACTTGGACTTAACTGGTTTGGACGTAGGGGTTTTCTTTCCATATTTTTATATTTTAAATCAGGGAGTGTACAGTTCCATTTTCGAAGAACATGACCCGGAGCATGTGCCAGAGTTGCTAATTGTCATAACGTATATTTTGAGTACCAGTGAACATTTTTGATGGCAATGACTACTTTTCCCAGAAGATAAAATCTGTGAGATATCCGGGTAACTTGGTTTCGCATGAACAAAGTAGTGAATTGACTGAATAGTCTCTTGTTCGGCCTGAACATCACTATCTGATAGGGAAGTTTTGAAAAATAATTCGCATGTTGATTGATAGACACTCTACACCTAGGTCAACACAAAAAAGTAGTATTGCATTTTAATCTAACGATAGAATGGATTGTACACTGGGTTAGATTGACATACGTAGGACTTGCTCATTCTAAAAATGTTGTGTTAGGTTCAAAGAAACGTGATTTATTTGACGTCAGTTCTAAAACCCCGGAGGTATACGTGAAAAATCTTTTTGACAGTAAAGATTTTATTTTAGGATTTTTTTGGGGGGGGGCTAAGCTGCTAAAGTCATGCTTGGGCCTCCACTCACTACGAATGTCCGTGCCAGTATGTCGGTTTCTCCTTGAACAACCTTTCAGGTGGTTTCATGTTTTTATCCCAAAACGGTCCAAATTATGTTGAACGGCTTCTCTTTATGAAGCCTTGTTGCTCACCGGAAAGAAAGCTTGTCAAAATGAGCCAGTTCAGAGACGGAAATTTACTATTGCTTTTCAGGCAGCTATAACTGCTACGCTTTCAATGCTGAACTGGACATTCACAGGCGTCAGTCATGATGTGCACATCAATTTCTATCTCAGAATTAATTTTGTGATAGTATGTTGCTAAGTCAGCTAGTGGTAATATGAACCGAACCTGGAGACAAAACGGTTAACTTACGCTTATCTGCTCAAACTTCAGACGATATATAGAAGCAAACTTCAGTACTGTCTACAAAATACTAAGTCTGACTTATATGCTCTAAGTTTACTTTCATGGTGTAATTCCATTATTGAAAATTTAGTAAAAAGTAAAAAGAAAAATTACACTTGCACCATTTTGAATGCAGTTGCAGCTGCCCAAGAACAGTGAATTACCAATCGTTTACTATTTAGTCCGTACATGCGTTCGTGGATTTGCCAATGAGTTTGAACTTTTGTAAACCCAAAATTGAATTACAAGTATTCCTCATTTTATTTCTCCCAACGACCGAGATATTGCTCAAACATTCTTTCTACCGCAAGATGGAGCACAGACATGTGCACCGACGTTTTCCACCTCCAGACCAGTTGATTGCTTCCAAATATTCATAATTTTTTGGAACTCTTGAAAAACAAGTGGTTCAGATGTTGTGCCATGATGGCAAACCGTCTGTGCATCTCACATCTGTTCCAAATAAATGCATTCTGATTTGCTGTACGTCGTGAACTGTTTTAGATTGTATATTCCTGCACGTTTGGCCGTACCAAACCCACGCACCAACTTAAAAATGATTTTATTGGTGTATGATGCGTTTAATGCTATCGGATCCTGGCAAGTGTTTTCATGTCAGTTACATAGACGTGTCTCCTATCTTATCAAATCTGGGTATCCCACGCATGATGTCTTTTTTCTTGTTTTCAAAATGAAGTCGAAATTCACATAGTTTGCTGTGGCTAGGTACTATACACAGCCAGTGTTATTTTCACGGATGCATGCGAACAACTTCCGTCCCGTACGTGCACCCTTCTATCACTGTCTCTCCGATTTCAAGTTAACTGAGTTGCTGAAGGTATTCCGTGAACAGACATCAAGTACGCTTTGGCTAGCATCACAAGTTATTACCCTCATTTTAAACTTTGGTTTTCTCCCAGGGTAAATTGGGGTTGGAGTTAGACGTTCGTTCAATAGCCATTTACTAAAACACTGGGTGACGGTTAGTAAGAAAATTCGCTTTTTTTTCTTCTGAGGTAGTTTGATTATGTACAATTTTACCAGCTTAAATCGGGAACAGATTCCCTAATTTCTCGATGACTGATTCGGTTGCACTGTGCATGGAGCGTTCGGCCCCTGATCAGAACTAGCCACAAGACCCATAAAGTACATTACAGGTCATCCTAGCCCAACGGTTTTCAGAAGCCCTGTTTTGCTCTGTTTCCTTAAAAAATAAGTTTCTTGACAATAGGCTGTGAATGTGGCCCCCTCGAACATTCCCTTACCTCGGTGTGCACAGCCATATATGTCATTATCCATTAAGGAAGCGTGATTTTCGACAGACAATCGACGAAGTGCGGAAGACGTTGAACAGGGTTGAAACGCGCGATGAACTTTAACTGAAATCCATTTGCTTTTGCTTTTGCGCTACTTTTTCCGCGTGTTGCCGATGAAGCTAGATCATTATCTTATTCGGAGAGATACTGCGATGAGTATAATCATACATGCATATATATACATATGTTTGCAAAATTACTGTGGCGGGACTACAAGATCCGAATGATAATTTACGCATAATTGGGCTCACTAGTTCATCCAACGATGCGCGTAAAAAGAGTACACATTGCGATTCAAAACATATCAGCATTATTTATCCACATCAGAAATAATTTTCTCAATGGCAGCTGGTAAGAAAAACAATGACTAGTTAAACCGTGTATCTGAATAAACTGATTCTACCACATTTAAGCAAAAGAACAAACCGTACTGATCCATGTGGACTGGATGCGACTATGGAACCCATCCAAACAACAGTAAATAACCTGCTCGTTTCACACAGATTTATAGTACAAGTCTGTTCATTGCGGATATTCGGTTGCAGTATACACGAAATTATCACTGAATATCAACAAAAGCGTAATAAAGAGATGAGATCACTGCATTCTCTTGTTATGTTTTGAAATAATCAGCATTGTATATCGATGGTTCCTGAGATGGGACGCGAATCAGGAGCGGACAATCGTAAGTTAAACACCTGAGCCATTAGGCAAACAGGATAGATTCTCAAATTTTAATTAATGCTGGTGCATATTAAAGCACCGTCTTGTTACTCAGGTATGCAGCTATAGTATGGTAGCTCACAGTGAGCAACGATTTGTCCTACCTAGGCAGCCTAATTACCATGAGGAATACGAATATGGTATTCAGAGCCTGACTAATTAATCAATATAAGTAGTAAGTTTTACTTCTTACAAAATAACTTGCCATGTTGAACGAAGCTAAAGATACCATGAAACCGAAAGATCTAGACGCTTGTCTCACCCTTGCTGGGGACGCCAAAGGCTAAGTTCGACAAGCAATTATTGTTCGGATGTTCACCATAATATCACACAGTGAAATATTTTATGCGAACATTCGGTTTCTACTATTACCAAACGTGTACCAAGTGGCCAGGCTCTGTAGGTCATATCCAAAGCCTTCGTCGTACTTAGGCTACCTGCAGAGAAGTCATCTATCAGTAGCGGCCAGTAGCTGTGCAAATCAGTGACGGATAGGTGCAACACCAGGTGGTGAAGTTCAACAAACCGTTCAGAGCCTGCCCGGTAGCATAATGGCTAAGGCGTTCGACTCAGAATCGTTCGTCCTTGTTCGGGTTCGTGTCCCAGTTCGGGCGCGGTCCATATGCACTGCTCATGATTCCTAACAAGGATGAAACAGCTTTACAGTGCTTCCATGATTTCTTTATGGTGAGTTGAGTGATGTTATTACATGGTGAATTATTTCATGATAAGCCCAGTGACACAGAACTGAAAATTGTGCGCAAGGCAAAGGGCCGGAATAGTAGTGTTTTGCGGCCATGGGCGATATGAGGGATGTATATATATGTGTATATATATATTGCTGAGCCTTATGCGAAAAGCATCATATAAAGCCTTGCGCTTCACAAGGGATAGCCAGGTAAGCAGACACTTGAATTTGTATTTTCATTTATTTCGCAAGAACCGGCAGTTCTTTTCTGTCACAATCAATAGGCGTTGAAGTTGTCTACCGCACAAATCGGCTAGAATTTTGTTCCGTATACCATTTTAGGGGCCATAAGTTCATCTACAAGAGGGCCACGGTAATCATATTCAGATTAGTACACAACAGCTGGAGTCTTTTATTAATAGAGTTCCGTTAGCACTGAGCAGTGTCGTTTGATGAGCCCCGACATCCTTCAGTAATTTTTGGTCATTTTATGTGGCATCCAGCACCTCCCTTATGAAGCAGTTTCTGCCTCTTACCGCAAGAATTTCTGGAACTTCCACATCAGTATGCAATGAATAAGTATAGAGCTAAACTATTTCGTCTGAACAGGCAGGGCACTTTGGATAAGATCAAGATTCAGGTCGTGGTACACTGTTTTGTGAAGCTTACCCCTGAGCAATAGGTGCTTTTGACCTATTGACTTCGGACTGATGAAAGCCACTCTACTCTTGGTAGGTTGCACCACAAAGTTTCTTTGGGAAGTAATATTATTCCTCTAACCTGCATCCATTCTCAGAATGATTGGAATACCTCTGTTTCATTTTCAGCTATCCGCAGTGGTTTCTCTTTTGATCATTTTGTTAGGGTTTCATTCATTTTATTCATTTAAAACCACCTACAGTTTACGGGAATAAGAAAGCGGAACACCTTTTTCAGAACGTTTTCTTCTAGAGATCGTCAGTTCTTAGGAGTTTTCGAGTACAACACATGCCACGCATCCGTTAACAGAGTTAATAGGTCGTTAGGATAATGTTTTCAAAGCTATTGTGCAGGGTAATCAAATTCTTTGCCTCATTTTGGATTAATCGTTGTTCCATGATAATTGTTACTTGAGACCTTCAGATATTAATCAACTCCATCTGGAGAAAGATGCATGAAAAATCCATAATAATCAGCGTCAGTATCAGAGAAAAGACGTCGTTAAATGTCAGCATAGATATAAGAAAAGTTATATCGAACTGCATTAAACTTTTGCCTAGGGTCTCACTTTTCATGTTCAGACACATCAATTCAGACAACCCATGTTTAACTGGTCCTATAACAGTCTACAAGCATATCAAATCAGGTGAAGCTGCAAATGAATCATTGAAATTTACTGATGCTTCTCTATATCTTTCAAGTAGACTAGAACCCTAAGAATATCAACAAAGAAAATCTTGGAATGCATCATAGTCAGTGGCGCCTTAAAAGATGTATATATACAGGTCTTGTCGGAACTCATGCAGCAGGTAGTGAATTGAGAAAGTAAATACTTCAATTTGCATCCCTTTTTCCGCTAGGACTGGCGAATCTGCTCGATAAAAAGCTGCATAGTTTGCAGTTATCTAGCGAGCAAATAATCTAGGAATTCTATCGATACTCCGTTTCGGCCACCAACTTTATATCTTAACCATGATGCATCAAGTACCCATTAGAAAGAACAAAAACAGAAATCGATTCACAGCAATCTAGCTCCTGTTTTGGTAGGAATTCGGCATCGATAAACAATGGTTTTCAATGGGTCAGCTATTAGTTTTCAGTTTTTTTGAACTGTTCGACGTGGCACCCCGCACATCTAAAGTGAAATTACTCTTACTTCATAGTTCAAGAAGCTTTAGAATTTCAAAGACAATATCCATTGCCTAAGAAACCTCTTTTATTTATTGCTGCAATATAGAAAAGGTATTTTGGAAATTATCAGGATTCAGGCCAAGGTAGGATTTTATATGAAGCATACACTCCACCCAAGTGTACTTTTGCCCGATTAACTGTAGAATGAAAAAGTAAATCTACTCGCAATAACTTTTGATAAATTTTGGTACAAGGAAACAGAACTTCTTTCGAAGAAACTGCTGTTCTCTATATTGGCTACTTCTCTAGAATGGTGGGAACATGTCCGTTACCACAGCGACAAAATTCCCCCTAAAAGGAATGCATTGTATCTGGTCCTTTGGTAAGGATTCATTATTTTATTTTTATAACAGGTAAAATTTTGAGTGGGGTATAAAAAACGAGACAACTTCGCTGGAGAATTTCCTTTTAGAAATTTTTATTTTGTAAATGTATTTCTGGTCTTGTTAGACCATGATTGAGTTCATTCGAATTTTCTAACATTGCGCAGGATAATTATATCTCCTGATTTGTTATGCGATCAATTTAAGTCATACCTATTGTGACTCTTGGAGCATTCGAATATTATTTAACTCTTTAAATGTGAATGATATAATGTTAACACAGCGTTGTTGGCAGATGTAATGCGTCAACGTTTCGACTACCGTGGGTAGTCTTTCTCAAGGCAAGTGTTACATTTTCCCTGACTGGACGATGGTGCGTAAAATATCGATATCAATCTCCAGCGTCATTAGAGGAAGGAACTTCTGCCGTGAAATTTTAGCATGAATATAAGTAACCTCGTGGGTACTTTCGGATACGATTATGCCATGAAAATTATGTTCTTGGCGTAGTTCATCTATTTAATTTGGTAAAATATTGGCTTTATTCAGTTTAAAACGCTGAAAACGTTTAACCACAAAATTTTAAATTAACCAATGCGTTGAAATCACTTTTTTATCCGGTACAACGCTGTACCGTAATATTTTGCTCTTCGTCGTTCATTGCTTCACTGTCACAGCAAACAAATGGGCGATTAAGGAGGCGCGTCCAAACGACCTTGACCGAAGGCCAACTTCGATGTAAACCAAGACCCTCCTAAATTAAAATTTTATATTCGTGATAAACCATGATTATTAAACCCCAGTCGACGCAAAAAACTGTCTTCAGCCTATAATTTAGAGCGCAATCGTGCGCAGAATACTAGAGGAAATGAATGTCTTCTATCATTCATGAGTGCACAGTAGGGTAAGTCCGAAGACCTTCCCAAAAAACTTTAGGAAAATTTCACGCTTCGGTAGTATTTCTTTCTTCTTGTTCTCGTCATTACCTAGACTTCCAAGGTCACCCAAGTTGGACTGGCCTAATTAGAGTCTATGAACAGATGTAATAAGGGAACCTACAAATACATTCATGGTATTTGGCATCTAGCAAGTACAACGGCCTTAAGAAAGGAACAATAATATTTGAAATTTTTGAACGCAGCAGAACGGACCATCAAACTTCATACCGCTGTCCTATTGACTATTCCACTGTGAAGAAATATTTGTATTTGCATTTCATCTAGTAGGATCCACGAGTTTTACAGGCATGCCCTCGCCTCGCGCTTGTTTTCAATCAGGTTAACTGGTAACATACCTACCTATTCAAATATTTTCCAGCCTAACTTTTGTTGCTTCGTTCTTTAAGTACTGTTTGCCCTTCAATGTCCGAATTTGATTGCCACGGATGCAATGAGTTTTCCAGCATGATACTGATTTTGATAATTCTGAATAGCTGTTGAACAGAAAACATGGACGCTGCAATTAGACTTGAAATGAAGCAACATCAGTAGGTCTTCCTTATCTCAGGGTGCTGAATTTGTAACTGCATCCCAAGTTTACAGTGTTCACTATAATAACCTCCTTTAGTAAATCTCAAATATTCATGTTCGTTTTCATATCACCATCAACAATACATGCTCTATCCTTTGGTTGGTGTCTTCCCATTATAACGTAAATTGCTACGCAGAGATGATTAAAAGCCGCACAAAATGGCGGTTCTGAATGAATGACAAAGTTTGAGTCTTACTGGTTTACTCACCCTTTCCGTAATATTACAAACGGTTTCTCTTAGATTGTTTTTTTCCGTTTGAGACTTCTTACTGCATGCAGTCGGATGATTATCAGCTACAAAGTATGCACTGTAAACCGAAGTACCAATTCTGGTTAGATTTCCGAAGAAACACTGTTTCATAAATTGTTGGGTAGTTGAAGACTAAAGCACAGTGCGCCGTCTCTACTACAAACTGACCACAATAACACAACAATTTACAGATAGCACTTATAACACAAATAGAACTATAAGGCATTTCGACAAACTGTTATTGCCTAAAATATCTACCAGTATAAAAAATCACCTACGTCTTCTAGACCTAATCAGAGTCATTAAAATGTTCTGTTACTCCATATTTGGAAGAGGTCTGCGAGATTCGTGCACGCGTTTCCTTACTAGTATTTATCAAGATTCTTAATGAGACTCACCGGGAACTGGGAATGACGAAAGCTTAATTTTTGCGCATATCGCTAGGTGAGAAAATTAAGAATAAAGTCCTATGGATAAGACCAAGGAAATCAACTTTCCCTGGATTCCACAAAATTAGGAGAAATAGCATTGAAATAGAAGACAAAATCAGATTAGAATCACTGACAGCATTTTCTTTGCTGGCTACTGGCCTATTCGTCTAATCACTCCCTAATAAAGTCACACTGAAACGACCTCAGCCTTTATTCCGTTGAGCAAGTGTCCATCAGAGCAAACTTGCTTATCGTCATCGACAATCGTCACTTTCATAAAACCATTCTGATTATTTTATTTGGGGAATTATGCATTTCATGGCTCTTTGGCAGAAAACTCACCAAACAATGCACATGGATGTAAGAGATGAATGTCGCTTACTGCCACCTCGAGAATCGGCCTGATCATCTCCTTTCTGAACATTTTCATCGGTGATATTTTATATGAATTATATTGAAACGACACAGGCATTCTGACTATGGGAATCCTGTAAGGGTTCCAAAACAGGGATTCCTAACAACTTTTCATCTTCTCACAAGAGATTCTTTTCGCTGCACTACCTTGAGAAATTTAGCAAACTGTGAAAAAAGCTTGTTCATTTTCTCGCATGTTCTTCATTCGATGGAATACAGACAAGAGAACTTCATGAAATATTTATTTGCTCTGCCACATGAGTTTATGACAATCAGTTGTCTTACGAAACGGGTCGATAATTTCACCCCATCCGCTATGGGTACTCAGAGATCTTAGTTGTGGACTTTCTTCGCGGATCACTTATGAGTTGAATTTCCTGCCACCGGGACGTAGTTCACAGTTGGGATTGCTGTGGTGGTGTTCTGAACAGAGGGACTTGCCGTTGTCATGTTCCCGGACTGAGTCGTAGTTGAGTTGACTTCAGCTTGGCGATGGTGATGATGGTGATGATGGTTGTATGCTTTATGACAAAGAGGACAGTGGTGTGCATCATGGCCCCGGTGATCTGAACTTCCAATGACTACCTTTACGTCATTCAAAATCATTGGACCATGTTGACAACTGCAACGATGTGACTGATGATGATGTTCCATAGTCTGATTGTTTCCATTTGAAGCACTGTTCTCTTCACCAGTGGCCGCAGTAAGTATCACAAAGACGGCAACAAAAGCCGAAACCAAAAGGTGAAGTAGAGACATGTTGCACAGCCTAGTGTCAAGTTTCTGCATAAGTCAAGCTGAATGGAAAACGGTTTATATTACCCTCTGCCTCATATTGAGAAGAGAATCACTTAATCCATGTGAAATTGGTCTATCAACAAAACCATAAGTGCTCTTCAGTAAAATGTATTCACACTCCTTCATCGCTCAGCAGTACCACTTTGTTGCTGACCTTAATGGAGAGCGCAAATGCTATTTAGTGGACAACTGCAGCTTTGTTATTGAAGATCAGACAAGAGATTATGAATTCAATTCTTTGGGTGAGGTGATCTCCTCATATTCGTATGCAACTCAATACAAAGCATGAATAGCCTAGACGTGATGCAGCAATTAGGTAAAAGATCTCGGTTACCTCTATTCGTCCTCAGCAGTGCTTGAAGCCGATTGTATGGTAAACAATTTGCTCCACACGGTTTGTCGAGAGAAAATCCCGTAAATGCATCTGATTCAATACCAGAAAGTACTTATGAGTAAGAAATGTTCACGGTCAACACCTTCTCACAAATAACCATGCACATCCTCGTGTGTTCATGCTCAGCAATACAATACCAAATAAACACAAATATTTTGTTACATGCACTGGATCTTGCATTGCCACGAACACTAATATATGGAACACATGATTAACAATAAAAATAATAAGGTCGGTTTCTGCACATTCTACGTAAACAAATTTTTGGTCAAAAATATGTCAGATGTAATCCGTCAACCTCGACACAGGAAACATGGTGTTCAACGTTTAGCACGCTGAATTCATCATTAAGAAAACATAGGAGCATCACACAGATGTTTCACCTTTGTTAAAAATTTTTAACTGTCCATAACCACGGCAAAGATGTTTTAGCACGAACTCAGGACGAATATTTATGAATCCGAGGGTCTAGACACTACCCTGGACATGTGGGTTTTTAGAAATAAACGAAACTTTACAAAACGATATGGCACATATCTGTTATTGATTAGCACGGCCACGAACCATAGGATCGAGATAATTGACTTCCACCGGTGGACTGCTCACTTGTCGGTGGCCTGAGTTTGAAAAACACTTTGAGCATAACCTGCGAAGTTTGAAAAGCAAACCAGCTTGATAGGTAGCTTTGAGTTTACAATGACTAGGACTTCTAAATCACAAGCGTTTTTCCTGCGTTTGCGACGTAGCCCGGGAGCTTTGGATATGCGTCGCCAGTGATTCTTCTGAACGATAATAAAGCTGCCTCAGTGCTTTCACTGTTTTTGCTCATTTCATTGAGCACGCCAAAAAATATATTCTGCTACTCAGGGTGGTATTTTCAAAAGAACAGAAGAATTGTCGTCAGCAAGGACAAAGGTGACCAAGCGGGTAAGGTCATGGCGTTTGGACCGGAAGGTCGCGGGTTCAAATCCTTCCACCGAAGGTCAAATTCCCTACTTGGCAGCCCTATGCTGGCCGCGACCCCATTCCTGAAAAATGATGCGAACTTTGATTTCATCAATTAGGCGCGCCTTTGACTGGCTGCGCTACAACTCTATTATCATATTTCCTTATATTTTGTCGGATATTTGGTTCGATCATATTCCGCGTTCTACGATACAATCACTCGGAATTACTTTTGTCCAAAAAGCGCATCGTTTCTCAACATATATTGGAATCCCGTGTTTCTGCACCTCAACGAGCATCTAATCGATTTAAAAAGGGCACTCGTGCTGGTTGGCAGGCAGCCTTAGATGCACCCTTCAAGTCAAGATGTCCATTCCGGCATTGCTGAGTACGAAAATCCGCTCTTCCGTTTAGGTATGAGATATATGCTCGGATCTGTTCCTTGCATTTCAATCACCGAGCAACGTTCACACATTCGTCATCTGCATGCAAGATTCGTGGCTGAACCCGGATATGGCCGATTCACTCGTGTCAATAGACATCTTTCAGACTCCATCGGCAGGACAGAGTTTTCGACACAAGAAGAAAGACTGCACGGCGGTGTGGCAACAATACATAAACTCCTCTGGTGTGCGCACAATTTCGGAAGTTTGTTTTATATTGTTTTGCTTTGCGGCTTGAGAGGGTTGCGGGCTGTTTGTAGGTTTGACTGGTTCCTCCGGGAGAAACTAATGTCCATCGCTAGTTATTCGCTATACCAGTACACATCAATAACGGAACCTACGTTGCATATCATGTCCTTTTAGCGGCTCGCGCAATCAAAAATATTCGGCATCAGTTTTTTTTTCGCGACTCTTCTTTCCGATGTATTGTATTGTTCCTCCGCTTCTTGAGGACGATTTTGCGGTATGCGGTAGCGTTCACTGCGCAAAACATGCATTCGGTACCCTACCACTGGGGAACTGTGCTTCTGATTTGGCTAACCTCTACGTTCCTCCGTCCACCCAATAGGCGCTTTCCAATTTTACGAGTAGAGTTATTAAGACCCGTCACCCTGAATCTCAATTTTCCCTGAAAACTGCCGGGCTCCCCATATCAAAGTAGGGTGATCAGTTGTGGCTTCTGTTAAGCGCGGGCCGAAGGTATAATCTGCTAGGTCCCAGCATTTCCTATGGTGCTCTTCAGTGGCGATACACAAAATCCAAGAGTGGCGGTGGCATACTGGTGCAACCGTTGGTGTTGGCGGCGTTAACTTGGTCACACAACAATCCTAGTTTTCTTCTTGACAGGAAATCTCGTTCACTTCTTCGCATTTACCCTAATTTCTCTTTTTGAAACTTTCCAACAAGAAGACGAGCCAATAGGAATCGCTTTTCATATATGGCTGCACTAAGAAACATTTCTTCACAAATGGTCCGTGCCTTCCACACCTCGGATAAATGAACATCGTCCGTATGAAGAGCAACGAGCAATTCTAAACAACCAAGTCCCCATAATTTCAAGCATCCCGCGATCTATTCTCCAAACTGATAAAAAAATGAAGCAAACAAATCGACAGCCACATTCAAACAGCCAAACTCTCTGACATGTGCGATCAAAATAATCGATCCCATCCTAGTCGGCATGGGGTGGGCAGAGTGTGGTATTTTGTCGGAACGGTCCGTGTGGGAGAGAAACGACATGTGACGTGTTAATAAACTGGGGCGGATGTCGACTAAGCGCAGATCTGCAATGGGCTCTCATGCTCCAGTGTTCTGTCGCGGCGCTTCGACGCTTTATAGCGGTGTGCTGTGGGTTTAGTGCGTGTTGGGTTCGGTACTAGGTTGTGAACAGGGGTGATGAGTGGGCGGGGACGAGGCTACGGTTTTCTTTCTAGGAGAGAGGGATTGGCCTATTCTGGAGGAGCGGTGTGGATGGTCTTGCTGCCGTTAGGCCGTTTGGTCGTTTTTCGGTGGTTGTCGAGACGCGTAGCTCAAATTTGATCCATTTATGCGGGGTTCTGGGTGGGTGGGGTTGGTGGGGTTGTTGGGGGGGTGTTCCGTGGATCGGGAGTGTTCTTCGGTCGACTTCACGGCTTGCTCTTTTCAAAAGCGATTAGTCATTGGCGGTGGGCGTGGGGCTGCGACGGATGCCATTGGTTGCTAACTGGTTTACTCGATGTATTAACTCATCATGATGTTGGTTCGATAATTCTAGTCTTCCGTTGAATCTTGTTGAGAATTCGTTCTGGTCTACTTGTAATTTATTCGGTGGATGGCCCTATGGGAGTCGGTGGATTGCAATTCCTGGTAGGGGCACCTTTATGGCGGTTCTTGATCAGTTGGTTCATAAGACGTTGTGTATCGGCTCTTGAGGCCCCAGTTGTCGTGCCTTAACGTATTCTGTGTAGCCTAATCGCGGGCACGGCTATACTTAAGCACCTGCGTTTATTTACTGTATCTCCTAACGACCCTTTTCAAGTTTTTTTGCCATCCCGTATAATCAAATCAGGATTGGGTTCCAGGTCTTTATCAGGGAATGCTGTCGGACTCCCTTTTTGTGGGTGCGATGTTCGACGATAGTGGTGGGCATGGGGTGTATCCTTCTTAGCAGTTTCTGGTCAGAGTGGGCTTAACACGTATCGATGAATTCGTCCGTTGCGCCTGGGGTTTTGGTGGGGGTGGTTGGCCTGCTTGCGAAAGCCGATGTGCATCGGTGGCGTAGATTCGTCGGGCCTGAACGTGTTTCGGCAGTTTCGGTTCTCATGGTCTCTTCTACCTGTCACACTAACTTGGACACGATTTTGGGTGCTGGTCAAGGACCAATGTATGTATGTATGGCCTTCTCAGGTTTGATCGGGTATTACAGGAAACCGAACCCAGTTCTGCACACCGGGTTGTTGGTTTGCTCGGCAGAATCTTCCCAGAACTCTGTTTGATGGTACTGAATTCAGGCGTGCTATTTAGGTTAGTTGTTCTTTTTAACGATGTCGACTTCTCTATTTAACATCAGCCGTTCCGTCATCACAGCAGCGTCCTCGATGGTCATCGTGTTCAATGGTGCTGATGACAGTTGCCGCTCGGTGGGGGTGTCTCTGGAGGTGCCCGTTCGTGACACAGGATATTTTGTGTCAAAGTGATTTTTCAAAGGAACCTACTTACCGTTCTACGAACTTTCTCTGGTACGAGCGTTATTTGTAAAATCTCGCACACAGCACTATATTGTTTGCGCGAGTTCGTGTTCTTCGGTGTTCTCTCTCTCTCTCTCTCGCCCGGTCAGCCTACCCATCCGAAACGTCTTCCAACAACTCAAAAACAGTTACCAGGATTGGTTCTGTGGACTATCTTGCAGTTGCTATCTGTAAAAATCTGAAGTGGAATTCTCAGATTTCTAACTGTGTAAAGAGTCTCCGACGGTTGTTATTTGAAATCATGAAGCTTTGGCACTGCAAGGCGAAACAAAACACCATCTCCCGATTTGTATACCAATGTGTTTTTCCAATCCTCCTCTACTGCTTTCCTGTTATGTTTCCAGACTTACTTTAAAAAGACTTGAAAATTCTTCACCGGGGACTGTCAATTATGAGCTGTGTGTTCTTCGTACCACTAACCGAATTGTCCCTTAATTTATGTGATCAGCACTTATCAACATGTGAGAAATTTGCTCAATAAACTCTTTCTGATCCCACGCATCCTCTGCACAACGATCTTTCCAAGTGCCGTTCTCATATTTCTACACGATCCGCTTTTCTTCCCATACCCTCTAGAATCAATATCTATAGGAACTCCGTTGTCCCATATGTAGCACGAATTCTGACAAATCGTGACCGTATTTCAACCAGTTTCCTGAGCAACATGTCATAATATGCTACGATTATTCCTGAATGAATTTTTTTTCAATTTTTTATGCGGCGATGAGTGTTTCTTTTATTTTATTCATTTCCCCGATTTTATTTTTACCGTCACATTTTTTGACTGAAATGCGACATTATTTACTGTACCCAAAAGTCTATACAATAAAAATAAAAAAGGAATTAGAAGATAAAAAGACAAAAATAAAAAGTATTTGTGAATAGATGAGTCATCGTTGTAAACCAATTCATTTGCCTTCAGAATGAGCGCAAAAACGAATATTGAAGTTCACTTTTGTGGCTCAATATTCTGTCCCTAGCACTTTGAGTCCTCTTGCCTCTTTCTGACATCCACAATCCACTATCCCGTCCAACAAGGACGCCGCATACCCGGGTTGATGATGAAGGTCATTTATTGATATTGTGATCTCAGTCGAATCGTTAGGAGTTTATCTGGATTGGTTTCATTTAAGAATTACACAATTATTCGTCGGAAGGTTTTCATTGGTTAGGACAGGAGGACTGCTAGGAAAAAGCTACAAGGTTCCGGGATACGGGATGCAAAATGGAACATGTTTTGTTCACGGATTTTAATCCAGGTGAAATGTCTGAGTAAACTTAGTGGTAGGTTCCAAGTGTAACCTCGATTCATACTAAAAGGTTATAGTTATATTTTTCTCATGGTTTTATCTTAGTTCTTCTAACGATCTTCTCAGTGGAGACAAATTTAAGTAGAAATTTGGCTGTGCTGTAAGAAAAATGCCAAAGCATGTAAATCTTGGAGCTGCAGTGTTTTATACGAGTGATCATTACCGAAGAAGTGTTGTCCACTAAGCAAAAAACAAAGTTGTCACTATTGTCTTTTTATTTGCCAATACCCACGTCGTATGAAACTAACTATTCCTCATTGCTCAAGACCAAATGACCGGAAGAGATTTGCATTGATATCTCCTATATGTTTCTTTTTCATGACAGTTCATTTATTCATTGAGTGCTTCTACCTATTACTGCAATATTCACCTTAGTTTAATACTGCGTGGCTTTACTGGAGCAAAGCTTTGTAGTGCGGTACTAACATTTCGCTGTTAAGCTAAAAACAATGCTAAAATATAGACCCTTATTAGTACCGATGGCCACATAGGTTGCCCAGTCAAAATATTTTGCACTGCAATCAAATTGATCAACCAGACCAAACTGATTAAGTCCCGTACTGTGCTACGACAGAAGCTCATACAATTCTTATTGCGCTCTGATAACCCTAGTTTCTTGAACCATAACCGTTCCATTTTTTCGTTCACATGGGGCGAAATGTCACTTTCGTTTGCGAATGTTATCCACACTTAATTATATCACAGCCAGTACGTCACGGAAACGACAATATGTGAACGTTTATTCAAAATTTGCATTTCTTTTTTCTAAGAATCTCACAAAGGGAACTGATTTATAGGTAACTAACGGCTGTACTCTGATTTATAGTCGTTATACTGCCCAGTCTGTACGTCAGTCTAAGTTGCCGGATGACCTTGGGTGATCGATGATCATAAGGTCATGTGTGGTAAAGCTGGCACCTGGGTCGCAAATGCTCCGCTATCCTTCTAGAAGACATCCTTACTGTATGCAAATAGACCGGATGGAAAAAATCAAGCTTGAATGCAACAGTCACCGATTTCCAGTTAGTTGTTTTTCATTGATTGATGCAACCTCATAACTGCTTGCACCTTATAGTTAACAAAATCACCCGTTTATATAAATTAACTGGAACTCAGCAGCTTGTTTTGACTGTTTTGCAGTCCGTAATTACCAGAAGTTACGTATGAAAAAAAATAATTTGCAACTTTCGTTCTACTGTCCACATTGAGGTGGCCTTTGCTGGGAAAGAAAGTAAAGCTTCAAATAGTCTGGTGCTCGGATAGTTCAGCTTTTATGGTATTCTGTTCCATGAGCTTGTCTTCGTCCCTCGAGGTGATGACCTCATTGCACATACCGCCACTGGAGAAGGATGAATTACTGCTTACAATTTGCGGCTTTTCAACATGTGAATGCCTCTCAGGGGTAAACAGAGTTGAGCGTTCCACTTCCGAGTTAGGCCTCAATGCTTTTGGATATTTAGAATATTTTGTCACCGAAGCCCGAGTTGTTGTTTAATTCCAGTTCCTTCTTACTAAATGCATCGTATACTAATGCTGCATTGAAAATACCGACTAGTGGGACGCTTATGTCTTCGCCAGAATTTGAGGAAAATCTTGAATTAATAACAAAAGTATTCGCATGCAGCTCGCTCAATCTCCAATATCACTGTCAGCAGCGCTATAAGCATATTGTGGAAACGCATACTTACCAGGCACGATGGAAGGCAATTTATTACTGTTTCATTTGCCATTGCTGTTTGTAACATTCTTGTGGAAGTAAAACTGCGTCTGATGGTTTTATTAAAACAAGAAAATTTATTTAAGTCATCTTGCTCCTGTGTCTCTTCCCATGGATTTCTATCCAATCATACTTAGCCCTAGCCAGGACGTTATAAGTGAACTTGTCCGGATTGTCTGAATCAATCCACTTCCCGAGTTTGCTTTAGCAGTTGATGAAAGATTCTGCACAGGACAAATGGAACTTGCCATCCACATAGCCCTTTCAAAGGATGCAATGGATTATTGGTGCAAACGGAAATTAAAAGGACTTCGAACTCATTTTGATTTGCAAACTCTTTCAGGGTTTTTATTTCCAAGCAGAGTGAACCAATGTACACGAGTAGCCGCGTCAAGATGTCTTTGGTGAATATGTTTGTATTCACGGTTCTCCTAATTTCCCGCAAAACGAATGGTCATGCGATACAATGCAAAGTAATAAATCACTTTACGGGATTTAGTGATCCAACGAACGGCAACGACTTGGGAGGATATTGGTATAGTTTGTATAAGGCTGTATCCGACCAGTAGCTCTTGAATTTTAGACCAGATACACAAGATGCACATCGGTGAACAGTTTTGTCGTTATGACAAAAATCAAGGACAAGACATACCCTTTTTCGGAGTTTAAGGGAATCCAGAAATGTGCCAAAACCGGATTCTGTCAGCTAAAGACATTTGTTTGCACTGGGGACAGATTTTGTCTTTCTGTCAAACCTTTGGGAACGATGCAATGAATGCATTTCAGTCAAAACTACGCATACTTGTTAAGCCGCTTTGATGTTTGTCGGTACCACTTTCCTGAGTGCGTTAGCTGGAAGTGCATTTCTGACTAACCACCGACACACGATGACGTCAGCCTATTAAATAGCAGAAAATACAACTTTCTAACGTCTTCTGGAGCCCAGGTCTTCTGGAGGCCCACAGCACAAAGAATTTAGTGAAAAACTCTGTTACGTGTTTCAGTGGTCGTCCTGTGTGACGAAGTCATGTACACCAGGCTCGTTCACAGTGGAACTTAAATTTATTCATTAGTTTTAATGGTTGTTTTGGTCTTTTTAAGTGTGAAATAAATTTGGTCTTTCTGGAACAACCTGTATTGCTAAGTTATTGATCTCTCCAGAACTGGCTGAAGCAGAATTTGTAGATCCTTTTGATAAAAGTGACCATTGTGTATTCAATATATTACCCTGAATTGCCTGATGTAGTTGTTGCGAACAACAGTCGTGACTTACGGACTTTTTTGAAACGACTGTGTCAAATGTTTCGGGTCCGAAATGAGTTTGGAGTGCAGCACAATAAACGATGAGCCATGTATTAGGTTCAGAACACAACGTTATCGATTGAGAGTACAAATATGCCAACGTTCTGATTGGCTTTTGTAACCTTTTTCATGGTGTTTAAAATCAAATGAATCGGGGTTAATGGCCAACGGATGTCACTGTTGTTCGTGTGCGTGTGTCAGAATGATCGTTTTTATGTCCACACATTCATTGTTAATGCGGTGTGGTGGCTGGGAATCGGATGTCCGTCGGTCTTGGTCACATTCTTATCGGGGTCAAGTGAGATCAAACTCAGTTTGCGATTGTTAGGGTGTTTGATTGGCGGTGATGTCAAAGTAGTCCAAATAGCTGATTCTGCTGTTCCCTATTTTTGATTGATGCTACTGGAGTGGACGCTGATTGCCAACGACTCAGCATACAGCTGGTCAGCCTCTGTCCGAAAGCCAATTTAAAGAATTTTGTGTTGTCAATCGATTTTGTTTCACTCCGCCGGCACATGAAGAGCGATCTCAGAGTCTCGTTCTGGGTTGTCCACGACTGTTTTGTCGGTTGGTCTTGTTTTTTCTTAGATTTTCTCTCTCAGATTCATTATTTTACTTCTTTTTTGCTCAAATAGCTGACAGGCAGTTCGTCACATTTTAGTTCAGCGTCCTTCAATATGTGGGTGGAGTCAGAGGAGCCGCTAATTATAAGTGCCACTATTTATTAATATGGCTCCAAGAGGTTACTGAGATATCTAACTAGCCGACGGGTTCTGCAGTGCTTGAAATCGGCAGTGGGACGAACTGATATACAAGGCTTGTGATTCTTTGGTAGATCACAAAATTTTCTAGGTCTATAATTTTCTTACACTGAGGTAAACGGCGATGATTTTCCATGTATTCTTCCAGATCCTTGTTGACGTGGGTTTTTGTCTTGTTTTGAACAGCATCCTTTTCTCCTTTGACCTTTCCTAAGGTTCATTCATTGTGCAGTCCAAAACGTTAGATTCGTAGTTCGATCTGTTTAAGATCACGGTGTCTTTCCCTTTTCGGCCTTTGTGATCTGAATAGAATAGTCAATTTTAATGAAAACAGTGCCTTCCACTCATCTGACGTGAAGTTCGGTGCAGCGCATCATAGATATTTGGGGATGTTACATACTCCCACTGGAGCTTGGCAAGCATTCTCCTCTGAAATATTCGGCAAGGCCTGTTTCAGTGTAGGGACTATTTATTCCATAATCATCAGTTTTCTGTGCAACCTGTTCGCAGCAATTGTAGATCTACCGGTGTCAGAGATCTCTCCAATAGAACTTTTACAATGCTATTTGATTATACTGCGAGCAGCTTATTCGATCTCATTCTTCACTCCCTGCCTGTCATTTTCTGTTTCTTCGTTTTGTTGAATTTTCATTGCTGCCTTGATTTGCACAAAACAAAAACGTGCGGATTTCGTATTCGGAATCATAAATAGCCTCGCCAATCTTTTAATCCCAACCAACAACGCTGTGTTCTGATATCGAAATCTTTTAGCGACTTTGAAGTACATTCTGAATTATGATACTTACTTGGTTATTCGCAGCG
This sequence comes from Fasciolopsis buskii, assembly GCA_008360955.1. Lineage (NCBI taxonomy): Eukaryota > Metazoa > Platyhelminthes > Trematoda > Plagiorchiida > Fasciolidae > Fasciolopsis > Fasciolopsis buskii. Next base: position 228,882 of record LUCM01009277.1, read on the forward strand.
TTGTAACTAATCCAATTCCAACCCATGCATTTGCAATACTTACCTCCAGTCTTGGTGCGTGGTTATACTAAAAGTCTGAAATAGGACAATTTTGAACCATACCAAAAGGAACAAAACGATAAGGTAAACAAATGAAAAGATTTTAGCTGAATAGTCGGTGCGCTTTTGTGATGCGGGTTACACACAAGCACTACTGGGGTGAGGGAAGGACATTATGGCCGTAAGGGTTAATGCACATGATTAATCTGGATTGCAGCTGCGAAATTCCGCTGAAGAATGAGAGCAGTCAATGAACAATCTAGGCTTGAAGCCAAAGAGATGTTCAGCAGAAAATTGGCTCTCCAATTTACGGAATAATTGCTTTGTCTGGTCATTTTGTTTAAGACTGATCACTCCTCTACTTGATTGCTTTGAGGAATTTGAAGATTCGCCCTATTTAGAATCAAGCAAAACAAAGCTCAACAACAAACTTTAAGCTAGAAAAAAGAATCAGAGTGTGCATTCACAGAGGCTCACACAGAATCACATCAAATTTCAGTAAGTTATTTACATAGTTCAAAGTCAGAACTTACTGTGAATCAGCACGTTAGGTTTGTGAGTACTTCGTAGTTTTAAATTGCGGACTTTCTGCCCAACTGGTTTACCATTCGAACAGGTCCCATAGCACATCTGCAGAGAGGCAAACAAAAGAAAGCCCGGAATGAGTAAAACTGACCGGAAGTTTATAGCCCCTAGTTTGGAGTAATTTAGTGAACGTTATTAGCAAGCTTGTATCTGGTCACTGATCGCTACATGGCACGACGGCAGCCTACACAACAATGACAACCCATTAATAGGATAGACCATGTTCTATATAACCTTCGGCAGACGTTGGCAAACCCATTGTCAATCTTTCGCTTGTTTTTCAGTCCCAAACATTGTGTGCTCGTTTTAAGCCTACTGTCATCGAATATTGCGTACTCCTTAGGGCGATATTTCCATCATTTTGGTTTGTGTGCCCCTTCATTCAGGTGCACATGCGTATTCCGCAGATGCACACAGAATGCAGATTTTCATGTGCTGTGAAGGACAAAACAGACGTCTTTCGTTTAACAAACCGCAGTGCAACAAGTGGTTCAAAATTGTTCTGCAGACTTTAATCACCTGATGATACTGACTATGTAAAAATGCAACCTACATCATGAAACTGTCAGTAAAACCCACTGAAGTATTTTTCCCTCTGATAGAAATTGGGATCAGTGCGAATCTGCCAAGCCGCAGCTTGACTTGGATCCTGAACTTGACTGTCATCCAAGCGGGACTTATGCGGGATTTTTATCATCGTCTTCTACACGACTATACTAGACTTTGTCACTAATACAATACTTTCAGAGTGATGAACACTGGATCGCGATTGGCCAAAAAGAAGCACAGCCAATGAAAAACCTGCAGTAATACAAACGACAGAGAGTAACTAACAATATTGCAGGCTATTGTCCTAACTGAGCCCGACTTCTCATACATTTCAGCACATAACACAGGAGCAGGATTGTTATCCCAAGCGTACTAAAGTTTCTCAATCCACGTCCCATCCTGGTGCACTTGACTAAACAAAGAAATATGCTTCCACTTTCTCATTTAAGGTTGGAATTCAGGGCAACTAAAGCATTTTTATCACTTTATTTTAAACTTTTTGGGGATCTCATCCTAATCAACAATTCTTAATCAACAACTGAAAAGTGATGGTCTGAACGGTAAAACCGCCACCTTCGACGGGATTCGAAGTTTATAAGGGTAGCTGATTTCGAAAGGCAGTCAACATTCTACGGAATTATCTGTCAGGCTAACCGCCATTCCTTTGTAAATGGCGCTCTTTTGTATCTGTCCACTGGCGGGAATCAAAAATTCGCAAAGTCTTCTTGAGACATGCAGCAAGCGATTCTTTCAAAAGGCTATAGAAGACGAAGCCATACAGAAAGATTATGTGGTCTAAATTTGTCTCCACAAATGATAGTAGGTTGCGTAAACAGCAATGAAAAAGCAACTTCATTTTTAGCCCAAGTAGATTCAGTTTATATAGCCTTTTGCACATCTGGCGGTATATTTATCTCATTCCCCTTGAAAGTGCGTATGCTTACGTTGCAGAAATTCTAGACAGGTTTTGTTGCCTGACACCGGAAATCGGTATATATGAACACTCGAAATAATCAACGGAAGAAATGCGATCAGTGCGTAAACTACACAAGCTTTCTAGCGTCCTTTTGTATAGTCTGTTATTCCAAGCTTCAGTGGTTAGCTAAGAATCGATTCAACATCGGACTTGACTGAACAGTCGCGAGATCTTGAGTTGCAATCCGGCAAAACAGGATTTTTACTTCATTCTCTAAATAATCAGAACAACATAATCCGGTTCTAAAATTTTAAACCTGTCCATTCGGAAGAGTCTTAGTGCACTAAATTTACCGATATATCTTGGAAAACAAATCACTTGTTATTCAAAAAACTCCTAGAATTAAAGCTCTCTTTCTGAAGGTCAGCTTTGCCACACAGAAGAGAACGTTCCCACAAATCACCGTGTGATTTTTACATGTATTTATCATTCCTGAATGTTGTCATTGATTCAAGTGACACTAGTGCCAATTCGATATTTCAGTTTTTCTGTCCATACATCATGCGATTTGGTCAGCTAAATTATTACATACCATTTTGCTTCTGAGTTTCTTTGGATTCGTGCAATTTTGAAGTTAAAATTCACAGTTTTAATGATAGGCTTAGATGAATATCCATCAACAAAGCTATCGGAAAAATTTATTAGAATGAACGAGTCTCACCAAGTTCAAGCTTTTCGCGATTTTTCTTGATAGTTAATTTTGAGTTACCATGTGATATTCAACCAAAACTTCAACCACATTTGCTGACTTTAAGTTATCTCTTTCGGCGATAAAAATATAATTTTATGACTAGCCTCGCATTTCTTGAATGCCAAGGCCTGAACAGGATGAAACCACCGTCCACAGCACAAGCCAATAAAGTCCACATTATTCGGAGTTCGAAGAGCCTAACTGGAGGGCCAAAAGTCGTTATGATCCGAACCACTCTGCAGTCCAGTGTTTCCTTCGCAGAAAACGGATATTACACATTACCTACTAGGAAACGTTTACTGCGCATCACATAAAACATTGGACTAAATTTCCTATTTCTATGCTGATGTAACTCGATCTACTGATGGTTGGTCGGAAAATGCCGTTGAATGGGTCAACTGGGGAAAGACATAGAAATTACTCTAACTTCCTCTTTGCTCGTTAGTGCGTTTTAACACTTGTCCATCACACTCCTTGAGGGACAAGATTACGCCAAGTAAGTGGCACCGTTAAAGTCGATAGCGGAATTCTCCGTGTCGTAACGAAATGATAAGGATTGATGCTAAGATTGATCGCAGTTTCAATGCTTTATTGACTCCTTGATGTCAATGATCAAGGCGGCAGGAAAGTTGGTCACGTTCATTTTGTTGGACAAAGTACGGGAAGCACTGTTGACGTGGCCAGTTATTTTGCCCTATCGTCGGCCAGTGGATGAATTTCATTCATACATTCAAATATTACGTAGTGCTTTGTCCATTCAGTCAAATATTCATGATGGGCAGTCACAACATCCTCTCGTCCAGTGTTTGAATGAATCACTTATCACGAACATTGTATCTCCATGCAAATAGTCCACTTCTATCATCTACATAGTAATTCATATTACATCCGAAAACATTATGGGTAATAAAAACAAAGAGTAGACGGCTAAATATATATGCTAAAGTAGCTCAAAATCTACAGTTAATGCGGCCGCAGTGAGCAGCTATATGTAACGGCAGAATTTTTAGACGTTTCATCGCTGAAACGAAAGCAAAAACGGCTGGGAGGCAGCTCACACTAAGTATAGAAAGAGAGACCACAAGTAGTAAAAACCGATCAGTCAGAATTGACGAATTAAGTAGCCAGATTACATGCCTGAGCTGTAGGAGGGACGAAGATGTGGTACAAGAAGTAGACTTACGAACAGTCGAAGTAACAACAAAGCCAGACGGGGAAACAGAGAAGCGAATCAAGTGCGATCTGGTGAGAGACACATTAGGATATGTATGACGGCGGGAGAAGAAAGAATTGGCAGACAGCAGAACAGTAAAATATATGCGCTTGGAAAACGACTAGAGGATATATTCTCAAAGAAGACAGGTAGCTTGATGAAGTTAGAATGATTGCAAAATAGGGGACGGAATGTATGAAAAAGGTTCCAGATACGCTAGGTGTCACCAGTACATTAGATCTGCTTTCACGGTGTGGATGACTGCCGGTGACTTGGAGTTAAAATCATGAATGAGCGTCAACTCCATATGCCAAAAATAGATGGTAGACAATCATATGATAAAAATGGTGAACACCAAAAGATAGAAGAAGAAGCACTGGCAACCCAGATGTACGTCGATAAGACAAACAACGTGGACAAATACGAGCACATTTCTTTAGGTTTTAGGTGTTCTGGTCCGCTCAACCTACATGAAGACAGTTGGTAGTAACAGACTGGTGGGGGCAAGCGCGTTTGTAAAGTTAGGCTAAACTGGGCTGGGTGGAAATTTTCCCAAAATAATCTTGAGTTCTGTGCAGCAACTGAATTGCACTCAGCCCTTAATTCAGAATTTTTGAAAAATGTTCAGACCCTTGTTTATCTTTCGTTCATTTGGCAAGTAACGCAATACACGAGCATGGATGCCAGATAAAGGTGTTGGGTTGCTTGAATACCAAAGTTTTCCCAGCAAATACAGACGATCTTTGTATACTCTTGGCAAATTTGATGATAAATAACTGTTATTACATTCGAAATATACACTTTGTTGTGACCATCATAAACTCAAAATAACCGTTTTAATTGAATAATATTGTAAACTTGTAATTCGAATATGATAACAACTCTTGGACTGATAGATATAAAGCTTGCTCCCAAGTGACATAATATGTTAGCCTTTCTCTTCCGTTTTGGAAGGAATTGCCACTGTATTCGTTCGAGTAAAAGCAGGAGGCAATTAAGCTTGCAAACTGACGAATAGAGACGGAACGGATTCTTAATGCTTCCCCTTCCGGCAACGAGCGCAACGTTTTTATTCAACCGCAAAACGAGTACACGCTATCTGCAACCTGGCAAAATCCCACCCAGATTTGGTATTTCATAATAATAATATTACTAAATCTATCCATAGGTTACACATAGCCAGAAGTTGTTCCGGCTTTTCTGATATCATTATGGGCAACATAAAGGTGTATTGCAGAATGTATCAAAAACCTTCCGGGGATTTGGGGCTCATGGGTTGTGCACTGTTAAAGTATAATCACCCGCACTGTGTCATGAAATATAAGAACGAAAATGATTCGTATTAAATGCGGAGTTGTCAGAATAACCAAAATAATCAGAACCTTTGTCTAGTTTCCCAATCACAGTTGATGTAAAATAACATGTCATGACGATGTAATCGAGCTAAGCGCTGTGGGTTGGTGATTTTGTCATGGTTCAATTTCAATTTTTTCGGCACAGCTTAGATCCAAAGTATAATTTTAGGAAGCGATTTGATACACCAACCTGGACACGATTCCCTCAGTTTTTGGATGGCAAGAATCCTTTGTGAGTTGGAAAACCCTATTCTCAGAGTTGGACTCATGAAAGTAAGTCGGGCAGAAGCTATGGAATTACAATCAAAACCTGTAAAATCAATGGGTTATTTCACTTGTGATCGGTGTTACTTGGAGCAGCAAATCAGTCATTGTAGTAGGCAGAAAATCTTGCAAACATCAAAGCATTTCACTGTTCATGAAAATAAACTGTTCACCCTCCTGTACACCGAAATCTTCAGTCAGCTGTTAGTGGCGACCTACTACTTTCGGGTTTTTCTCTAATCGTCACGGCTGTTCTGTTCTCCAGAATTACCTGCAGTTTCACATATAAAACGTGTCTCCTCGATTTCCCCCTTCAACCATTAACCATAACTGTTAAATCTACCAGCTTAACATTAAGTCATCGAATAGCGTGAAAATGGTATGGCGGCAGGCGTTAGCCAAGCGGATAGGGCTTTGGCGTTTTTGGACGTGAGGATCGCGGGTTCGAATCCACCCAGCGCCTGTCAGCTTCCCCACTCAGCAGATTTCTGTTGGCTGCTGCCTCCGTCCTGAAAAATGATGCAGACTGTTATTTCGCCAATAAATGAAACAGAAAGATAAAAGATAACGATGACGGAGCAAAACCTAAAGCACTTAAGGTCACGCCAAACGGAGCTAAAGGTTAACGGTCCCCATGTTGTAATATAATTACTGACATTCTAGAATTGGATCGAGAGAGTTCCTTCAGTTGAGGATCCTTTCAGGTACTCTGAAAAACGCAGCGCGGCGACGGAGTTTATCGGAAACGTTATTTATGAATAGACAAGCTATATCAGTTGCTGCCAGTCACATATAGTGACTTTATTCGTTCCTTTATGTCATGCTGAATATAGTTCGTTAAATCGCACGATGTGCTACCTTTTGCCTCCCGCGCGTTGCTGATAAATACTCAACTTTCCGCAACAACAGCAAGCCACATTTGAAAATTACTAATATCCACGGGGAAACTAACACTCTCTGAGGAATGAAAGTGTTGCTTGATCAACACTCACTGATCTCTCGAGAAAATCACTGAACTGTGCACAATTTCCCCTTTTAAGCTACTACAAAGGCACTTCATAGATCCTTATCGGATATTCTTTGATTTTGTATCCTGCCTAACTCACTTAGCTTTGCTTTGATGAAATACACTTTTTTCGAGGTGTAGCGCACCGTTATGAATGAGTCTTTCGACCAGAGAAGAACCAATGCTTGATCTTTACAGGTCACTTTTATCCTACTGACCCTATGAGAGCATACACGCATTCATCATTTCCTTATGTGATTGTCGGGGTCTTTTCGGGTCAATTTTTGGGGTAAAATCTTAAAACGGCGGAAGTTCAAAACTTTTCACGCCTCGCTTTCACTACACATCAGAACGGCGACGCTTTTGACCAGTGCTAAGCGTCTCTAGAGGATTGATTCTTGGCGCATGTTTCACATTTGTACCGGATCACAAATCTCGTGAAAGAACTTTCTCATCGGTCGCACGCAGAAGACATCTGTTCCTTCAGTTAGATGCACTTTAGTTTACGGGCTGAAATTCACAACTATTTTCGACGCTGCAATATGTCTACATCGGGTATATTACGTATCGAAGTTTTCTGTCCGGCTAATTCACTGAAAATATCTCCCTGAATGCAATTAAAATTATTCACGGAAGCAACAAAATTGCACTTTTCAATAACAGTACGGCATGAATAGAGTCTTGATACTTGAATCTCACTGATGCAAAATCTGTGTTTGGTGAGAAAACGTGGGTAACATCAATCGGGCTGGTCGGTCAAACTGTGAATTTTTTTGTATGTTTATAGTGATCAAAACCGGACACATGAAATTCACTGACTAAGCCGTTCTTCGTGACGGACCGCGCTTTGGTCTTTTGTACTAGTGTGTTTATTTCATTCGAGGAAGTCCGCCACTAGAAATTGATTGGACGGCATTTCGCGCACAGCTTCCGTGGGGTCTGTTTTTGTCGCTGTTCCAAGCAGGTAATTCTGACCACCCTATTGTAAGAGGTTTGAAACAGTATTTCTTTTATAGAAAATTAAAATATTTTCTGAATAACCCAGAGCCTATTCCCATACATATTTAATGGATTAATTTTTATGGGTTTTGAATGTTCGTGCCAACTTTTCAAAATATTTCAAGATGGTCAGGCTGATTAGTCCATCAGAGATCTTTTTCATGTTTCAGCAGTTTTATCTTGCCAGCGTAGCGCTAAGCTGATAGCGCCATTCATTGGCTGTTTTTATTTTCCTTTACCGTTAGTCTTTTTCTTTACCAAAACTCGGCCTTTTGTCGTTGACCGCAAAAGAACGATTGGTTCTTTGCGAGTGGCATACGTAGGGATTTGCGCCAGAAAATGGCGAATAGACGGGCACGTTATTCAGCCAAAGCTGCTTGTTCTTTTTCAACTTAGAATCATTCACTTTCCATAGCTGAAGTCGCTTCCGACATATATCAAATTAATATTATCTTTATCATCACGTTATTCATCAGGAAACTGAGTTAACTTCACTTTCTATTAAAAACTGTAAATGACGTGTTTCGTATTTTTCGGACCCACGGTTATCAATACAATTTTTCAACGCTTTTGACCGTTTTCAGGTGACGACACATGGTTAGGTCTCATTGCTAACATTTGTGGTAGTTTCTTTCAACATTCTGCTAAATTTCTGGTGAGAATTTATAGACAGGATAAAAAAGAAATATCGTTGCTGAGCGAACGCAATGATTGTCGCCAGTGGTATGTTGAGGACAGTAGGGGACCTGTGGCCAGAATAATGCACGAGCATCTTTCCACAACATCCTTAGTACTACTGCTTGATGATGAAAAAAAATAGTCGGTCTAAAAACCTCACACAAATATGAGGTAATCTATGAGAAACTAAGTTGGGTTTTGTCGATCCTAGGTCACAGTTGTAGCCAAGAGACAAGGGAAAGGGTGCATGTCAATATGTAGGACGCTAGCTCAAAGCATTGGTGATCATTTTGCTTTCAGATCATCTGTTCTGGCCATTCGTATTCTGTTCCCTCATATGAAAAATAATATTCCCTTTGTATTTCTCTTTATTGAAGGTGCATAATAGCTAACCCCTAATTTGTCATTGTAACGGAGTCTGCAACAGCCTACCATAAAAAATTCAGATTTTGACTACTGATCCTTTGTTAGTACTAAAATAATAGAGACATTTTATTAACTGTGTCATTCTAAAAAGCAGGAAAAACGTTTTGTAGGTGATAAAACTTGAAAATTGAAAGCCACATATAAAAATAGTTTCTTCTTGTACGTGCATTGTAATTAAATGAAAAAGAGAACAGTATAAAATTCCATGCAACTTGGCACCAGCGCGTAAACGGTGTACTTACGAATGGATATTGACAGGATGGTCATGGCCTAGGACCTTAGGGGGATCATACAAGGTTTAACTGGAAAAAAGCGAAATATTTGGCAAGAAGTGCAACGAAATATACATAAACCCCAGTACAATACATAATATTCATTGATTTGCCTGCACAATTTAATTCATGTGCAGGACGGACAAAACGTAGTCAAAAAGTTCAATTTTTCAGTTTCTTTACTAGTTCATAATCCTCTATACTGTGTGACCAAAAGATTTTAATGTTTCTAGGTTACTGCTTCACAGTCACGATATCAATATAGGCGGTTAAATAAGTTCAATTAACGCAACTTTAGCTTTGCTAGAAATCAAGATCCTATCTTTGACCCTGGTCAACAAAATTTGCAAGATTCCAATGGATATAGAATACCCCATTTATTAAACAATTAAGTTCGGCCGATGTTTAGCTGAGAAGCCATGGTTGAGATATTCCAGGACATAAGTGTTTCTTTTCTATTTTTCTAGCAAATAAGACCATGAATTAGAGTAAATTTTTAGATCCTTTCATGCAACTTTGTAAAGTATTCGTGCTCTATTATTTCATTTTTTGACCGTTAGGCCCCAGGCAATCTTATTAAAGGACTTCATTTAATGGAAAACAATAGGCTATACACGGAAGATAGGCTTATTCTGAGGCACCGCACGTTTATGAATCACCATTCTATCCGTTATCTGTTTGAGTACTCTAATATAAGCGTGATGCTCTGTCATTTGTACCTACTACAGTTTGAGTAATTGCATGGTTCACTCCCGTTTCAGCAAACACATCTACCCTCGTTGATTTTTCGAAGAGCCTGTAATTGTCTTTTTCAGATAGGCTTCCAAGGTCAATGAGTTGCACATACTAATAAAGTTTGATGAGTTTGATCATTTGCACAGTCAGTAAAGAAGACGGTGCATTACGGCCAGACGACTGTTTCCCAATGCAGTAAAACAAATAGTTTCTGAGACTGAACACAGCAATGATATCCCTTGAAATCTTCCGAGTACATTTGCTCTCAAAAAATTACCCTAGCAGTTCTTCTGTATGGCCTACCGCATCCGTTCAATGCGGCAATTTAATTAATACAGATGTGGTTGGAACAAGGATGTGCATGGACACTGGTGTGAACATAGCAGGCAACAGCTCGGTTGATTTCACTGTGATTCATCGGTTATTGCAATATTTCTCTGACAATTCAATAAGCAACCCCTTCACCCGTTCCGGTCGCCAACAAACTATTTTGTGCTTCTGGTTGTAACATTTTTATTGCTAAGTCTGTTCTATTCGTTAGTTTAACTGAATCATGCCTCAACTAGTTTCATTTGCTTATTATTGTTAAATGTATTTCAAAACATGGAAAACGACTTTTTTCATCAGTGTCAATTGTGTTTAATTGGGCGAGGAAGGAGAAACCTGAGGTCATTCGGTCACGAGCCTTTCAAAACCCAGTGATCTATAAACAAGGAACGAATTCCTTGAGAACGCTGTAGTTTCCTTAGATTAAAATGCAACACTAGAATGGAAAGCTTTTCTGAGAAAGTAGGATTTTTCCCTAAAGACAACTTTCCTTCAACGAATAGCGCATAGGGGGCCGTTCACATAGCAGTTTTATTTGGCTCATTATAAGGAACGTCAATGCTATTTATACTCTAATGTTTTGCTCTCTATGTCAAGTATTTCATGATATCAACAACTCCTTAATTTGAAAATTGACCATTAAACTACTCAGTTTTGATCAACATACTAAATACACTCTGCTGGCTGCCTAGTAGATTAATTAAATGTAAAACACCTTAACAACACTGGTTTCACTGTTAAAACTTGCATTACTGTGCATTTTGGCCTCCGGTGCACAGGAATTTTGCTGAGTAAAGTGAAAACACGTTTGAGCATGCATGTGAGTAATACAGGCAACAGATATCTCACTACATACAGCAATACTGTCCAGTTGGGAGAAGTTTAACCTTTCTTATCTTCTGAAAGTGGTGTAACTTGGCATGTTTTTTAAGCGTGAGAGTTATTCTAGTGCTGTGAAGCAATAACAGCCCGTTTCTGTAGACTATCCAATTTGTGAGATGTAGCGTTTTTCTCATTTTACCCACTGTTTTCGTCGGAGATTCAACTAAGAGGAAGGTTTCCCAACTTCCGGACGAATTGTTATGCATACTTACTGATTTTTTCTAAGTTCCACTGTTCTCTCGTTTGTCCAAACCCTTGAATTGGTCATTAACACAAACAAGCTGGAATGTTATTGGTTCGAATTCCTGGCATCATGACCAAGTTGGGAATAGAATTTTCCACTTCGACAGTTTTATGTACTTTCGGCTAGCAGTCTGTAGACAACCTTTATGTGATTGATGATCCATATTTTCATTTTTCCACTGAATAAAGGCTTTCAGCCCGATATCATACCAGAATTTTCACAAAGAAATTTGTTAACACTGTCATTTGGATGTCTTGAAGTGCGTTGAGTCCAACAAGCTGAACTACATTTACAAACGTCTATAGTGCCACTTTACGTTGTCTTGCTGGGTCACTCAAAAAAACATCTGCGATTTTGAGTGAAGCAGGTTACTTTCTGTAGCTGGCACATTACCATATTTTCGACATGGTTTTGGCCGCAGAGCAGACGCAAATTCGAAAGAAAATTTGATCGACATTTTGAAAATGTTGGGAAAAGGTGTTGCAACAAGTTAATGGAACCCAACCAGAAGTCTGTTTTATTCAAGCCGCTTTTCTGGCTTATTCTTGAGTACCGAATATACCGTAACTAACGTAGTTGTTTCTATCGCAGTAATCTGACACGGATTACCTTCAGTCTATTTCTGGGATTCGAAATAACGAAGCACATTGCGGTCTTTTAATGTCGATGACAAAAGTTGTGTTAATTATTTTCAACTCTAAATTATTATTGCAAACATTGCACGTATATGTTTATTCAGTTAGAAGTTACTTGATTTGTTCGGCCAAATTATCCACAATCCAGAAAGCTGCTTCATTGCAGAGCAGAATTTTAGTTTAGCGCAAGCAGTTCGTTCACCTAAAATCCAAAAGTCATGAGAAAACAAATGAGAAGAAAATATTGTGACGGTCACTGAGTGTGGTTCGTAATTTTCGGTTCCATTTGACTGTATCCGTTGTGCCTTCGTGGACAACCCAACCCACTTTGTTCACAACGAATGTGTTCTGCAAATAAATTTCTTCCAATGTCTCACTTAAAAACCACTGATGGGTCTGATGCTATTTCTGAGTTCTACAGTCAATAAAAACTTTTAGGAGCAGGATTGGCGCATAACAATGATTAAGGAGATCACGTGATTAGGAAATAATCCAAGCCGTACACGTGGAGATGCAAACCAGGTGCCTTTACAATTTCGACAACATCAAAATGACTCGTGCACGTTGTGCAGGTTATTGCTTCGATGTTCCTCATTCGTTTTGTTAAACAAATCAACCGGAATAAGGTACTCCTTTATAAGCGGGATTTAGACATTATTTGTTTATACCCGTATGTTTTGATTAATTCGGGTTTTATGATGGCAACATTTAGGTTCACAAATTTCTCGAATGAATGCTAAGGCTGTTCGCCGTTTATTCTCACGTAACAACGTATGTATTGCTTTCACACGATGTAAGATACAGGCTAAATGCTTTCTGTTTTGCCCCAATCATGCAAATGATTGTTTGTTATATACGAATTCATCTCCGGGAGAACAATATAGGACATTCAGCAGACAGTGACTTTTCAAGTGGCACAGGACTCAGTTGGCATATTCTGAAAAACCTTACAACAGCGCACTGCATTGGCTTCATCCGTAATCAACGCAGTGCAAGGACAAATTATTCGTGTTGTGGATTATCAGTGTTGATAATAACCACATCTATAAATGCAGCAATAACAGAGTATCTTTCCATCGAAAACATACACCGTACATTAGTTCAAATACCAAAGTTGCACTTACTTCACCAAGTCAACTGAATGATGAGCAGGATTCCGTGTAGGACGAGGAACAAACCGTTTCTGCCTAAGACAAATTCTTAAGTAGATGTCGATATCTAAAGCATTATTTAGCGTAAATGAGCATTTTTGCGTGATCATTGCGAAAACCGGTGTCTCCATAAGGATTAAAAAACCGTGAAGCGAACACAGTTATTAGTGCGTCTAGCCGATTGCCTAATTTTTTGCCAGAATCCGCATTCTTTCATGCATACCTTTGCTTTTTCCTGTTTGTTAGTCTTAAAGTAAATCCTATCTTCTCTTCTCACATTCTAATTTGTAATCCTTAAAGGGCTTTCTTGTGAGCAATTTTAACTCGATAAACTGGCTTCACTGAACTCGTAAAACTGACGGAAAAGCTTATATGTCAAAGTGAACATGACAAAACATCTCTGCTCATCTATGGCTTCATTCTGACTTATTGAAAGCTTCTTTACAAATGCCCAGAGAAAACTCCGTGATGTAGAGTTCAACTCAAATGGGATATAAGGAGAACCAAATTTCCTTTCTCGCTGTCAGGTCAACTCACAAATGTAACACTGAAAATGATTTGTCTCACTTGAATGGCAAGAAATTCAACACCCAAGTCGTTGTATCTGTTGCAGATGAAACAAGAATAAAGAACATTCATTCCGGGTAATTTTTGACGTTATCTGTAAAACATGTCAGCTTCCAGCTTAGCCAGAAGGAGAGTGCAGCTTTTCAAAGTCAGGTAGAACAAAGACAGCAGTTAATTTTGCAGCATATTTGCCCAGTTATAAATCTCTTACTGATTTTTTGGGGATAAGCATAGCTTTGCGCACATCAGTTATTTCTTTTTTAAATTACTTAACATTATATCAACACGAAGGTTATTATAAACGAAAAGTATCTCGGGTAAGATATGCTCAAGCTGAGAAAAATTCTATTTTTCGTTTCAAATCAACTTAATTCAATTAGATCGATCATGTTCATTTAAACGGAATGCTGACCTGAATGTCGAATGTCTGTTGAAATACTTCAAGCTTCTATTTTAACGTGATGTCCTTATTTCTTTCCAGGGGACTATAACCTAAGTTCATAAATGCATCTCCTGCCTTGCCTTAACTTTTCACCTAAAAAAAACAAGCTATAACAGTAACAACAACATCAACAAAGTTATTTCTGAAAGCTACGAGCCGTTCACTTAGGCGGCAAATAGCAACTGCTATGCTTATTTGGTATGATTTGTCGGCAGGCCAACATAACTACGAACTACCGATGGATTTGAAGATGTTGCATGTAAGTTCATGAAACAAGAGTGAAAAATTGAAGTGATTGCGTTCAGACTCCTGCCTCCTGCACTGGCAAGAGGCAAAAGGTATCCCAGTAGGATAACTGGCTGGTGTTTTGAACACGCTTTCTAATGTTTGTCGACAAGCATCAGCGCTCCGGAAACCATCTTAGGAATTGCTAAATGAATCATTTTTGATTACAAATTATCATAGATTATCGGATTACCACGAAAAACCCATGGGCGATTGAAAGTACATTATAGTACTTAACTGGAAATCGTTGAAAAACGTTTTTCCAAGTTAGTTTGCGATCTGTTGGTTCTTGTCTTGAAGATTCAACGGAAAATGTAAGGGTCGAACGCATTACTCAAATCAATACCTGAAAGTATACAAACAGTTTTACTAATTCCAATGAAGTACTGCTAGACATGCATGCTGCACAATGATTGTCTCCTCTAATGCTTACACTGCTGACGGAATTGGTTATCACAGGAACCCACAAAAATTGAATGTATACAATATATGCAAAACAGTTATGCAGATAACTCATGGAATGGCATTTCTCACACTCCTGAATTCAAACAAACCTGGATGAATAAACACAAATTTTGATGTTAAATGATTTGTCAATCTCACGGGAATGTATTTTTTAGTAAGCGCGCTTAGGAATGCAGTGGATTTCCTTATCATTTAGCTGATGTTTCAGTGAAGTGTCCAGCAAGAACAGTTATTTGGACGTCAAGATTGAATACCCCACTTGCCTCGTGAACTCGGAGGATCATGTCCAGATTATGTCTTTCTAGCTGTTTCCCATCAGTTATTTTCGAAGACTCCTTGAAAATTCCTACCGAGCACATGACGCACCCGTAAGTTGGCTAAAAACCTCGTTTTCATTCATCCGTGCTCATGGCATTACACATCATATTTGGGAGATTTTTTCTTAATGAAGGATTGAGTTAGCCAGATAAAAATATGGGTGGAGAAGGGATTTGCAGTGTTACATGCATAATCCAAATTTACATGAACGTGTTGTGCTAATTGTTTTGTAGTCTAGGATTTGCATTGGGAAGCAGAGTGGGCCAGGGGAGTTGAAGGGCAACCATAAACGTTTTTCGGCGCACAGTGGAGGATTGTGAAGATGGATTGCGGCAGTTTCCGCAGTGCTCAAGAGATAAAACTTTGCCAGCCTAGGCTATTGATCCCTGAACTTACACAGGATCCGGAAACGCGTCACATTCACGGTGTGGCTAGTCATTGGTAGGTGTGAAACGACTGCACCATTAAGTGACCTAATTATTCCGGTGCCCAACTATGTAGGGTGGTAATCACGGATGCTTTCAAACAGGCTGCTGGTCGTGGGCCCGATGTACACTGTTCCACAGGACCATATGATTGAATAAACACAAGACGAGGCTACAAAATCAGAAACTTCGTTTTTCAACCGTAATGGCACAGCGTGGCGGGAACGGAACAGGATGTTAAGCACGGCTGTGTGAGATGTCTTACTGACCGTGCTAATCCGGCTTTCTCTTGCTAACTCTGCTAGCCTTGACAAAGATATGTGTACTGGCTTTCTGTCCACCGCCTGTTCTGGGAAATTCCTTTCCTTGCTCCACTATCACATCAATTAATGTACTTCGGAAGCTATTTTCAACTAGTACTCTTCTAGCCGTCTGAAGTCCTGCTTCAACATTATCTTCTGTATATATTTTTTTGTTCGGGCTATGAGAAGTCTACTTAGGTTGCTCTTCACATAAGGAGGTACACACCTCTGAAAGTGGAAGCGTTATCCAGTCCATGTGGCTTTCCTGTGTACGGATCGCCGAATTGAACCATCTTCTCCATTTCATTTTTCAGCTACACCTCTTTTGTGAGTTTCACATTTGCGTGAGCCGAGTTGAAAATATTCAGCAGTTAACGCAACACGTTCGTGTGTATTCGGATTATGCATGAAACATCACAAATCCCATCCCCACCCATATTTTTATCTGACTAACCCAATTCCTCCTAAGGAAATATTCTCCTAAATATATTGTGGTAGGTACGAAGCAACGAAACAAGGTTGCTTGCAAACCGATGGTTTCTAAATATTTTGCCGAAAATATCAGAAAAAGCAATGGCATTTTCCTCTAGTTTGGGACAGCTGGCTGCATTTGACAGCAGTCACTATTACAACGTTCCCAGTTGTGTAAATCCTGCAACGGACGATTTCATACAAAAAGCAAGCCCTACAATTTGGCAGCTTACATTAGTAATAATTATATGTAGCAGCCTTGAGACTTCCAACCTTAAATTTTTAAATTAGGGTGTGACTAAAGTGAAGACGGTTTAGTCGATACGTTCTTCAAGCGGCATTTTCAACGACGTTGCTTAAATAATTTTTATTTGCAAACAAAGAACATTTTGGAAATTTCAAATTTCACCGAAACTTGTTTATCTCAAACCGTCGCCGTAAGTGAATCCCGTTTCCAGTTTTCAAAAAGGAAATTGTGGCAATGAATTAATCAGCTTGCTCACTTCCGGCCATCTATGGCATTGTTTGGCCCCTTTCAAGTTAGTGAGTTTTTAGGCAACACAGGGAAATGCGATCTCCAAAGCTTTTCCTTTTTCGATGGGTTCTGAACTGTCGCTAAAAATCAATCAGACCCTCTGTTGAATAAATTTTCAAGTATTCTACTACAGCTTTTTAAATGGCGTCTGCCACAACGTGGATGTTTTTTCTCTACGTGCCGGTCACTCCTTTGACGAATGAAAACCGTTCGGGGCTGTGTGTGAGTTGCTCACCGCTCCGCCACACTTCAGATCAGGTCAGTGTGGTGGAGGACATGCTACAAACGGGTGAAGACTTCTGTCATCTAATTGTGTACCGAGATCTCACATTCTGAGTTTGACCAGATTACTTAACTTTTGGAAGAAAGCACATTCTAACCGATCAAGAGACTGTTTCAAATCACACACGGGTATTGCATAAACAGGCCTCTTTGAACTGACGAAATGAGATGGCATAGAAAAATGAGTTTCTTTGATGAAGCGATATATTCCTCATTCACATAAGTGAATCTCCAGTTAAACTGCATGAGCCTGAAAGCTGATCACAGTATCATCGAGAGAAGAAACCCCCAAGTTGGTCGAAATTCAAACGAACGGTCTCGAGTAATAACCGGTAGCATTATTTATCCTTCGTAGATTGTTCAATATGGCGGTTTTCATTGTCAAGTGAATTAATAACCGAAGTAGCTCCGTAATTGTACGGATTTCGAATTCTGTTTTTTCTTAAATGTTTGATGCACAGGAGAATAAACTTGTCTGGCGGTAGGTACAGTGCCACTTTAAACAATAAATTGTTCGTAGGCAATGACCGGGGGAAGATAAATACATATCCTAGTACACGTTACTATGGTTACACGAGACGTCTCCACAGCTACCTTCAACTTAATCAGATAAGTCCGAGCTCTTATTCTAAGCAGTTCAGTGAAATCATGTAGGTCTCGGTTGGGAAAGCCTTTTGTCATCCAAAGAGTTGTTGCTTTTTGTGCTTTTACTGGATTTTGTAGGTCGAGGTTACAGTCGTGTGCAGAAACCATTTGCAATTTTGTATGCTCTCTTGTAACCGTTTATTTTCCAATCAGCTATTACAAAGAAACAAAGTTGGCCGGATATTACTTGTATGATAGCGTGAAACACCAATAAAACCCAAAATCAACGCGTTCTTGTGCGAATACGGGTTTTCAAGCAGCGAAACAACAGTGTATACGATCAAAAATCTCATGTAATGCTCAATTATGGGCAAACTGAATGGCAGTCCTAAATACCAATCTACCGTTACCTTTAATTTCTCTAAAACAACCAAACGATCCGCTAACTTCCCTTTGGTTTCTACTGGCAACAAGGTAGTTTCGTCTATTTTGATTGCTGGAAAATGAAATAAAAACACTATAACTCACCTCCACTCCAATTCAGCTTCATACCCTCACTTGACATAGGAGGGATTTGGAAAAACGCGAATCGGCTGACAATCCTTCATGTATGTTTCTTGTAAAATAACTTGCACAGCTAGAACTCACGAGCATTACCTTGTAAGTGGTCAAACATTCTTTAGGGATCAGCTCACGTAAACTCTCGGTAAGGATACTGAAACAGTAGTACCCACTTATGACCTTAAATTGGCTCCAAAAAATTAGACTGATTCTCACCTGGTTTGTAGTCCGTCCTTGGCAAGCATCTGTATGAATGTTGACTAACTACAGCCTACAAGAAGACCACTGTCATCACTAAATGCATGATGATTTTACAAGAAGTATTTGCGTTTTTGATGCTGATACGCTCAACTACGACTTACGTTGGGGCTAAAAGTCATAAATTTATTTACGACTAGAACTCACTATGCGTGTGGACATCCCAAGTGTGGATCTGTGAGTAGATAATTACCCTAAGTAGACATTTTTAGAATTATTGTGGCTTTGTTTTAATCTGCAATTATTGGTGTCAAATTGCTAAATTTAGTGTCTTTTTCAATGAGAACCGAACACTGGTGAAGTACCCGACGAAATGTTTTTGGTTCTCATTTTCTCACCCATCACTGACATGGTGCAGTGAGAATTCTGTGCAAATTAAGCGTAACATACCCACTTGGTAAAATCCACTTTTCAAAAAGTGGATTAATGATTTTCACGGTTCCATGGATAAAATCGTCCGCACATCCTTTCAGTCTAAGAGACGTAAAATACTGAACAGATGTCACTACGCCGGTTTGAAAATGGTTATTTGATCGATGTTTTGTCGCCAGTATTCAGTTGTCATACAAAGTGTTCGCGTTTACTCTTGGTTACCTCGAACTTCAAGGACATGAATAAGGTTCATACTGAAAAACCAAAAATGTTTGCTCTGTCGTGAGAACTCCAGATGCATAAATTTCTATCGAATATTTTTCAAGCATCCCGGCTGATCATAATAGTGCATGTGTATATTTGATCATGAATGGTCACAGGTCAGTGAATTTCCTTAATGAGATTCTGTAAATCGCATTTTGATATGCTTCTTATTGAATAAACGTCAATATTATCTTTTTTCTATCCAGTCCTTAAAACCGTCGGGGGTTGGAAGATATGCGATTCGACTATTATTACTGCTTGTAGCTCCAGTTGCTTAATAATTTGGTTACAGAATTGCAAGCAAACATTAAGGGGAATCGAGGAAGAATCCTGTGAAAATAACCTGCGGTGAAATCATCAGATGAAAGATCATTTACCATTCTCAATTTGTTTTGATGCGAATAGAAATTACCGGGTCAATGTTGCGCCTCATTCAAAGTTACCAGAGTCTGAATAGTATTGTGAGAACAGAGGTCCGACAGTGCGCATTTATCATTCGTTCAAGTCTATAGCGTAACTCTTGCTCAGCACTAAGTAGAGTGGGCAAAACATTTACCCCTTGAGTCGATAATTTAAGAACCCATCCCATCTAATCACGCCGTCACCTAGAAGCTGTCACCATCTGAATTCCCAGCGTTCATATTTGGTAAAGTAAAATGCGTGTGCATACAATTTCGTCGTATGGCTCGGATAAGACCGGCCGTTTTCCCCTTCTATCAGGAGCCTCTTAATTAACTACGTTAATGGTCACTGTCCCCAAAATATACTTTAGCTTAACCTTAGCGGAAGGCAAAAGAATATAATATTTTTACTGTGCAATGCAATGTCCACTTATTGTTTGGTTTGGATTAGTGCGTTTTGCCCTGATTTCACAGCTATCTTACATCGAGAGGGAGCAAAGTTTCACCAACTAGACTCAGCAGACATATTACATTTACCAAGGATCTCTCAGTACATTTCTTTGTGATTGCTGGATATCAGCCAATATAGGATATCGATAAGTAGATCGGGTAAAAACGAAAAATTCAAAGCAACATCGCGACAAATGCAAGGTATCTTGAGAAGCTCCTTGAAGGCAGAAAAGTGTTGAACAGAACGTTTTGGAATGCCCTTTTACGTTTTTAAAAAATAGTTGTCGGTCAAATATCTAGCGCTTTGAGGGCAAATGTTCTGTTTTATTTTGGCATTTGGAAACAGGTATCGGTCAGGAACCAAAACAAGTTTACTGTGCATTTCAGCTCTGAGCCCCACGCATACTGAGCTATTAGGCATTTGCCACTGAATAATATGGCTTGTGAACTACCATATTAGTGAACTGAAATATGGCCTGCCTAAGACCAATGAAAACCAAACGGAGACTCACTATGGAATTGTTTGTAAAGAGCTTGTCTTCTGCCGAATGTTGACTGACTCCAGGCGCTTGATTTTTCCTGTTTTCTCTTACTCAAATGCCTATGGACATTGGTCGCCTAAATTGGCCAGACCCACTATTTGGATGAGACGGCATTTCAGTTTTTTTATTTCTCATTTATCAAAGGTTGTTGCAGTGAATCACTCTTATCGGGGTGAATTTGAGCTTTGACAACGTTGTGCAACGAAGTCAGCTTACTCAAACAGAAGCAAAACCATTACAAATCACTAGCTTGTATTGCTTGCATCTTTGAACGCCGCTACCTGAAACTTCTATCAGAAGATCCACCTGACCATTATTTGTCACTTTTGCTTGGCAAAACCCGAATGGCAGATTTCGGTCCTTAGCAGTTTTACCTGCCTGCCCAAGTAGTCCCCAAAATGTTCGTTGTCAACCCATTGTAAGTAAAAATGTTGCGTTAATTTGAAGGTGTTTAAATCCGACTTTTGAAGTACAAAAGTCCTGTTCTGTTTTTCCTAACATTCAGACTGTCAGCACCACTTCTTGAGGCATATTCGCCTCAAAATTGGTAGCTTCACAGGTAATAGATGAACACAAGCTATCCATCTCACTTTATTATAAAGACCAATCTAATCTCGAGTCAACGTGCAACAGGAAACATGGTGACATTTTAGCTTTTCTGAAAGCTAGAATTGCCCACTGTACTATGGGGGAACACCACGTAACCAACAGCAACCTGAGAGACCTAATCTGAAAACCAAGAGGTTGGATTTGCCCAACCAAATGACCGTTGCGAACCGTAATCTAGCACAGCCAAACCAGAGTTCGCTAGGAATAGTTGGTATTAATCGTATGTTAGACAATGTTTTATTACCCGTCAACTTTCTAATGAAATCAGGTAAGTTTTCGCATTCGTGTTGCTTTGCTTATATGCTGCGATCTTTTAACTCGAAGCTAAGACAGAGATGACGTTTAATCAGCTCCTCATAAGAAATCATGCGATCCATTTTGCTCACCGTTGTACGTCACCATCACATGATTCAGTCGCCCTTTAGTTTGTTCCGCAAAACTTTTGGACGCAACAAGTACTTCGTATTTTCCAGTTTCGCATAAAAGTACAAAATTTCACAGCTAGATTTTGCCTCCGAAAAGTACCAACGATAAAGATCACCAACAATAACAACAACAACCACAACAACAACAACAATAAATTGTGTGAAATTCAAACATGAACTTGAATTCCAGCTTCCTGAGTCAATAGTTTTTATGCATGTTGAGCAAAGTGGGTTGGTAATATCCGGGAACAGCGTGGCTTCAACGTTTCGAAACGGCCGACAGGTGACTAGTGAACAGTAGTTTACAGAATGTCTGAAAGGATGTATTAACATTCACAAAACCATAATGGATTTCTATAAAAATACATAGGTCCTTGTTTGCTAGTGCAAAAAAATACGATCATATAATGCAATGTCGCAGCACTAAGCAATAACGATGTTCTCATCTCCCCACACGCGGCATCGGTCGTACAGCCAAAGCACAAAAAGGCAAACAGTCGAAAGACTCAGAAGTCCAAGGGGCCAAAATAAAGTGTTGAACAAGGTAGCCGGACCGTAGAATTTGTGTAGTAGTGCTTCATTGATATGGTCTTCGTGTGTGTAACATGTGAATTTCACCGACCGCCGAATCATGCGATGAAAACGATGAACCCAGGCGTGATTAGCTGCATTCTGACGGTGGCAAGAACTTGTCGCACACTATCAGGAGTTGGGTGAAAAACAAAAATGATAAACAGTAGTAGCTTTATGGTAACTTTACAGGAGCTTGATAGTCAGTGAAAAACAGTATACCATGCAGACAACCACCATATCTTAAGGACTAGAAAAATTGATGGACCACCAATATTGTACGCTTGATAAGCAATATCTTTTTTACTTAATTTCGCCCTTGGTGAACAGGCAAGGCTACCTGCATAGGGAATTAGTGGCCTTACAGTAAACAAGTGCCAGCTAATGTGTGAAGATTAGCCAATTACCGCGGTGTTGCCAAGGTTGCAAATATTTTTATGGTAAATTTGTCATCTGGAGAGAAATAATGTTACTGGAAATGTCAAAACCCTACTCCGAGAGAGACGCTATTCTTTATTTTAACAAGTTTAGGACACACGAATCTTCAGTGATCTAAAAACGCAAAGCACGCAACTTCAGGTTTTAATAAAGCACAAAAGCTTTGCGCCCTACCCCGCCAACTTCGACCTCGTACTTCACTCCACAAGGTGTTGGTGATTTTCAGGAAATAGTGTACTGCTTTGATTTGCGAAGAATAGTCTGAATTGTTTAAAATCTTTATAAAGGTGAATGATAAATGAATCACAAGGAACGATTCTCCCCAATTCTCTTCGCTCGAAACGACAATAACTTGTTCCATTTTGATTGCTTTTGAAAATCCCGTTCTCAATTAGCTTTATGCAGACAGGAACAACCATAGTGCTTGGGGTTTTCCCAGCGTCACTTTGTCGACCGTAATGAGAGCAGTAATGCTTGGGTGAATGGCTTCCTCGACTGGCGTTTCTTTTCCTAAGCGATTGCATCATTGAAAAAAAAATCCAAACCCGATGATGAGCGCTGATTGCGTATGTCAGTTTTGTTTCGTATTTGAAATAATACCAATTCGTCAACTAGAAACTGAACGCCATAAAAGCGATTGTTGATACCCCTCACAAAGACTGTTAATGAGTAAAATAACGACACTTGAATAAGCAGTGAGTTTTAGCTATGTTACATCTTGAATATTACACGTTAGGAAACTGATTCAGAAAAATGCTCAAATATTCACTTGGCCTAAACAGTGACCCGGCCCGGATTTTCCATTGTTCTGGTTGATTTTTTGGCCTAAGCCCAAGTAAACTTTTCACCAACCGTTTAGTGTTCACTGCGCAGCGGCTGAAAGATGAAATTCACCTTTGATCTAAATTACGACCGGAGATTGTTCCAGGTATCGGCATTCGTGATTTAACAAATTCGGCTATCGATCAACACACCAGTCAGCGACTAATCGTACATTAAAGTGTGTCATTTTGCATATATGTTTTTTCTGCCGCGATGCATGCCGCTATCGACCTGTATGCGAACTAACTGTAAAACCCCATTGACACAACGGGTAAGGCGATTCGGGGTAGGCCAAGAGTATGTATGCAGTGACATATCGTGTTTGTGTTTTGTTTTTGCTGCGTTTGATTTCGCTTGCCGCTGCAAAGTAAGTTATCTCAAAATATCGGCTTTTTACGGATCATGACAACGAAGAAATTAGTAGTTCTACAGCAAAATAAGCATATCAAAGCAAGATTGATCATAATTTTGAAAACGAATCAAAATTTATTAATATATAAATGCAAGTTACTAAAATTAATAAAAAAAGCACATTGACCCTCTTCTTCCAAACGAACAGCAGCTGAGCCAGCTACTAGATGACAAAAATGTGGTTGAGTTGTGGTATAAGGAAGTATTTTGTTACCCCTTAACGAATGAGTTTATCGCACCCATTGATTGAGTCACGATGCTTATTGTTTGACCGTCGCCGACTTCCAAGCAGTTCGCAGTTATGAAGAATGTATTTTTTACACACTCTTTTCTTGCGGTCAGATAAAAATGGCCGTTAGCCTATGACTAAAACGAGTGTTCTGAGTTCGGATTAGCACACGGAAGCTTATGTGGAGTCTAAGGGGTAAAATCTCACTAGCTGATCAACCTAAGCAATGCACATCAAAGTCGCTGTTGAATATCCAATCACCTTAGGCACATTTTGCACACTAAGATACTTTATTAAATTTCGATTGTTTGCAGTTCTGTATATGTCATTCAGTGGAACGAACTGCACGACACATGAAGAAAAAGTTTGATGAGTCGCATCGTTCCTTCCTGACCATTCGAGGGTAAAATTTGAAAAAAATCTGGTGTACCACTTCTTCCAGAATACAAAGTACCCATATCACTTGGGAATAGCACTGTCGTCAGGGTTGTGTGGAATGTGCTGTGATAGATTACGATTGTCAAAAAGAAGTCTTGCGTTACTGCATCGTGCTCCAATATCGTATACTGGACTTAGGAATTATCGGGTCTGATTTACAAAACATTCTTTTCTCACGAAATTGCATTGATTTTCTTTGTCAGTAACCAAGATATCGAAACGCAAAATCAGGGGTCGTGGTTTTTCTTTCCCTAATGATGTCACCGCTAATCAGAAAGATCAGAGGAAATCCTCATTTTTAGTGCTTAGAAATCGATTGATCTGTCGCTTGATAGTAAGATTGGGTGAAACTACTGTCTACTAAGAAAATCAAATGGTGATTTATTATCAGGTTCAAATATTTGCAATTCTACTTGCCTCGGAAACGGTCGACACGACACTTTGGCTGCGCACACACCAGACAGTTGTACGTTTTCAATAGCTAGAGCTAAAAGGAAGCGGCGAAGCTTGATGTTGTTTATTGAGTATTCTTGTAAAAAGCGGTTTAAATCAACATTCGATTGTAAATGAATAACAGTGTTTCTTTGAGCTAGTCTTCTTCATTGGATTCCATTCAACAGCCGTTAAATTCGTTCCAGCTTTCTTTTCATTCCATCATGTGCTAAACAGTGCAAAAACTGTTTTCCAATTGAATTGCTTTGTATGCGCATAAAGCTTTTTTTTACACATCGTTCTTTTCAGAATCGTCCTACGCGCTTGCGTTATGTTAGATTTAGGCGTAAAGCTGCACCAGCGTGTTCCGACAGTCGGTGGGGATTACACCGACCGCTGACGGTGATCCCGGAATTGTTGCAATGTGGAAAATTTCTCTCCCCTACAGAAGATCGCCGGTGTATAAAGCAAACAAGTTTGATCAAGTTATGTGCTTGACCTGACATGATTAACCTAAATATAACAACTATTGTAACACGCATGTCAGTCAAAAGTCCGAATAAATTTGCAGAATTTGCCACCTGGGCAACCTTAACAATTTTACTCTGAAACTAGTCAAGGAATCATATTTTTGTCAAAGGCCTTAGATAAGTTGATAAAAAGAGTAATAAATCGTAAGACAAGGAATTTCCCACGTTATTCTAGCTTATCGATCGTAATTAAGCAAACTGAGTTATCTTGAGAAGGAACTTGGTGTTTTTTCAAATGGAAGACTGTGCATATACGCTTGTTACAAACTTAATCTAGTATTGATAATATAATAATATAATAAAATATTATATCGGTCCGCAGGAAAATAAATGGAGTTCAAGACTGAGATCTTTTTCTCAGGAAGTAACAGGGTATCAGCAATTTTTGTCGACTGAGTAATGGCCAAATAAAGGTGCCGCATTGTTTGTCCATGTTCCCTGAAACGAACCCGAATCCGTTTTGGGCAAAAGGCCAGTAGGCCATCTTTCGACAAATCATCGTTTTTCAGCAATAAATCCACAATCTCATAAAACGCTATTTGACTCCTTTTATTTCGCCGATCATAAATCTTGTAAATTTATTAATGAGTTACATTTGGCAGCTTTTTTATCATTTCATAAATTATTATTTTTCCTTTACAGAACAAAACTCAGGAAACTTAAAAACGAGTCCACGGTAGACGGAAGAAGGATAGAGATTAGAGTAGCATCTAACGAGCAATTCCATGACGAACATTTTAGTATAAATGAAGTAAATCACCAGTAAAATTGGACTCGTCGTCGTCCCTGTCTAAATATTCCTTATAAAAATGAACATATAATTCATGTTCACAAATAACTAACAATAACGGAAATCACTGTTTCAAGAGCCGTCAATTCGTGTAATTTGTGAGATTTAACTGTGCAGTTTAGGGTAAACGCTATTCCTCCCTCCTTCCAGTAGTTTGGCATAGTGGCTCAGCAGATACGACACTGGCAATCATAACGTTCTTCCCGAATAAGCCATGGAAACACGTATTTGAATGGATACAATTTACTAGATAAACAGTTTCCTACGTTATCTGAACGAAGTGCTTATTACAAAGGTATTGCAGTTACATTGCTCAATAAAAGTCAGGCTATGTTTTTAACTTTGTCTGAGAGGTTACGTTTGATGACTGAAAATTTATTTTGTGATCTGTGTAAATAGAGACGCATTTAGATTGCAGGACGCTGACATTCGGCAGGTAACTCTCAAAGCAACTGTCGGGTAAGATAACAGTGGTTGGACTGAAGAAGTTGGATTCAATAGCTATTTGTTTTTAATATTCTGGCAATAAGATTACTTAGTAGCCAGTTCCACCTAGGCAGGCAATGAACCACTTTGTCATAATTAATTTATGATAATGGGAGCACGGAACAGTTGACCGCCAGCCTACAGATAATGGGAGCTTTGAGCAATGGATGATTGGTCCCCGTGAGTTCGTTTTTTCCGCTTTGTCATGTTTAATTTAAGAAACATACCTATTTTAATTTGGAAAGAGATTTGGCTTCTAGGCAATTCATATCTGATCAAAAGTGACGTCGAAATCATTGATTAGACCTTAAAAACTTTGAATAAGGGTAATCAAAGTTATCCTTACTTAGTAAAACTAGGTTCAGTGCGTGAAAGTGAAATGACCTGGGTCCAAATAAGAACGATCTTTGGAAAACGCTTGTGATATTCGATAGTAATAGAACAAATACAGCCATTTCCGTGTCTCATACGATCGGGTGATTTAGCAAACCGAGTTCACTTTGCTTGTTTTACACAATATTTGGTTCTGCAATTCATGCATTTCGATCACGCACCGTTTCTTCAACGGGGCGAACTCACATTACGGAGAGGATACTTATGTAAGCAAAGAGCCCAGGTGGTCAGCAATGAACGCCATGTACGCACTCGACTAACTCAGATTTTTCTTCAAATTTAAGAATTGCAGTTGTCAAATCAATTCCAATCCTCAAAACTCAAAAGGTTAGTTCGAAGTAAATGCACTTATTAACTTTAATTTTGGCGATTTAACGCCATCCACATTGCGAAGAAACCTTTCGAAGGATATCGCACCGTAAAGTGGCTTAAGGCATATCAAGTTAAAAGTGTCTCTCAAAGTTTTGAATCGACATTTCTAATGCCTAGCTAAAATGAATGAATGCATGTGGATAAATCAGCTCCCCAATTCAGGAAACCAACTTTTAATAGTGTTCGCTAAATTTTAATTACCTTTTTTCTGCTTTGGTCATACCATGTATAATAAAAATTGCATCAATAATTTCAAAAGCAAATGCTTCAAAAATCAGCACCTGACATTCTTGACCGAAAACATTTCTGTCGAATTTTCTGTAGACCTGGTACATTTTATTCACCTTGAATAACTGATCAAAAGTGTAAAATCAAAAACTGTTTGACAAACCAACGAACGCAACAACATGAAGGTGTTGTAGTGAAAATTTATTTTGCAACGAGAAACAAAAGCCCAAAGAATCGCTTTCTGGTTTTACTGAAACAGTCACGTAGCATTTTGATCAAGAAAGCAGACATGCTGATGGGCTGTGGCTACTAAAACATCGACAACCGATTGCTGCCAATTAGAAATGTTCTCATAATCTTTTTGAACCACAAACGTAGTTATATAACTATTTCATAGGTCTTACCTACTAGTCATTTCTGGACTAACTCTGTCCCGACTAATGGTCACACAGGTTTGGAGCAACTAATGAGGAATCTTCCGACAATGTTTGATCAAGGACAAGTGTTCGATTGCAAGCATATACGAAAACGTCTGATTTTGACGCAAAGACTCAATCTACGAGGGGATAGGGCTTATTTTATCCTAGCTTCTTTGGGACAAACGCGAGGTCAGTCGGACACTTTCCACATCAATGTATGTACACATTTATTTATGCGATCGATGGTTTTCGGCATCCTCATCGCTCCAAATCCATTTGATCCATTAGGCTATTCCCTGAGCATAAATGGTTATCCACATTACTGACTGATATAATAAAATAGCCCATGTCAACTTGTAAGGTCCGATGAACCATTCTCGTGTACAAATCCCTTGGGATTGTTGCCCTAAAAGCAATTTATTTCCACAGAATTCTTTATATCCTCCCGATGAATGTGAAGGTGATTTCAGTAATCTGTCCTATATATAATTAAGTTTTCTTTTCAAATGCAGCGGTGGTCAATGAAACATCAAATCAAATGAAAGAAACTAACTTTTCGGGGATAAATTTAATCTTCGAATAGGACATCTACCAAACAACCAACAGTGGGGAAAATATTTTATTGATGGGAATCGCATTTGCTCAGCAAATGCTTCTTATAGATGTTTTTTCAGTCTGCAAGAACAGTAAACGCTCAGGGGCTTTTGATTTTTTGAAAAAATAGATGAAATTACCAAATTCTGTAAGGGCAGAAGGTAGATTTGTAGGCTTGGCCGAGGAGCTGTTTTTCAATGAACTTTCAAAATTATTTTGTCTTACAGAGACCATAATTTGGTGCTACAAACGTGAGTGGTGGTGAAAATGGCAGGCACATTGTCAGGTAGTTTTCTAATATGGGCATCCGAATAATGGCTTTCATTCGCAAATCATCGGCTAATATGAAACTGATTTGCGGTTTGTTTTGTTCCGTTGTAATAAAGCTTGAAAATTTCCCGATACTGCATCCACCAATTTCAGCTCTACTGTGCCCTAACGATTTGCCAGCACACGACAGTGAGTGGAGCAACGTGCATTTCTAGTTACGAGCCTCAATACTATTTGATCAATCTTTTGTCTTGAGCTAGGTTTCGACTAGGTTTTGTGTGCCCTTTACCCACATGAGACAATGCTATCTCTGCATCTCATGGTGCATGGTGCACACCGTTTTTCTACCCCCGTTCTTTGTCAGATGCGCTCACCAAGTTTAGCCTAGAAAACACAAAGATAGGGCTATCGTGTGATAACTGAATTGGTGAGAGCACATGTTTCAGTAGTTATGCAAGGGATCAAATTCAATTGGCGAGGAAACTTCTGTGATAATAAATATCGGTAACAACTTAAATGTAGAGCAATCCTTAGATCTGTGTCGTTTTCCAGAATAAACATCGCTATGGAATTTGAGGGTAATTTTGCCACTACATAAAATTCCGGTATTTATAAACTTTGGGCTAGCAGAGATGTTCGCAGTTCAGAATCAATTGCGGTGGCACAGAAAGAAGTATCTGAACCAGTCACGTAGAGTGGGGCTTAACCAAACGGTTTTTCATATCCATCGGTCAGAAGCGATCACACCTGATAATCTCCTCACCCCGATTCTTTGCCGTTGGGCGCAGCATTAATAGCGGAAGAACATTTTAGGTAGTTCCCACCCAGTTCCAAAGCTTGATTACCGGTAGACAGAACGTCGTGATCTAGTATTCTCCATAAATTTACAAATCCATAAATTCGACACTGCTTAGTGTACTTCATATTCAGATGTACTTCATGAATGGTTATGGAATCTTTAACTAACGAATTTAGTTCCAAATATCATACTTCTCGAATGTACGATTGAATTGTATCGTAGTGTGTATGGCGGACTTTACTAGGTCTGCTAGGAAAAGTCCATCAAATTTTGCTGGTCGGTTCCATTGCGAACTGTGACAATTGCGAATTAAGCGAATGACTTTCGTTTCGGCAATAAGGTATTTATCAGCTTCCATGGAATTGTTAAAATCCGTCTAACAATCCGCAGTCACTCTTCCCCTTTGGAACTATGAATTTTTCAGTTGCTTGATTGTCTTCTGATTCATTCATGGAATTCGGTGATTTCGCCAGGATAGCCGAATGTAAGTTAAACTTTGTATTGCTTGTAATTTAGGTATCGCTGATGAACGGCTCAATAAGTACCAGTGAAAATAAGAAAGTGTCTATACTCAAAACAATAATCCTTACCAAATGGCAGAATGTCAAATGTTGCTCGCTGATGCACAGTAGAAAGCAAGATTTTTCCTTTTCCGTTTGCACACTCTCAACAAATATTTAGTGAGTACAAGGCACTGCTTTTGCTCTAAATGGGTCATAAAATATTTATAAAGCAACGAACATTTTGGTTGAATTAATGTAAACAGTGTTTCTTAATTATGAATTCAGGCAGTCAATAAATGAATCGATTTTAACAATCAGTTTTCGCCATGCACTCAGTTCTTTGTTCAACGCGGATATACGAGCTCTCGTCAATTACTAACATAGTTTTCCAACCGAATGGTTTATTATTCGCTCAATCAAACGCGTACTGCTTCAAACTGACCAGTCGTTAGTGGACTACAGTAAGTTTTCTGCATAAATATATATATATATATATATGTATATGACTGAACACTGATTTACCGAACATTTCACATTTGCATCTGGCAAACAAAACGGATAGCAGTAAACCTCTTTCTATTGTGTGATGCTCTGGCAATAAGTAGCGTCGAGCGTGAAACATTTAAACTGAAAGCATTTAGGCACTTTTCAGATAGACAGCCACTGGTTAAGCACTGACCAATACCAGTTTCTACAACTTTTGAGAATTGTACTTCAATTCCTTTTTTTTACATAAGTTGTACAAATACCACAAAAGCTTCCATAAAACGTCTTCGAGAAAGTTTATGTCACTACTGACTCCAAAGTTTCATGATGAGTTTATAAAATTTAATCCAATGGGGGAACCCTGATTTTCTAGGGGATATTCGGAGAGAGAACGCTCTTCAAATGATTTTCAAAAGTGCAACATGCAAGCTAGGCGAAGGCAGAGTTAGAAGAGGAAGGCACCGCTGAACAACCGATGCCAGTATAAAAATTGTCTTGGCAAAATTGGAGCGGTTTCTGAAGATAGTAAAAGAAACGGCTCGAGCAAGTTTATGAATAGCATGGTCCTATAAAAGAATGCAATACAACGCTATTTGCAAAACGGTGTGACCAAATATAAAATCAAAAACTGACATCTTAATACTCGCTCAATTTTTCCCTGCCTTGCCTAGTAAAATATACGCAAACACGAACGTTATTCTGTTTCCGCCCCGGGAATTATATGAAGTCATCGTTTGCAATACGTTTCCGTCACAGAACCAAGGTAAAACTTCTGAATCGTAGGGTTCTCAACTGACCATTATTTGAAACGAGTTTCAGAGAACCTAGTGCTAAGGTTGCCCTTGGTCAGGGATGGTGTTCCCACCTATAAGACGACAAACTGTCACGAAATTTTTGCTACTCGTTAGAGGTTGATTCGATTCGGTCAGGAGTCCTTGCAGAGAAGAAGTAACCGGATTTCCGTCGTGCTTGCAGATTTATGGCAAAGAATGTCTGCATATTTAAAAGCAGCGAAAGAGTTTTCAAAGACCACATAAACTGATAGCACATCCTCCCATGCTCGTGGCAGTATTTATTGTCATACCAACCAAAAGTTCAGCGTTTTAAGTTCAATCAACCCGATTCTTGTTCAGTAATTTTCAGGACTGCAAAAAACGAGTTATTCTTTACATGACCTGGTGTTTCATTAGTCGAGATTGAAAACCCTACGGCGTGGCTTCGAAGTGAATTAGCGGCGGCTTAAGGAAATACGAATTCAACAGGAATGTTAGCGTTAGTTTAGATTGCAGCCACTAGCGGACACTGTTGTGAACCTATGGTAAAATTTCCAATCAAATACACTTTTCTACAGCAAATATAAAATAGCACTGTTCCGACAACTAGAACCAAGCCGATGAAAAAACGAATTTAGGTGTAGGTTGGTTTGAAATTTTCTTTATTTTGAGGTTTTCGACTGCCACTCGCAGATTTTGCTTCCCACTAGTGAATTTTGAGATTATTAATTAAATGGAATGCGATATCTGTTAGGTGGTCACAAATTTTCAGACACAATTCTTTGAGGGCTTGCAAATCGAAGTTATTCCACGTTAGAAATGTTGATTCAGTCGTATTGAGTTGAAAAACGGAGTACGGTAAAATAAACAAATTCTGATACTCAGGCTAAGTGGAGTCGATGAACTATGGAGGTTTATTATGCCCGGTTCGGAGAAATGCTGCATTTTTTCCTCGGTTGAACTAGTTTGGGATTGTATCGACCCGAAACAGGAAAGAATGGGTTCATGCATTGTGTTCACTTCATTCATTGTTCCGGAAATGCATTTTTGCTTTATCAAGAAAAAATTTCACTCAAACTAGAGTTTTTCCAAACAATCCGGATGCAAAATGTGGACAAAATATCAGAAAATAAGGCTCGTTGCATTTCCATGAGGAACTTTTGTCATGATTTTTCCTGAGAGTCGCTTGTCATGTTACATTTTCGACATTGGTACGACATACATTCTAAACAAAGAAATCTTTGCTGAAATGTCTATCCAAATGAAAAATTAGTTAGCAGTTTGTAGCGATAAGGGCTAAACTGTCAGGCAAAATTACCGGTTAAGCGACCATTTCATTGGAAGAGCAGCTAACCTGTTCGTCAACACGTTTCATGCAGTTTTGGATACGCAGGCATTCGTCTCGATTCGCAATTTCCAGAGTTTCCACATGTTTGAACCATCTGCAGTAAAATTCTGATTAACCATGTTTATGTTTCCACTAGTATGCTAAATGGTGATATCGAAACACTTGTTGTGCATTTTACTCCCCTGGATTTATTTTAAAAATGTAAAAGAGTCTTCACAAGTATAAATAGGATTTAAAGGATTAGCTGGAAGGTAAAAAGATTGGAACAAGTTGTGGTTGCTTTTGTTTTGTCAGTCAAATAAGCCGAACTCGATTATCGCATCAATCACCGGAATACCTCTTCCGGATTTTTCCTATTAAAGAAAATTTTCAATGGACAACTTCACTACTACTTTAATAGCCAAAATTAATAAGTCTGCAAATGATGTCGTGGTCTTTTTGTTTTTCATCGGCATAAGTCATATAGCAAGACGAGATTCAATCACTGAGAAGTTCCTAAACGTTGCTGCCGTAAATCAGCAGCCTTAATTATAAACAGAATTTTCATGACATGGTAACCTGCGCCTCTGGATTTCATACTTTTACCGCAGGTTCTCTCATTTCCCCTTCTCTTACAACCAGTGGTCTTAACTATATGGCAGTTCACCTACTAGGAAAATTAACTCCGTACTTCCTATGATGAAAGAGAATCACGGTCCGTCTGGTATACTGCATAAAATAATTTATTCTTTATTGACATTAACTTGCAAAGCGATGGAAAATGAACTTCAGTTCTTGCTTCATCCTTAATAATGTCGCGCTTGAGAACAGCAAATTGCTCGCTTTACCAATTCCTATTTCGATGCGCAGTGCTTTTTCTGACAAAAAGACCGCCTATTTATTAACTTATCCATGATTTATGTGCGTCTATTAAATAAACTAAGGGTTACGAACAGAAATCAAACCACCGACTGTGGCTTTTTTCTGTCGAACTGGTTCCCGTCATCAGCCGTGCATCCCTTCTGAGGTCACTGCCCAAAAACAATCATCGCTATTTGTTTGGTGGGATTAGTGCTTAAAAGGCTTCCTTGTACTGAACACCTCGCTTATGAATAAATAAGTGCTGTGACAATTCCAATGCCTTCAGTTTTCCACAATTATTGGTATCGTTTGTCCCTAAGTATTACCGGTTGATCTAATTTCATGACAATGGAAATAATTTGCCCTACCATATTACGGTGCGTTTAATTAGACTTTTGTTTCTCAACTGTCACAACGGCATAGATAAAATTTCAAGCTTTAGTACGCTGTGACCGAATTGATGCCGTACTGGTAGAGGTTGCAGATGTGGGAATACCATAGGCAGATAGAAACTTTTTCGACCAAATTTCTAATGTCATCTAAAAATGATAACCTTAAGACCTTATTCTTGGAATGGCTACTTCTGGTATGTAGCTTCCTCCTTCAGCTAAAATAATAGTTCAGAAATTGATTTGCATGATAGCCTTGTTGGCGGCTGATTATCTGTGCAAGATACGTGAATTACATTTTTATTAAAGTTGGACTAAAATGTAAGAATGGCACAACACAGACCTGATGATTTTGATTGCACTTCGTTTTCACTGCAGAAACAAGGCATGTTTCTTACTGTCTAAAATTTTTCCATCCTTTTTTGCTGAATATTTCGAACAGATCAGCCTATCATGTGCATTTCGAAATAAACATTCGCTGACATATTACACTGTACAATATTTCCGAAGGTAAAGATCCCACGTATCCTCTTCGTTCCAGTCATGCGTGAACAGCAAAAGGTAATCTGCTGGCAACTGAAAAAAATTTTCATGTAATAGTTTGCGGAGACCGAGTAAAACGATTTCACTGCCGCTAGATTAGCAAACTCATTGCAACATCCTGCCGGTTAACTTATATCCAGTCATCGATTTCTCACTTCCAATTTCTCATCTTTGCGTTCCATCGCTGAAAATGGTACGTGCAATTCAACTTTTGTGTTGTTGAAGACAAAGGAAAACTTAACAGCAAAAAAAAGTTGCCCACTCACCGGCAAAGTTACACATTGTGGCTTACGAGAGCATCAAGACTTTGTTAGCAAACCAAAATTGTTCATCCTCTGCGAACAACTGTTCCATATCAACAAGCTTTCGACCTAGTTCAACACCTAACTTTATTCCCGCGCATTAGCTGGCAGCAGATTAGGGAATTAATCGTGAAGTACGACTAAAAGCGCAATTGGCTGTTTGAAATGCAGTGACCCAAATTTGTGCCAAAAGGTCCATAATCTTCAATATCTACCTGCAACAGATACTGTTATTGCTTCATTATGCGGAATTAGCTGAAACAGAAATTTATCAAGTTTCTTTAAAACTTCGTTACAAACGTTTACCGGCTAAATATTGTTGAATAGGGCAAGAGTTGGATAGGTGGTCAGTGTTTCCAATGCCCAGCGGAAGGGATTTTGCTGCTTAGATACTAAAGGACATAACTTGATAATTGCGCCTACATCTACGCCTTTACTGTGCAACTAAATATCAATTCAAGTGAAAGGATGTCATCTTTGTCAACAAAAGGATACATCTGAGTGTGCTCTTATCCATTCATTTGATTCTAATATGCCTTGTGACTTACACTCTTTGACAAACTAAACCATCATTTCGTGGGAACGACCTTCGTCTCCCAAAGATTACATTTAATTACTTATTGTTATTGAGTATGTATTGTTCATTTTCTTGTTTGAAATCTGATTCGATGTACCATTTGCACAAAAGAAACTATTAGGCATTTTGTAAACCCTTTACTGTCGATGTTTATTTTAAATATCCGAATGGCCTCATACACAAATTATTTGGTTTGCTGCATCTGATCAAGCACTTTAAAACTGTTATTGATTCAGCATTTGCCACCAAAATACGCGTTTTTAGATTACGGTAAACGGAACGTGCTTACAAAATAGACAAATAGTTCTACGTCAAGGTAAAATGAAGTTAGTCATTGCGATGAACAAACGTTGTTTCCAACAAGTCAAGCATGTTACTTGGCCGTAGCAAATAAGCATTCTCGGCCAAGATATTAAACACTAAGGCCAATATTGCCGGTTCAGTGCTATTACAAGTTGTTGATTCCTAATGGACAGGAATTTTATTCGTCGCAGACAAATAATGGGGCCATCTGAACAATTCTATATTTGTTGAAAATCGCTTTTAAGTTTCAACATAAAAGGGATGTATTGAAGGTTACTTGATATTTGGCTTGCGATCGTTATACTCGATAGGTATGCTACCTTTAGATGTGAGACAGTTCCATGTAACCGTCACAGCATTCTTTGCTAATATAAAGCGGATTTCCATCATAGCCATGGGTACCAAGCTTGAATATCAGATCCACTGCCTGAAAAAACGGATTATTCTATTATGATGCACAACTATTTACGAAATTCAAAGCCAGATGTCTCGTATCAGTTTCATAATCGATTTAGTAACCGGTACGTTCGTCGGGAAAACCGGCAAATAATAGATAACGTGCCGAAATACACCCAGTGTTTAGCAAAATCACTGACTCTTGATTCGGCTTTCAGTCTCTTAAACTGCACCCGCAAGCTACCTTATATTATTTGGACAAGAAAAATGAGTTTGCTTGTAGTAAAAGCTTAATTTCGGCATGGTATCGTTCACCAGAGTAATGAAGCTTCAGCTGTGCGTTCCGAATTTTGTGTTCTCGTCCGCCAATAAAATCAATTTGTCATGAATTTCAGAATGGCTTTCCATATGCTTCCTTCCCTTTTTTTATTTGGTGCAAAGTACTCCACTATAATTGGATTAAGGAAGCATTTAGCAACGGTCAAGACCATGTCAACATGTCAGCTAGCACGTTTTGTTTCATTCTTAGAATAGTGGCCTTACGAGAGCTAACTTTGACCAAATCCGTACCAGATGCCATGATGGTTTAGACAGCTTTTGTGAAAATGGTGCACGTAGTCAATTTAGTGTATTTGATTGCTCCAGGGCGAATTTAAGTATTTCCAGTGAACGTTTCGGACTAAGCTGGAAGGAACAGTATTTCATTTCAATAATGTGACTAGCCTGCGTGTAACTGGAACTATACTAAAATAAAATTTCACATACATTGCTAGTCAGTTGTCAGGGCAGTGTAGAAACAGGTGCATTATGCAAATTAAACTGAACAAAATCACCACAGTTCATGAGAACCTGGGGGATGCTTCTAACATTGAATCATGAGTTTTAAAATATGTTGCGTTATACGGTTTTAAGTGAGCGTCGAAATCTGCGGCAAGCGAGCACTTGTTGACGAACGAAATGAGGACTCCATAAAGCAAACTTATGAGTGCTCCAAGATAGATTATTGCCGACTATTTTTATGTCGCTAATGTTGATCATTAATAAATTATGATGACAATGAGCTTGCACACATATGTTTTTATCATTATCAATAGTGAATAACCGTTTTTCATGGAATGCCGTTGAAGTTATGAAGTCCCATGTATTCCAGTCATGACCATGGTCAGAAAAGCTCCCCAGTTCTACTCGTTATTGCTGCCTTGTTGCTATAAAGCTAATCGTTTAAAATATGCATCTGCTGGACTGAACCTAGCACCCAGCAAATAATCACTTCTTCCTCTCAAATAAAAAAGAACGTATTCAGTCATGAGTTGAGGAAATTTTAATTAAGTGTCGCAGCTCATTCACTTCATGCCTCTAATTCCGAATTACTATGGGAAAGAAGGAAATATATGTGCGAAAATATTTTTATATGAATAACTGCATGCATCAGCGCGTTTGCACACTTTTGTGCATACGTATGCACGCCTGCCTGTGTATGTATATATATATATATATGAATACGTATAGGGATCTGTGAGTGCGTGTGCCATTAAGCCATACTGTCCGTTTCATTAAATCCGTCAACGGAAAGGATAGCAAGATCGGACAAAATGATTTATGCCTACCATGGATTGATTGATTTAATCCATATTTCTCATCCTCTCATAGGCAAATGATCCGCCATCTGGCTTTATTAGCCTATTTATTCAATGAAAAAGTTGTGGAAATCTCCGCTTAATGAAGCGCGAACGAAACTTACCCCAAGCATGTGATAATGTTGATATGTTGCAATATTATCGAACAAATTTGCCGTATAATTCTTTCCGAGTTTTGTATAGGTGACAATCACACGAATGCACCTAAAACTGGATCGATCCTTGGAGCACTTGTTCTCACATTTGACCGCATTCAACACCACGTGAGCTTGCTTGTATGCGCACTCGGTCGGAGTGAACCCGGACTCGTGACAATAGGGCATAATGACCAAATGTAACAGAATACACTCGACGATGAACGTGGTCGTGATTAACGTCGCGCATGTGAGGTATGTGATTTTAAGAATTGGATCGAGATAATTTGTTCGACTACGCGCACGCCATTTGGCGCTCACATTCGTCGCACTACTGCTTGGCTTTGCTGGTGAAGTCACGACTGCTTCAGGTACGTCTCTGCCATCCAGCTGTTTCTGTTCCCTTTGGTCAACTTCAAAAAACGTGGCAATTAACGGACCATGTGAATTGTGCATCTCGTTAGCATATCTCTGTCACATTTTGGTTTTGTCACAAGAGTGGCAAATGCACTAACGCTCAAATAAACCGCCTTAGGGAACAATGTATTGTCCAACCATTTGGTCTATTTTGATTGGCCGAATAGGGATTCATTAATCAGTCTTCAGGGAACCAATAGCGGTGCGACAGGGAAAAAAAGTATAGGTTCCACATAGTCGAGTTCCAAGCGTACATTTTCCATCAATTTTGCACAAAATAATTTTGCAAAAATCAGTGAACACAGTAATATTGTTCTGCCAAGTAAAAATATGTCCCTGGAAGCTCGCTCGTGCATTTATTCCCAAATATACCATCGCTTGATGTGGACCTGCATTATCGTACACAGATCAGTTAAAATCAAAGTTTACGGACACGCTTATGTGTGGAACAATATTTCCTAAAAACGGGAGATACAAAATGTGGGTTAATCACTGTCCAATAAATAATCAAATTCTGTCGTGCATAACTAAACAACGTTTTCGAACTCAACGGATCTCCTTTTATCGACTTAAATGCAATCGTGAAATTGCAAAGTTATGTAAAAAACAAAATATATATCTTGAATCAATCAGTTCTTCGCTTCCTGTCTAGAGAATTTTAAGTATACGAAGGGCAAGCCAGCTAAATCAATAATTCCGATAAATCATGAATGAGAAACAACACGATTCGTTTTGTGAAACTATTATGAAGGATATTGAATGTGAAGAAAAATGAATGCATATTCCTGCTATTTTATTTTGATCCTCGAGACTCAGAGAGTGTGGTGGTCCGATGATATTACTAGCTTATCATAAAGTATTATTGTTGGTTCTCACAACCGACAAATGGAAAGATCAGACGAACCAGAAAACGTCTCCGTTAGTTTAGTCTATACGATGAATTCCTGAATACGTTTCAAACACAATCAGCTTTGATTATCTGTCCTGCAGTGCGTAGGACAATCAAATAGCATATATCAGATAGACAATTTAGAACCTACTAACAAGAAACGCGTGTCAGAACGATGGATAAAATAAGAGAACAAGAGTCATGAAAACCACCGCTAAATATTTATTTATGGCAGATACAACATCGTTTCGGGTGGAAACACTAGCATTCAACTGACTGATTCAGAACTAGATGTTGAGCCAAATTTCTACAAACAGCCAAAAACCAGAATCCGGAACATGGACGGAATAAGTCCTCAGTGAGAACGTGCAGTTGTTCCGAATGATTCACCCGCCATTGCTGAAATTCATGAAACCACTGTGAATAATCTTCAGTGCTCATTTTTCGCACTTTAACTGAGAGGCGGAACGAACGATTGTGAGTAAAAACCTTATCCATTACGCTGGCGGAGCTGGTTCTGTACGGTTGATCGAACATTAGCAGTGCACGATCTAGCGCCCGTATCTGAGATTGGATTTTCCCGACCGGTTACCTTTATAAGCACAAGATAAACTACTTCCGTGTGAGTAGGAAATTGTCTATAAAAAATGAGGACATTACAAACCTTCCGAAGTTTTGCTGTTTACTACTTTTCAGGGGTAGGAGATTCGGTGTTTTGTGAATGATTCGTCATGGAAATTCCTAGCATGGATGAAACATTTATGCAGTGCCTTCATGATTTTCACTGGCAAAGTTGGATGTTGACACAAAATGATTTTTCATTCGGAGAATCATCTCAAATCTTCTACAATGGAATTCCCCCAAAGTTTCTTAGGATTTACCTGACAACAAGTCAGTATAGCCAGCAAATCAAACCCTTTCGGAAGAAACCGTCTGGTAAACAAACGTTGCATCTTTTTTCGAGTAAACCAGGAGGAACTAGGGTTACAGGAACGAACGAGAGTGTTTGCGAGAACAATGGGACTTAAAATTGTGCATAAGCAATGCTGTGCCCATTCGCATACCGCTTTATGACAAGAAAGTTTTCAACGGCTAAATTTAATCCGATCAGCTATGGTCCGCCTCCATCGCAAAAACCTTCTATACAATTTAGTTACCAACAAAGTTTGTCCTTTTTCCGGTTGCATCTGAACCCTATGTTCCACTCCAGGGCTCGTTTAAATAACAAACTGTGCCCGTGTCCCACATGAAACGATTTCGGCAACTTTGTTATATTTGTTGTTATTAGTACAGTGATAACGCGGTGGATTGTTGCTGAGACCGTGGATGAAAATCATGTTTTCTGACACGGGCACGGACAACATGTAGAGTGGATT
Source organism: Fasciolopsis buskii (assembly GCA_008360955.1). Taxonomy (NCBI): domain Eukaryota; kingdom Metazoa; phylum Platyhelminthes; class Trematoda; order Plagiorchiida; family Fasciolidae; genus Fasciolopsis; species Fasciolopsis buskii. The sequence goes on from LUCM01009277.1 coordinate 269,602, forward strand.
CGGTTGGTTAGCTGGACATAATATTCCTCGCACGATTAACAAAAGACGATCACTATTCCTATTCGGTTACAAAGGATTTGCTGCGTGGACTCTATATACCAGACCAAGAGTCGCTAGTGCTGCGGTCTTAAATATACTTTCTTTAGAAAGATAACAGTAGCAATTATCGGTACACGGAAACAACGTTTTTTCATGCGATTCTTGTAATCCAAAAATATTGGAAAAAGGTGCAAAATTGTCGATGACTTTTGATATTCAAAAGAGAATAGCGGACATGGTAAGTTGTACATTGCTAAACCTTTCCAATTGCTTCGTTCTAGAAGCTATTAAGGTGATTAAGTCAGAAGTAAGGAACCGATTCGGAGCCAAACCTCCGCTTAGTTGCTTCCTAGTAAATGTGGAAAATAGCCTAGACAATCAGAAAAAATGATGAATTATAGCCGTCACAGGTCAGTCCTAATGCACCGACCACCCGAGCTGCAATTTCTTCATCCTCGTTCTTGGCTCCAAAGTCTGTTTAGTTAGGTACAATGGATAAAAGGATGTACCCACACAACTGGACTCCAATCACTTCTAGGTCAACAAGTTGAAATGGCAGTCAGATGCAACATGAATATTTTTAGAATAGGAATTAATCAGGAATCAAACCACTGATTCTTATACCACGGGCTTTTGCTTGTGTCTAAATTACACAGTCGAAGATATCAACTGACGTGCCTTTGAAATTATGTAATCTTGAATATCTAGACAATACTACAAATGTACCTCTTCAAAAGGTGATTATACAAATATAAAAATGCACAGTTTGATATTACTTATTCAATTTACTGAATGAATGTTGACAAACTGTTTTTTCTCCGTCAAGTAGACCGTTCCCTCCAAATAAGAAAACTACTTTCACATGGGACATTTTTTACGAATAAAACTATTGCTAACTATTTGGGGGGCCTTCCTTCTCAGTCCGAGATGAATTCCCCAATAAGTGTCTGCTTCATCTGTGGAGGTTTGCAGCCTTGGTAAATGTTGACATTCCAGGGAGAGATGTCGTCCGCGAGTAGAACACGCACATCATAATGCATTCCAGTAACGAAGTGAAAGACGACAAACTGTCCCGGGTAGCTGAACTGTGATCGACCTTAAGTTAAATATATATTACGATCTTTTCCCGACCTTGTGATCTGTGCTCTCACTGAGTGCCACCAAATGAAATTGAGATCGATGGGCACACATATTGATGAGGGTTACGCGGCGCCAATCATCACCAAACACAAAGAATGAACTCGGCTCCCAAAGAAGTTTCGTGTATTAATCTGATTAGATTGAAAATACTAATTAATATTTGTCAATGACTGAAAACGGCGACGAGTGAAGGCATTCCAATCAGAGAAAACCAACGAATAGCGAACAAGATTCATTGAGCTACACGATAATACCAGTAGCTACAGTAGACATAAAGTGGAAATGCCAGGTTAAAGATCATCCTCCTTCAGTGAAACTACTAACGGCTGAAAAACCGCTTCTAATTCACAGTGGTTCAAGACAAATCAACGGCACTTAGTCAACACATTCAAATAAAAGTACACGTCTTGGGGAGTGAGGATGCCTTGCTCTTTGACCATTTATTATTCCCCTCTTAAGGGTTCGGAAATAAGAAAGAGAAGGACAAAACTAACCAAGCTAAATAATATTTTAGAAGGATATTTATTTTCAACTGAATGGTGACATTCAAATCTTTTCCAATTCTGCCAAACATTATTAGGTCAAACCTTTGCAATTAAATGACCATAAGCATGCCTAATTTCATGAATCATTCTACACGATGACCATGTAATTTGTGAAGCAAATTAAAATACTTTAAAGATAATACAATTGTCGTTGTCACTATCCAAATGAAAATGCTAACTTATGGAGGCACTACGTAGCATACACTGGTGCCCATGATTTCCTAGTTACATTCTATTCGAAGCAAATTGTGATGGTTGAAGTAAAAGCTCAGTATGCTCCCCTTCGATGATTCATTGCAACAAGTGAAAAGAGTTAATTTACCGATACACGAAACATGCCGATGACTATATATTGATAAAGTAAAAAGTAATTATCCTCATTTTCGAGAGAGCCGCATTAACTGTAAGGCTTTCACAGGGTTTATCGATTTTCCATAGAGTTTGATCTAAACACAGGAGCAACCTTTCCAGTGGTGAAGTATACACTTGTACTCGAAAGGCAAAGTAAAAGATACTTGCGAGAGTTAAACAAAAAATGACCAAATCAAGCCTCACAATATGTCATCGGCGGACATTCAGTCACCAAGATTTTCATTCGTCCAATTATAGATTACTTGTTGTTTTCATTTATCCAGACAATATTTTCCATTAGTTCTTGCTAATTAATTATAAGGCTGATTTATTTTTTCTATGCAGAAGCAATCAACGATTTGGATTTGAATGAAATTCCCATGACATATCACTGATGTGCCTAACGGAAGTCGCTAGGTCAGGCAAAAGCAGATATTTTTAACGACCGATTTGAAAACGACCCATGGGATACATTTCTCAGTTCAGTTTATACCAGCGCCATGCTGACGATATTTCAACTTCCCCCCGTTGTCGACATTTTTCACTTAGGTTAAAAATTTACTTAACTCTGTCCTTAAGAATTCACCTGAGTAGTGTGAACATTTTTCATGAACAAATAATCTAATCATGCGGCTTCTGAATGCCGAGCTATAACGAGCCATTTACAAGAGAGCAAATTGTAGCGACCATTAAATTCAGTCCAACCTGCAAAATACCTGCTCAATTATGGCACTAATCTACATTACCCGAGCCTCTTGTACTGCTTATTTTTACGAGAAAAAAAATAATCCGTTGGGAGAAGAAGTTGATTCATTGGTTATCTAAAATATCTTTTATTGGTTACTGGAAGAAAAACGACAAAATTCGAAACTGTCTCGATATCACGCGTCGTTTTGCTTGCTTCTTTTTCCTCGATGTCATAGTCTAGAACTGGCCCAAACGGGAGCAAATGTGCAAGCCACAACAGGTCTAACGTTGTGTTCTCAAACTGAGAATCCTGACGATCATGGTACCATTTCATGTTGCCTAATGCTGTGCTTTCTCTTTCGGTGACACTTACAACGGCATAGTAAGAGAATATGTGGCTATCATACTAGCTTAATTCAGCCCAAATTGAACTTGGGTCCCTGACATTGTGTCCTCATGGATATGACGGTAATTCTTCATCGATCTATGAACTCAAACTTTCAAGAACGTCCCACCTCTACAAGCAGACTCACTTAGTTGGTGTAATCGAAATCCCTTCAGACAGAGTATTGACGAAAATCCAATCTAGAGAATGCATGCTCTTGCGCGTGCATAAATGCAAAATGATCACAGGATATTTACAATGCAATGGGAGATTAGCTTATTCAGTTCTAATTCAGTGTTTTCTGTGGATCTGAATCAGTAGCACAACTGCGGGGGCATCTTGGCATTTAGACGTGAAGTTCGTGGGTTCGGATACACCCATCGCCGATTAACTTGGCAGCCCTCTGTTGGCCGAGGCCAACTTCCTGGAAAATGACGCGTATTGGTTTTTTCACCTTTACGGGAAGTAAAACAAAGTGTGAGCTGTTCGGGTTACTCGTCGCCGATGCATTACCTCCCGGACTTGTGGGCATAAAAAGACCTTACCAAGTCCCGTATCTACTCTAGCTTAACTGCGTAATTCGTCGCGCACAAATATCAAATCAGAATATAAGTCGAATAAAACACATGAATAATTCCACACTCCCATTTGACCATTTGCACGAACTAACGACTGCGTATAATCAGTCACAGGTTGAATGCTGGTTTACTTTTAGTGCCACCTGTGTTGTCAAGTGACAAGAGTTCAGATACAAGCAGAATCCTGTCACTAGTTATCTGGCCATTCGTTACTTACGCATTTTCTCTCAGCTGTTACTTATCTAAAAACGTGATATACATGCTGAGTGAAACGGTGCTATTCTGCGTCCAACTAACCAACAAAATAAACTTGAACTAACAATGACTTCATAGAATGGGAAACGTTATCACCGCATTCGCGAAGTTGAATTGCCGAAAACGGATAAGTCCTTACAAAACTTCCGACGGTAAGAGAACAGATAACTTCCCATCTGATAGGGTGATGGAATTAGTGAATTTTATTCTTCCCAATTCAAATAAGTTATGCATTTTATTCACTGAAGAAACCTGTGATTAAGAGTTCTTTGGTTTTTGTTCTAAATTCTAATTCAGTTTTGACAAGATAAAAGGTTTAAAAACTGGACCTAGACAAGCCTTTAGAAGTAAAACTATATTTCCGACATGATTAATTTTTACTATACGAACTTGCGTGTGATGCCTTTCGTACTTTGTGACTTACTTCTTTGATCCTCTGAGTTAATTCTCCTTGATTGTTTTCTTCTGCACCTTTATCCAATCAGTATCAGGCGGTAACTTTGACAGCAAAAACAGCGTCATTCTCATAAAATTCACTTCAATTTCTGTTGTTTTCTTTCAGCCTCAAGTGGATTCGTTCATCAGAACAGCCTTTGGTGCAAAGCCGTAGATGTACAGACAAATAATCGTTCTTATGACGCGGATTACTCGCTAAAAAGAAGACCAGTACAGAAAAAGTAATTCAACAATCCTCTGTGGTGCTTGCGGAAGGGGTCAGAAAGTAATGGTGGCATAACTTTTACGACAAAAACAGTAGCTCAGTTTGTTGGGAACACCCAAAGGAAAAACATATGGCCTATAGCGTTTTGATTTATAACATGTATATTAGATTGCAATACGTAATTCTACAGTATTCTGCTTCAAATGCAGATTTCTACCAGTGGTTTGTTCTCCTTAAATTGATTTTGGATGAATAACAGTCGAAATCTGCCCGTACGTTGATTGCCAGTTTTGGACAAAGTGTTCCTCTAAGTGACAAAATATACATCTGATAACTTTTCGCTCGGCTGGCGCAACCCGTTGCATGAATTCATTCAGCATATTTTAGGAACAAGTCACGGGACAAATCGTCGTTGAGTCACTGAGTGTGCATCCAGAAAAAGTTAGAAATTATATGAAGAGAAGCATCAGAAATTCAAGTCCCACTCATCTTTTAACTTACAATTCGCACTTGACTACAAACTACTGGACTTTCTTAACATTTGTTCTGGATTATCCTACACGACTTATAAAATACATCAGTTCCATTGGAAAGTAAAATACTAAATAACAATTCTTTCTCTTTTTTGACATACAAAGGCTAGTTAGAGAATATGACTACCATGTTAAATCCGACACTTTTGACAATATTAAAAACACTATTGAAAGTAAAAAACTTATTGGTTGATCGGTGACTCCATGGCGTTATTCTTGAATAAGACAACCTTCACAACAACTAATAAACCATTCTGTATTCGATACCTTTGATTAATCTTGCATCTACTTGCCAATGGTCTATCTTGATTTCAGATTAATATCAAAGAACGAAATATGAATCCTAATATCATATGACGACTACATTTACTGAGGCATTTCGGGTGCTTGATGTTAGTAATGTTGTTCAGTTCATAAAGTCCCTTTGTTTTCAAATGTTTCTTTACGGAATACCAACGCCAATGTGATCACAGTGAAGTTTAAGAAGAACTGTACAACTTTTACATCCAAATCAGAAATCAGCAGAAGTGTCTATTCACTGCCAAAAGGCAACGGCAGTGCTCGCATAGCATTTTGGACATATATCCGTTGCATGTGTACCAGAAGCCGGTGATCAAATTGGACCAGCCGAATTATTTATCTCACTGTTACAAAAGATGTTTTGTCCTAATTTCATGCGATTAGTATTAAGCAGAAGGATAATAAAAGGAACAATGCGAAAATTGGTACGTTTGCAATAGTAGACAATTGCGCGCATATAAGTGTGCGCAAACCCAACCGGGGACAGATGTAACACCCGCAGGGGTAATAAACTTTTATTAGGCAAATCTGTTTGCAGCCCGAAAGCGCTGCTGTCCGCGATACTATGGTCTTCGAGCTGTCTTAAGAGGCATTTATTATCTCTCGTCTTTGCCTACAGATGTCCGCTGCCGACAGGCCCGACATCCAAAGGCTGTCCAAAACTTGCTCGTCCTTCCAAAACAAATAGATTAGTATCACTATTTTCATCTGGAACACACAGGACAAATGCCCGCAACCTTTTCGATTCAATTTCATACCAACTGATCAATTTGCTTTGATGTGCTCAATCCAATGTGTGCATTCCAAATGGCCAGGGGTTTTTCGACAAACCACCCAGGGGTCAATTGGGGCAACGGTCAGACACGTCTGGCCATCGGAATTTCCGTATCCGTGCAAGTGCAAGTTTTCTAATTATTCAAAGTATAATAATCAAATTTACCGATGTACGAAAGTTGAAAAGCGGACACATTTCTGATCCCGACATCAGTGGCTCAGACAAACATATTACAGCAGCGCAACCCAGTTGCAAGGCTGTGCTTTATTTCAGTTACTTTAGGGAGGCATGCAGCATAATCAATCAAAATCTTTGGTAAAGAAGGATCTTTTACTCCATAATAATGGACACTATAGGTCAACAACTGTGATATTTTGGTTAAAACAAAATATATTTGCGCTAGTCAGTTCGTGAAAGAACTTGAAAACAATCTCGCCCATATATGAAGTTGAACCGTTGGACTTTCTGTAACTTTCTGTAATATTATACCAAGAATAATGCATCTGAGCCCTTTCTGCCGATGCTACGTCCATTGCAGCAGTTACATCAGGAGTTCTGTCTCTAAGATAGTTAATATATTTTGTGTATATATTATTTGATACAGGCGAAATATTGTTGGCAATGTACCGCATACTACTGCCAATCATAACACTAGTGTGAAATAGATTCCTTCTTTCTTGTAGATCAGAGATGCTCGTTGATGCAGCATTGAGACGGGAGGTCGAGCCTGCAGTGATAAGATGTGCACGGAATATCTTTTACATCTTATGTTTTGAATTTTATCATCCATAAAATGATTTCCAGTCAGTTAAAGGCTTACAACAAGGATAATCTGACTGTCCTTGGTAGAAGGAGAACATGAGATATTCTGAATGAAAACCTCCGGTTGTAACTGCGTGACCAATGACGATACAATGGATCGTGTTTGACGTTTTGTTCGAAAGAAGATAAAATATCATTCAAGGCAATTACGAGATCCAAAAATCGCTTGTTACTTTTGTACAGGAATGAACTTAACTCGATTTTCAAGAAGAACCGGTTGCTGATGTTGTATGTCAATTTTCCCACCGATAAGATTTAGTTTATTAATACCTAGATTGGCAGCTATACGAACAGGAAAATTGATGGTCTTTGCCTTTGAATCAGAAACTCGATTCTCTCAGTGTTTCGTTTGCACTTTGCCGGAGAGCCTACTTTCATGCACAATTGTCCCATCTGCCATTTCCCAGTAAAAGCTGCAGGGTAAGTGATAAGTTGACCTATCTATTTACACGTATGACGTGTTTTGCACTGAAGTACAAGACAAGGAGGCAAGAACATATCATGAAAAGCTAATCAGTACATAATTGTAGGTATAAAATCTGAAAGCTTTTAAGTAATATCGATACCCACTAAAAGAATCCTCATTTCACATGGGTTTCAGCAGTGGTACAGATCTCACCGAATTCCATTGACGTATATTCACAGAACTCTGAACGCCGACGACACACTTGAGCTTGTGATCAAGGCACCAAAATATCCAATGTACTCATTGGGCAAAATTTGGCAAACTAGTTTCCGGATTAAACGGAACGGGTTTACACTGAACTCAGGGTTTCAGTTAACTAAGATTGGAATTGAACTGTGGTACAGTAATATTTGCTGGTAAACACTGGAAAGGACAGAAGATGAAGTACATGCAGTTCAGAGTAAATCATTCTCGCAAGTGACACACACGTTGCATGGGATCAGGCTTTTGCCAGTTTGCCGCTTCACCTAAAGAGAATTACCAACGGTAGTGACATTATGCTGCCTTCAGGGTTGAACAGGAAAAAATGTTCTCCCGCACGTGTGGCGTCTGAACCAGAAACGAGATTTTAATTTTTGGGACAAAAAACGATTTTCCATAACACCGTATCAGGCAGCTATCAAACTCGGGATGGACTGGAGGCAAGTGATGCATACTGTGCTGCTGATGAGCATGTATAAGTTTTGTAGTAAGACAGAAATATTTTAAAGTCGCCTATTCACCTGTTACCACACACGCCTTCGATGAAAATGTAAAAAATGATACCAGAAAAGATATTTGACGGAAGCCGAAGCACATTTTCCTAATACGTTTCCCAACCTTTCGTAATATTGTGCGTTATTCGAGAACATTAATTATTCCCCAATAGGCGCAAGTTCACTGAACTCCGAAAGAGCGCTTCCGTCGTCGTGGAGTTGAATACCTCACTTATTTCGGCATCTTTAACGGAGGTTCAGTAAAACGGCACCTCTGTGTTATTCAGGACAAATTGAAAAAACAAAGTGATTGTGAGACTTTGCGACCGGCAAAATGCTACCCTGAGCAAATCTTCCCAAAAATATTTTTTTGAGCCTTCCAAGACACAACCTGTATCGCAAATCAATCCATAGAAAACCGAACGTTCGAAAGACGTGGAATGCTTTAAATTCTTAAGCGAAGTCAATACTGATGTTTTATGTTGTTCGTTTAATAGGAACTTCAAGTCAGATGTCACATCCACTACTTTAAATTATTCAAACTTTTGAGCAAGTGCGAGTAGAATTGATTCAGTAAACCAGTTTTTACTCGCAGGCAAGAACTGCCGTCACTGTTAAGTTACCCTTATGCCAGTCACATTGTTCCTTTATTTTGTGATGACAGGATTCGAAATTCCACAGGCCACTTTTAAAAACAACTTTTTTGTGGTTTATTCTTTAACTGCTGCTGATGTTTACTTTGAAACATTCAGCAAGCATTGTTAAAGGAAATCTGAGGTTTTTCCTTATCCCATGCAGAAAACCAGATCGTTTCTTTACTTTCTAACAATGTGACCGTCTAATGAACCGCTAGCAAATGACCTTGCTTTCATAGTTCACATTCAAGTAAGCTATAATCTCTCCTTCCGCATGACGTCCGTCTATTACCCCTTATTAGGCTTTGAATCTTCTAGTTACTAGAGAATTCCTTTGGAATTCAAGATGCAGGCAAACTAAAGGATAACATCAGTACAAAGAACTGATTTCGTGACAGAAGTGAGCTTCTAAGCAAATATAATTAAACCCTAATTTAAATCAAAAAGGATCATTTATATTAATTGTGTAGCATTTTCACTTCTTGTTCTCTTCGCTTTTCATCTCTAAGCTGAGTTAACGAAGGGTGTAACAAGGTCCAGATCAGAATCGAAAGTGAAATAAATTAATGGCGTTTTTGCAGCCAAAAATTGCCCCAAATTTGTTAAGAACCACGACAAAATACCAAAGAAAATTAGAATGCTCCATGCTTGCAACCGTTGTGCTTGCAGTAAAACTACCAACAAATTAAAATCATCGTAAAAATACGCAAAGTGGAATCAGGTTCTCTGTCGGAGGAATTTAATGACACCACGCTGTTGAATAGCCTCTCTAATTCACGCTCACATGCGACGCAGTGGGTTAATGACCACGTGTGTTTCGATGTTTGGATTTTTCTTCCTTATCAGCACAAACAGGTCATAGATGACTATCGGCGTGCAAATGCCGGACATGTCACCTATTGGACTATGAAGCCACAATCGACGAAGCCCTTTCATTCGACTCGACCAAACGACCAGATGCGACAAACGTGTTATTAAGACTGTAGTGCCGAAACAGCCAGGATAAGGCAATGTACAGCCAAAATAGATAAACGAAGAGCACGATTCGAAGGCAAAGACCCAAGAGAAGTATCGCAACGTGCGAAACTAAACGCCCATTGTGGCCGATAAATCGAACACAAAAATCTATGGGCGGCCATGAGAGTTCATTTGTAAACCACAATGAAGAGTTTTGGGATGTTTTCGTCAGATAGTCAAGTTCGACCTTCAGAAAGAGGACACATGGTCCTGCGTTTTTGGCCTCGATTGCACGTAGTGTCGTATATGAAAGAGGGATCAAAATTTCAGCAGGAGTACAATGTGGGTTTCGCAGTTATTGCCATCCGACAGAACCAAGTGTTCCTTTTCTGGAGGCTGCAGTGACTAACCGACGAAAATCGTCCACGGATCTCCATTGTGGTTCATAAGTGTACTCACAATCCATACACACTCCTACTAGTTCATATGAGATTCTAATAAGGAAATCAATATAGCTGTGTAAAAGTATAGGAATGAGGGTGCCGGGTGGATAGACCTGAATAGCGGCAATAAGCGCAATACCGGTAGGATGCTTCTGGGAAGACTCTCTGCCTTCATACAAATGTAACACTACTTATAATTAGAAACAAATAAGAAATGTCACTGAATCAAAGCCGAATGGCCGATAGAACCAAAGAAAAAAGTTGTTCAAAGATGGATGCCATTACAAGGTCACTGGGAGCAGAACAATAAGTGCTCCAGTAATTACGTATTCCAAACGTGATAATTCCGCCGCCTGAAAATTAATTGAAAACGATGATGAAGTGTTTATTGCGTGAACTGTTTCCACTCTATGTGCGGCTATCAAACCTGGTGTCATTATTTTACCTACTTGCCTAAGAAAGCTTGATATTTTGATAGCTATTGCATCGTTCAAACTAATCGAATGTCTGTGCAGGTAAAATGGAATCATCGGTTGATCTGCTTTGAATAAGTGGAGTAATTTATTCTTGTTGTCATGCTGATGAGCTGAAAGTATATCGACCGGAACTGGCAGTACGGGATATTTTCTGTGTTCGTTACGGTACCGTGATTTCAATGGAACGTGGAGAGGGACAGTTTGCCTTCCTGCCGTGTTACTCAGATTGATTTGATCAGTTGGGTCTGGTTTTTTGAGATGCATCTCTGAAATTACGCATCATTTATTAATGTGACTGGTGTGAATATCGTTACTCTTCTCCACTATAAGCGATCAGCATCCATAAATATAATCCGTTAGCAAAATTATTCATCTAATTATATCAATTCTGAACTCATGACGAAAAGACTAAAAAAGCGCTTTCCAGCTGTCTCATCCTTGCGGAGAATCACGAATACCACATAGTCTTTGCATTTGTGCGGGGACGTGAATCTGTGACAAATGGTTAGGAGTCGATCGGTATAGTCTGTAGACTACTTCATTTGGTTCACAGTGGTTTGTGCAACTGCACCCATAAACTTTAAATTGTTAGATTACTGTGCCACATCTGAGATTATGCACAGCAGGCTACTAATATCCGTATTATAATGCCTTGTGGTAGAAATTACTTCTGACACTCTTCTCTGTTTTCATCTATTCATACGCAGTACACAAATGCTTCTTTGACTATAATATTTTTATGCACATATGTAGGTGTATTCATGTATGTTTGTCTGTGGCTTGTTTTCTGTTTACATCCACTGAATAATTATGCTGTAATAAGAAATTATGTCTGCTGTGCATTTTCCTCAGTAGTCTCATGGGATTTCTGACTGCTGATATATAGACGAAAGTCGGTATTTCCGCTTTATTTAAGTTTCCCTCGAAAAATAAATGACAAATGAGCCAGTTTTTTTTATAAGGCTCTTTGTTTCAACAGTAATATGCCACCCGCCGAGAGAAAGGACAACTCAGGCATGATCGATCGAGGATTAATACATAGAGGTAATAGATTTTAATTGTTTTTATTGTCATCTTATTCGGTTGGAATTAGATGCTGAGCGGTCTACTTGGGGGTGTTTATTTTAGTCCTCAAAAGATGATGCAAATCATATTACCTAGGGCGACTTCATCGATCCAGTGAAACCTGATCTTCCGTCATTCTCAAATCAAATAGGCTTCGCATTTAGGGCATTCGTTAGGCGGCCGACAGAAGACCAACGCAAATCAGACACAAGTTCTATGGGTAGTCTTAATTCCATCCTGATCCTGCAAAATAACTAAGCGAAACCATTTCACGGTTCATGATTACCTCGTTCATCGTCTTGTCTCAAAAATCAGGTTTTCGTATTGATTCTGTTGTAAAACAACAAAAGTATATAAATGTATATGCCTCATGTTCGCATTACAGTATATGCCGATGTCATGATCAGCACCGATTTCATTGATGCTAGGAACCTGTTGGTGCTGGGAAAATGGGTACTTATTTAGTTTTGAAATTAGTGACTATTTTGATAACTTTTAAATTGTTTTTCTTGCAAAGGATCATTTGTTAGGTGGAAAAAAGAAACACCTCAGAACCCAGTTTCTCCGTTCACACCTGATTGTGGTTCCCGACCCCGAGAACAATACACAGCATAATGTTGCCAATCCAAAATCTGATATTGAAGTTCGAAGTGAAACAGAAATTCTTCAAACAACTATTTAAGTCATTCTAATTGCTAACTCTATTCAACTGACTCAGTTCTGAAAATTTCGCTTCCAGTATACTGTAATTTTGGTTGATCTAACCTTAACTACTTGCCAAATTAAATCGATTAAATGACGCTCGTTGAAGCAAGTTTGATGCAGTCTTTTGTGAGAATATTTCTTTTTCTGAAAAGCACTTTTTCTTAATGATCCTTATACTAACGTGTGCAATATCTTGGCTCGTACCAATCAGCAGTTACAGGATTACTGAGTTTGATTAACTGAGTTAGATCCTCCAGTTAACGCATGCACGCTACCGAAGTCTACCCTTAAGAGGATTTATTCTGAGGTTAACTGCAGTGACCATCTTTTGATAATCACTGAAATATATTTACGAGTTACACCATACGAAACCATATATATGCATATATATATACAGCAGCGCTTCATTAGTTCCGCTACTGGCAGCTGTAACAACCACTAAAGTTTACGGCAAGCTGCCTGTCAGTCATTCGACGAAGGTTACCGACATCTTTTTCTGAGAAATAGTCGCCACATTTTGAAAATCCTGGAAATTTGGAAGGTTTTCCGTAAAAAGGTTTTTCCGGATTTTCTTGTGTTTTTCAGTGATCCTCAAATCCGGTGATGTGGACAGAATATGGGAGGAATTGACACCAATATCGCTTTTTACGTACTTGCCCCTCAAGGTGACTGTTGCTTTATATTCGAAGATCGGTGGTTTGACTTAGTAATTTTTTTAAATTCCCTAATTTTCCCTACTTTATCATTCACTTTGCCGGTGGCCATCTTTGCAACGCTAAACCTAACTCAGAATTTCTCCAAGACTTATCACTTCAGCAATGGAGTCCATGGGGTGCATGTTCAGACTCTTCGCAGTCCGCTGGCGTTTTAAATGTTTTCCCCTCCAAACACATTCTTTCCATATACCGTTGTTGTTCATGTGGTTTTGATTCCAAGCCGTTCTTTGTCTGAAAATCATCAAACCGTTGGGTAGAAAACCGATAGCCAGCAACTAAACCGAGGTGATGCATGGTATCTCAATGCCAAAGCACAACCGTGTTAAGCAACACCTGTTGGATAGGAGGGCACGGTTGATCTAGACCGGTGGAAAAGCTCCTTTGCCTGCGACGTGGGGAGCAACCCATCAGGAGCAAATGGTAAAAAGCACGGTACCTTCAGGCGCAAATGCGGCAGGATCCCAGGAAATCTACTTTGGTTCTTTGTGAATATTGTTCAACAGTCTACACTGATATAGTTGCAACTTCCTCCTCTAATATCCCTAGCTCTTTAGGCAGCTACCACACACTACCGAACAGTTTCTCAATTCCGTCTTGTGGCTTCTCATCTATATAACAGTCCTCCGTGTTGGTCATCCGTCCAGCTAACATTTCAATGAACATACTACTATGACCTACCTTCGCACCAAAAGTATATTGGAATTTGAGTCAACTAAGTCTAACCTGTCTTTAAACGATCATCCCAAACCTCCGGTGCATGAAATCCGATGACAAGTACTCAGCAACACTTTCGCATAATTGATCAGCTCTACTGAAAATTGTGCCTAACTAGATGAGCCTATAATTTACAGCATTATGCTGTATCTCAAATATAGTTAGAAGGAAATGTTAAAGGCAAGTCAATTTAGTTAATTGGTCTTTAAGGTGGACTACGATATTTATTCTACGAACCGGTATGCGGATGGATGATTGCAAATGTGAACGAATTTCACACAGTTAGACTCAGTGGAAAACTGACAAGCGAACCTGGATTCTGAATTCCCAATTTCCAACCTTTGGTAGAATCCAACAAAATGACCTGCGAGACATAAGCAGATTATGACTTCATGATGAGTAAAACCAACGCACGAATAATCGTTGGGTTGCATCTGTTACTTTTGAAGCATTAGCTCAAATCAAAACTTTCTAACTTATGTTCTCCACCGGTGGATGAATAATCTCCAGCACCGACCGTCATAAGTGATGTACTACAAGCCTGATAAATTGGTCCCGAAGTCAGCGTCCAAATAGAATGTTAAAAATTCATCGAAATTAGGAGATTCCGTTCTATGGCTATCGAAGTACGTATGGTTTCAACGCAATCAGTTAACTTAGGCTGGCACATCTTTCTTCTATCCTCGAAAATTACATCATATACATCACTGGCAAGCCACTGTATCGGGTCCCAGCAACAATCTTAAATATCGAGACATTGCACTACTATACGCTTACGGATTTGATTTTGCCAGCCACAAATAGAAGTAAGAATCAAGTTCAGTCGTAAACATTATGTTATCATCTACCTAAGAGAGAACTTTCAAATAATTTCGGCCTAAGTTCGTTCTGGTTTCCGGTGTGTTGCTATCCAGTCCAGCAGAATATTGGTCCAGTTCGATTTTGATTGCACCTGTTTGCACTGTAGAGACTACTACAAGATCAAGGAACATAAGAGCTCCTGTGCCCACTTAGCTGTTTGAATTTTGTGTAGAAGCAGCTTTTCGTCCCCGAATCCAAAAGATCCGACCTTCGTTTAAACAAGGTCAATTTACGCAACAATGGGCTCTAATTAGATTACTGCTGTTTACTTTACACCATCGGACACACATTTACAGGAAACCCTACGGCAAAACGAAATGCGAATTGTGCATTGTACTCAAAGGAGAGAGGGTTTAAAAATTATTTCCACAACCTTGGAATCAACATTAGGATGTAACTGAAAAATTACGTGGTAAAAAGGCGGTGGCGAAGAAACTAATAGCGCGATATCAAATCATCCTTGTAATTTGGTAGGCATGAATTGTCCGTGTGCACTAAGTCAAACGAAAACCCAATGGGTGGGGCCTATCACCTAGTTCCCAACACGTATGTCACCAGACGACCGATCGTTGAACAGGCATTCATTTAGATTAGCCCACGCAGTTTTGAATTTCGCAGTCATATAACTATATGCTGAATTTTCATCGCATGTGTTCATTTGTTTCTACTATCGCTTGAAAGCGGGTTAGGTTTGCCTGATTTGAATAGATCGATGGCTAGTAGGAGAAACCCAATAAGCCGGTGATGACCCCTGGTTTTGACCCAATCGTTTAAGACACGTTAGATTTATTTGATCTGTAGACCGATGAACTTTTGGTGATAAGAATCTCCATATTAGTGAGCAGATGGTATTATGATGGTGACCTTTGTTCAACGCACGAAGGTTTCATGGAAAACTACGCCACGGGAAATAGACGATATAATGCAGATTTGAGAATTATCAAATACGGAGAAGATACCGTATGGTGAAAACGTGAATCTGAGCAATATGGATGCAGAACAATATGACAAAGATCAGAAGCTGATAAAATGCTGAAAGCCGACTGTAAAACATATTAGATGAAACTTTTTTGAGCAGGAACCAACTTGCGAACATTTCGTCGAGACAGTAGTTATCACGTTTTGCTGACAACGTTTCTGCAATTCGCTCATTTTGACATTGCTTCCGGCAGCTTATCGGCAGACCCGAGACGGAAAACGTGCGACGACGATATATGAAAGTTCACTGGGCAAAATAGCTTTTTTTCATTTATCTCTGACTAATTTAAGAGGCTATTCGCTGGTAGAACCCGTAATTCAAATCTGCAAAAAAATCCTGTTGAACAGGATGAAAATGTTGACAGTAATATTACTCGTGCAAAGTGGATTCACCTCTCATTATCACATACAGGAAACATGAGTTTAAGGATTGAAATGGTTGCCCTAGATATCGCGGCGTATTAATTTTGAAAATACTTTTACCACAAGAGCTGAAGTGTCGAAAATCACTGGTATTTCAAAATTTGGTGTGCCTGCCTTGTTTTGTCTGGAAAACTTGCATGCAAATAATGTGAACACATGTGAGCTGTTTACCCAAATATTTTAAGTCCCTTATTTTCCACTGTGTTTGATTCTATTGCTGTCAAACTCTAAAGACGCATTCAGAGGTTCGTTTGACAAATCCACAAACAGTCAACCCGTGTGGTGAACATTTCACAATCACATCAGTCGTGAAACTTAAACATAAAACGAGTTTCTGAAAGCGGTTGCACTCGCAAACCAGTGGTTAGGAAAGTAACCATGCACAACGAAAGAACGTTTCTCAGAAGAAAGGGTGCCACGGAGTAACAGGTCTTTAGTACACTCCGAAGCGTGGAGGCAAATACCAGCGGAGTGACAAACGAATCACTTAGTCGGTTTGCCAGCTCAAATCGAATATCACGCAGCAAAGGACTGGGGATCGAATTTTTTCGGGTCGAATCTCTCATTTTCATACAAACTCCAAGCGAAAAGCCAAGATTTTATCTCAGTATATCATAGTTTCAATCTTTGGTCAATCATTCATCCTTCATTGTTTTACATTCTGGTATTCTTCTGTCAGCACCCACTGTAGCATATCTGTGCCAATTAGACAATCGGTCTTCGTTCACGGAATGTACACACCAGTATCACGCTTCACACACTTCCCCGGAAATAAATCCATTGTTTCTGGATCTTTCCTTAATATCCACTAGTTTACATGATTGCAAAATCTCGCAGTGTTGTTGACACAAAAGGTTAACGAGTACAAAAGTAAAGCATGACTGCGGATTAAATTTCACTTGTTTGTCAATTTTAATTATCAGGCTTTCTTGCTTGATTGAAAAACAGCTGTTCTTTTATACAATTCATCAAATAACAGACTTCAAATGAAATTGGGTAAGACTACTGAGACAGTTTAGAATTACCTAGAGGTGTGAGACTAAAAAGATGGTGAATGCTCTATTGAGGTTAAATAATAACATTGGTGTGAATAAAGTATTACGGTCGGTATAAACATACCTAGTAGTTGCACATGTAAAATCAACAGGTTCAAAGGGACAAGTAAAGCAGCGGACTCAAATAGGCGAGTTGGCCTAATATCAGGATCACAAGACGTGGTCGGAACTCTGGCTAAACTGTTAAATTCACATCCGATAAAGTAGAAAACTTCGAATATTTTGGCTTTGACACTTCGCCTTTTGTTTGCGAGTGAGTCAGTGGAGAGAGGTGAATCACTAATAAGGTCATCAAGAGCAGCTGTCAACGAAACGTTCTCAGAGCCCAACTTGAAATGAACTCGCTGTTGCTTTGCAATGGTCGGCACACAAATAAAAATCACGCCTCCTGGGTTGATCAATTTGACAGCAGTTTACTCTTTCACTTGTCAATTTAGCATATCTTGCTTTGGTTTCAAAGTTAGAAACAGTTTTCTGGATCTAAGTGCAAATCATACGATAGGACGGCTTAGATTACCTACCTGCAGTTAAAATCCGGATAATATCAGCTAACGACTAACCAGCAAGAGTGACGGTGAATAAAGCACGTCAAAGATGGTGAAATTGCGGAAAGCGTCCGTGACCAAACGGTCTACAGTAGTTTCATGATTACCCAAAAATATGCAGGTTTCTATACCAGCTAACCAAATTAGTCCGACCGTGGATCCCGGCTACACCCACTCTGTTACAAACCTCGAATTTGTGTGGTTCGAGACGATGAAGGAAGGGACTTTGGGGCCTTCAACTAAGATCGGAGACCTCGGGTCTAGAAATGAAACTCGATAATCCACAGTTGGCTTTTACAAACCGGTTGCTCCTGTAGCCTGACTCACTCTGATATAAATGAAACTTTTCTATCACGAGACCTCATTTTCAAAGTCATAACATTGACCTCTAGTCTGACAACTGGCCAGTGAACTCAGCCATCAAACTCACTTATAGGGACCGTAGGAGCATGCACGCGATTAGTTAATAACGGATGCTTTCTCTGCAATATGGCTGATCAGTTTTAATTGATGTGCACATGGGCGGGTCTTTGAGCGAACCATTTCCCCTCTCCGCCTCATCCAAGTAAAACGAAATTTTAGAATGCTAAAAAGAAAAATATTTCCCCATCAATTTGTTCTTACCACTTGACTATTCGTTAGAAATTCAAGCGTCTGTATATACTACTGATTAGGCTTATCCTTCATCAGTTCTGTGAGTGCCCGCGGGACTAGCTGTCGCATATACACTTTGCTAAAGTCCGCTGAGCTACACACAATTGGGCTGTGTTAACCATCAAGGGGGTATAGGAAACTTGCAAAATGATTTAGGGAATATATATGGAGGCCAAACGCGAGGATCACTTTAACTCAGCGGAAAAATTAGCACGCGCTAGAAAATACAAACAAAAGTCATCCAAGTTAAAAAGCAACTGGAATGCGAAAAATCCTCATCCCAACGAGCGCAAATTTTCGAACCTTTATTTCGAAATTTCCCCCAATAACAATATCTATCAAAACTCGGCTAAACGTTTTGGTTGGAACGAAAGCGATCATGCTAGAACCAACCAAGTTAGTCAATTCAGAATGACAGAATGAACTTCAATGAGGAACATAAGAGGATAGACAACATTAGATTGCTCTTAGTCTCCATTCATTCGGTGTAGTTTCGCGATATAAAATTAAAACTGGATATCGTCCATTAATCGTTCTTTATACCCACTTTCAGCTTACAACGATTCCTTTATTTGTGAGCTTAGCAGTTTTGGAAAGTCCGTAAAATTCAGCCATTGCATGAGTTTAGATGGCCAAACGGGTTTTCACTTAGAAACAAAATGTATTTCAGTCTTACCTCTTCATTTCTTAGAACGTTAATCCATTTCATGAAACAAAAAATGACGAACCTTAACATTCTTCGCATAGCTTGATCATGAATACATTTGGATATTTTGTCACTAGTAAAAGAAACTCATGGGGATTTAGAAACTATAGGCGACGGGCAATGACACTGTTGATCTCCCGAGAAGGAATAAACTATGAACTGCCTATATTCCTACCACACTACTTCGAAAGTGTTGTGGAAATATCGGTTTTCAAGTTCTAAAATAAAAACTCAGAAATGAGATCCATTCATAGCACAAGGAACAAGGTAAGATAAACTTGAAACAAAAATCAACTTAACATGGCATACTGTCACATCAGCCCTGGACTTTTATCATAATGCTCCAACTGTTGCGTCGTCGCGAATAAAGATTTTGAGTATGTGAAGCTGAATCTGACCAATATCACTGGTGGAATTGGATTCATTCTTGCTGACCCAACGTTGGCATCTTCTGAGTATCCGAGAGAGGCAGCCCAAAGCAACATGGCAGTTACTGGCTGTTTCAGTGGACCGGAAGCCTCACAGCCAGCACGATGGGCCAAGTTTGAAGTGTTTGTCAAGAACCAATAGATTTGGTGTGACTCATACCAAGACCGAGATATCATGTAGTTTCATTAAATTTTATGTAGGCTGGTGTCCGGGAATGTGTAAAACTATGCTATCCTGGCGGATTTATGAATGATTTTAGGTTAAACGATCCCTAAGTTGACTCCATCGGGCCGTTGACAAACCAAACGACAGTATCCTGATTAGCAAATAATAAACTGTACAACAGTTAAGATTGTTTACCGGAAAATAGCTGGATCTTCACTGTTTGGTTGCACGACAGGAGACGAACAATCACGAATCAATCAGATGATTGTGTACCACTGACGCCTATATGATGTCAATGGCAAATAGCCTATTTATATATCAGGTAAAATGGGTGTCAATTTGGCGGAAAATAGCATCATTCAGAAATGTAAATTTCAGACAATCGAAATTCCACTTCACAAATCAAGCACGGGCTTTGAAGACCTACGCGATCACATGTTGTAAACAAATTTAATTTGAACCCTAGGACCCCGGAAGAGCAATTGGTCCACAACGTTTATTACTCAGTGTGCATATATATAAACAAAAGCATTTATCCAGGGTCATGTCCTCTAACAAAAACACCGGCATGCCATGACTGGCTGTTGATGGGTACTGATAGATGCAACTAAAAAATACCAATATTTATTTTCTTTTATAAGATTTGTCGTCAATGTCCATTAAGTTTCTATTCATCCCAAAACGGAGAACAAAACAAAAGTACCCCAAAAAATAATAATAATAGTGTTGTTTTTATTGTTACCAAGACAGATTGTGCAAGCACTTTAAAATTCAAATGCACGTGTGCATCCGTACGAATTCACCGTTGTTGGTGCGGCGTAGATGATATTCATTTCGTGGCGAGTGTATGATTCGATACAGTTGTGTTTCTTTACGGTAATTTAGTATGACTCATGTAAGAAAGCAATTTGGTGACAAAGTAGAAAAGCTGAAATCCATCCAGGCAAATAAATTTCAGCTCTGTGACCGTTTATGAGTGAAAAGACCGCAGGCGCCTCCCGAATAAACGTTAGATGTATTTACTAGGACGTAGGCCCGTGTTCCGCACGTTTCAACATTTTATTCTTGGCAGAAACGAAAATAGTGGAAGACCGGTGCATAGTTTTGGCGTGGACAATGAAAATTCGTGCACGGGTTTTAATAAGCTGCCAGGTGTATATACTTCATCCGGCAAGACAGGTGCAAAATTGATGACCAAATCTGATCCAACATAATAGCGCAAGCAATCTGTGGTTCAGCCGTGCGCATAGTTTTGCTCATCTAGACATTTCCATTCTGGTCTATGGTTGATTCCTGTGGCTTATAACACAGCGACGGCAAAATACAGCGCAGCCAGTTTGATCCCGGCGTTTTAACATGATAGCCGATCACTTTTAGTCCACATGTTTCACGCTCACCGTAAGACCAAAGTTTCCTCGTTTGAGATAAGCCCATCGTGTTAGATTTTGCCATGAGTGAAAATGTGGAAGCGTGGCATGCACAATCCAAAGTCGCAAGCTTGTTTCCAAGTGGCTGTACCTTCAACCATTCTGCTCATTACGGGTAATTAGAATGAACACTGAATTGTGCAAGCAGAACAAATCTGTGCGGCAGAAATGAGAAATTACATAGGAAGTCTGAGTGACGACGCAAAATCGTGTCTCTTTGCCCAGGAAATGTGATTGTAAATTCCCTGTTGGCGAATACTGGCAACAGAAAGGTGATAACATAGTACATCCATAGTCGATTTTCCGTCGCATGTTAAAACTAGCAGATCTTCAGCATATCGAATTGGGTAGCGAACTGTCTGTAATCTACTTTGTAGTTAAATACGTTGGCTTTTTTTAAGGCTGCAACTGCATTTTCTGCGTCGCTCATAATTCTCTAACCTTAACTTCGTACAGCAGCTTCTGTTCTACAAAAGAGATTGGACACATCAAATCTAATTGTTTTGTGGCCTGTGTCCGGTCTTCTCTAACTCTGCATTGGCTACACGAGCTAACTTTATTTAACGGATCAGATAATGTCAAAGCATCAATTGATGAGAAGAAACACTTTCAACAGCTTATCATTTTTCTTGATTTAAAATATTCCTCGATTTCCGACAGAAGAGTTTTCATGGCTTTATGACACTCAAAACGGAGAGATTTCTGTGCTTATCCCTCAGTCGATTTGCATTATTTTTTTGCTTGCTTGCCCTTGACATCAAAATCTAGGTCTAAAAACATATAGGTTCTCAACTTTGACCTGATATCAGCAGCCGTAGTTTTATTTGGTCCAAAATCTACATCTTCTTTTGCTAACGTTTGAAAAATCCCACAGAACGCATTGAGAACAACACAACGTGGTGAACAAGCTCGTTTTCAGTTATCCATACTCATGCTGATAAATAACATTAAATAGGGCTGCAGATGGATCAAGGGAAAGTGTCGGCTTGCAGTCACATTAGTTAACAACTCCAAGACTGTGCGTTTATGTGTAACTGATCAATTTGTCACACCATCAGGTTGTAAACCACTTGTTGGATAATGACAAGTGAGCCAGGCAAGTTTGAGAGCCTGAACAAATTGTTCCTGAGCCCACAGAGATGGGTTATACAAAGGGATAGGTACGGCTTCGGCTGTGTTCGAGATGCGATACTTGACAGTTCTTGATTGTCTGCTCTTAACTTTGTAGTTGGTGCGAAAAGCACTTGTCACGTTCGTTGAGTGATTTGACTCGATAAGGTGCGAGCACACCGCACTAGTAATTATCGTGATTGTTCCTATGCTCAATCAAGCAGGGTGGTGTTGACGAACGCAATCGGACAAACGCCTGGTCATACGGCCAATATGCTTGGTCCCATTGGAGCAGGTGAATGAATACACACAGAAAGAGGCTGCAGAATCTGACAATCTGTCCTTTAGTTGAAAACAAGATCGGTTTGGATGCGAATAAAGTTTTCAACTGTGTTGCAAAGAATTTTCTGTTGATTGAACTTGACAGTCTCTTTTGGATGTTTTCCGCTTCGGTGTCACCTTTGACAGGCAAACAAACCTATACGGGTTTCTTTTCGTCTTGTTTCGTGTTTTCCATAGTCTTATTTATGAATCTTTCGGGGTATCCATATTGTGCGAACACTCTCCGCAGGAAACGAAGTTCATTTTCAATCGTGTCGTCCGTGCCTATTTTTCTTACTCTACCAACCAAACAGCTTAGCTGGTTCCTCTTCGCTTGTAACAGCACAAAGCTGTGAAAATGAATGTACTGTCCGTTCCACGCTGCTTTTCTATAGACTGATAATTGTGCAGACCCGTCCTGTCGACGCCTTATTTACACATCTAAGTATGCTAAGCTGTGGTCTGCCTTTCCAGTGTAAACTGTGCGTTTGGATAGACACTGTTGAACGTGTGTAGCATGTGGTTTATGTTCGCATGTTCCTTTATCACACACAGTATATCATCTACATAACGTTTGTATACGGTGCAGTGTCTAATTGGTGAGCGCAGCTGATTATTCTCCAGTTTGAACTTGAAGACATCGGCAACCAATGGTCCCAAGGGTGATCCCTTTGCTATTCCGTCCTTTTGCTTGTATATTTCACCATTGGATTGAAACTGAACATTTTGGTGCAAGTGAAGAGTTGTTTAAATTCATCCAGTGGAATTCCTAAAGAGATGCCGTTATCTTGAATGTATCCGAAAATATAACTAATGGTTTCGCTGATCGGAACATTTGTAAACAGAGAAGCTCCAACGATTGATAACATCTGCTTTCCTTACAGACATAGGCTCCTAATAGTTTCTGTGATGAGCTTGTTCGCCACGGTGCATTCTTTAACTAAAACGTTATTCACCGACTAGTCATCTTCGACCCATGCAAAGTATCCGTCCCCAATGCAAGTTTTTCTCACTTTCACTTTGACACCCTGACCAATTTTCGCCAAATAGCAAATGCTGGTTCCTGCTCACATGCGAGGATAGTTTCATTCGCTATGTAATGGCTGTCCGTATTCCAGACACCTGATCTGAAGTAATTTTGACATATTCTTCCTCAATGGATTCATCCATTTAGAGTTCATCATGATGTTCTCATGAGCAGAAGCAGGCAAGTTCGACCAAAACCACTTATTGATTTTTCTACCACTATTACGTTGAACCTTATTTCCATGATTTCGTATCACGGCTGACCTAATGGCCTGGTAGAGAAATCCTACAAACGGCTGAATTATTCTCACCCCATCAAGAAACTAGACGCGCTTACATTTATTAGGACGAATAGAAGTCACAATTTCAGTCAGGGTTAGATTACAGGACTATTTGGCAAAATGCATGGTCTTCCAGGTTCTTGTACTGAGCTGCTTGGATCAGACGATGCTTCGAAAAGAGGAGGGTGGAAGCCCTCTTCAGTTCCTAAGGTGAAAGTGCGAAGCTTTCATGTGATTCTGCCTCCCATTCTATCATCTCAAAGGGGGAAAATTTAATGAAATGCTTTCCTCTCGACCATCTCATCAGCCCAACAATTCACACAGTTTCCTGTCCACAAGCAGATAGCCATACATTATCTAATCTTCCTTTGAATTTGCGCACTGATCCCACCTCGACCACTTCCACCGGCAGCTTATTCCAGCCACTCATCACTCGTACGGCAAACCATTTGCTTCTCAACCCGGTGGTTACATGCTCTTGCACAATCGTTTTCCCGTGCCCTCTTAGAGTTTCATTCCCCCTTATCTGGAATAGGGCTCCACAGTGACCCCGTATCTCGGCAAGGCCCTTAAAAGTCTTGAAGACCTGTAGTAAGAAACCTCTCTCCCTGCGTCTCACTCCTATTCCAATGTCCCCTGCTTGCTGCGTTTGTTCCAATGCGACTTGATACCCAAGTGGACCCATGTGATGTGGGGAATTTTCTTCTCCTCCCATGAACCGCTGGCATTTGCTCAAGTTCAACGGAAGATCCCATCTCACCGACCACTGATAAACTTTATCCAGATCCCTCTGAATAGCCTCACTATTCGCTATCCCTAGTAGTTTGATGTTGTCAGCAAACATGATACACAGATTTTCCAAACCATTGGCTATGTCACTACTATTCATTAGAAAGAGCAGTGGCCCTAAGACAGGCCCTTGAGGCACCCAAATCTATAGCAGTCCTGTCTGATAGACACCGCTCGACTCACCCTGAAAGGCCTACCCTTCAGACTTTGTGATATCCAGCCGTTCACCTTAGCTCCTACCACGAAAGCCTTCACTTTCTGGCCAAGGAGCCTATAGTTCATAGAATTAAAGTCCAGATAGCAGATATCTACTCGCTTACCCCTGTCAATTCTACCTGTTAATTCATCCAGGAGGCTTATCAGTTTGGTCAAACAAGAACGTTTGTCCCCAAAACCATGTTGCTCCACTATTATCTTGTTGGCCTCCAGGTGATTGACTATCCTGTTGCGAACGGCTCTTTCAAGGGTTTTCTGCACAATGGATTTCAGAATCACCGATCTATAGCTGCCACAGTTATCTCTGTCTCCGTCTTTATGCACCGGTATGACTGTCGACTTCAACCAGTCAGCGAAAAGCCGCCCTTCACCCAGAGATGCAGTAAAGAGCTGAGTGAAATGTTTCACTAGGACCTCCACCAGTGGCTTTACAATCGCTGGTTGGATCCTATCAGGCCCTGCTGCTTTCGATGCGTCTATTTTTTCAGGCTGTCCCACACTTCTCTCCGTGATCGCTCCATCCGGCATCTCCACCATAGGGTTACGGGACTTACTGTTTGTCCCTGCGTCCCTTAATCCCGCCTATGTACTGACTGGAATAATGCCATCAGACAGTCGGCTTTCTACTGACTGTCGATATAATTCCTTGATGGTTTTTCACTCCACCCACGGCCTATCGCAAAGCCTCCTTAGACTGTACATAATTATAATAGGCTTTGTGTTTGTTTTTAGTGGCTCCAGCGATCCGCTCCTCTTAGGCAGTTCGGCACTGTCATTGAATGCGTGACATCCTTTTTTATCTGATATGTACTTCAGGTTATCTAGGTGGCCAAGTGTGCCCTTAAATCTCATGAAAACCCTGTGTTTCCGCTTCCTGGCTCTCGTGATCCTACTCCTTCTCCATGGCGGTAACCCCTTTCGTTTGATTTTGTGGATTTGTGTAACCAAGTTTTGCTAACAAATTGCACGTAATTGCCTCCCACTGACGATTCAAAAATTTGCTGCCTCCCTCTAATTCCCACCTAGTTTGGAGACCCAAGTCCAGCAGCCAACTTTTATCCATTCCTGAGAAGTTCCTGCCGTATATATCGGGGCTGTCAGTCCTTGCGGACTCAGTCGCATACGGATTACGGCGCGGTCACTCCTACCTATTGGATCTTCCAACCCAAGGCTCCCTATATCGTACGTTGTTCTGGTTACCACTAAGTCATGGGTTGAAGATACTTGCCCGAATCTCCATCTAGTCGTTTGGGTAACGTGTTGAACCATCCCGCTCTCGTGCACGAACCGCATGAGTTGATGCCCAAGAATGCCTACCGGGGCTACCTCGCAAATCCAGTCAATCTCAGGGACGTCAAAATCCCCCAATATGAGAAGTTTTCCCACAGACCCTGCAACCACACTGAAAAAGAGAAACAGTTCCCCATCCTCCGCTGGCGTCGACCCCGGGCTTCGGTACACCCCTACAACTTAGATCCCGGAATAGCCATTTGCAATGTTGTATGCATGGCCCTCCTGCGCATCGCACTTTCCAGCTAGCAGCATCAGCGTCCCGCCTCCCATTCCTCCATCCCCTCTATCCATTCTAAAGAATGGGTAGTCCCGCACCATTTGTTCATTGTCCTCTTCCCCCGGTTGCAACCAGGTCTCATCTGCATCCAGAGCCCTGAGTTGTAGCACCGGCCACTTATTACCCACACTTGCAGCATTTGCGTTGGCCACCGCTATAACTCCCCCTCGCCGTCCTTTTAGCCGCTGAACAGGCGGGGGTGTCGCATGACCGGGAATTACTCCCGAGGGCCTTGTCCGCCTTTCTTATTGGCAGTCGGGAGCCCAAACCTCGCCGTCGCGCTCACAGCATCCTTATTTTGGTTCCTCCGGCGTATGGCAGTCATGGGTGTCGGGTCCATGACTGGCCCAAAGTGCTAGACACAAGCCTTTCTTTTATTCTCCTCAATTATACACAAAACATGTTAATTCACTTTAAAATGAGAAAAGGAAAAATTAAAAAACAGCGTAAACAAACTCAGGAAAATGTCTGGCGGTAGCCGAGTGGCTAAAGCCAAGGTAGGCACACATTGTGGGTCAACGATTGCTGCGCCCATAGTCTGCTGGTCGGTAAAGCCTCACAAAGGCCAACAGTTTCGGGCTACTGTTCCCTAGACTCACTTGGAATACATGGTCGGGGTCAATTTGTGACTGAGATGTTTCGCGAATGACGAGGCTGGGGTTCTCGTGCTTCGCTTTCTGTCTGAGCGAAGGATGAGTCATTCGTTTCATTATCCACTAGGATACATGTTCTCCAACCCGTCAATCGAGGCACTGATCCGTTTTGCTTGTGCATGTGACACCGAAATTGCAGGTATACTGATTTATTATGTGGGCGGCGTTCAGGATGCGCACCTTAGTCGATTGTTTGTTGAAATTCGATAGTAGGAATGCTTTAGCGCACATCTGAGGTTTTCGGGGATTCGATTGAATTGGCCATCACCCTTGAATGGTAGGGTGATTATGACTCGCTTTTTTCCAATGAACCGACTGGAGTTCATTTAGGTTGTTCTATTTCGTGAATCTCGATAAACTTATCAGGGCATCCGTTTGTCTTAAGAGTTTGCGTTAGGAACACCTGTTCTTTTGTCATTTGGTTTGCACTGTCGGTACTTCGGGATGATTTTTATACGGGACCCCGTTTGTAGGCCACAGGTGCAAAGCTATGGATCTGAATGTACTGTTCAATCCAAATTGCTTCACGGTAAACTGTCATTTGTGCTGTTCCATCTGGACAGTTAGTCATCTAAATATCCAGGAAGACTAGGCTGCCGACCTTTTTTTCTTTCGTTTGTGGCCGAAAGGTTTGGGTGATCGAAGAATTGGTAAATGTCACCGACATAAAGCTTATACATGGTCAAATGAGCTATATGAATATGCATTCGTCTCCCAATCATCCTAATGAAGATACTTGCTATTATAGGTATAAAGGGGCTACCCAGCGCAACTCATCAGTCAGCTTTTATGACTGTCCTTCGAAGTCAAACCGTATGTTTTCAGTACACAAAAGGATGAGATCCTTGTTGTATGGGACAGGAATAGGTGAAGTAAAGTCCATTGTAGGAATTGTCACAGGTAGTCCGCTGTTTCACGTACGGGGAGGCTGCTGAAAAGTAAATCAACATCAGCAGAGAACATTTTCTGGGAACGTCCCGTCAGTTGGTCCAGGGTATTTGATAACTGGAATGAGCCTCTTAGACAATGCGATGTCGAGTTTTCCGACGGGTGTGAGAATATGCACTAGTCAACGCACCAACTTGTGGTAGGCGGAGTTTTGTATGCATAAGATTCGTCTTAATGGAACTTTTGCTTGTGGATTTTTGGAGAGCCCTTCAATCTTGGCGCTTGTGTGCCTATTGGTTACAGTTTCTTGCATGGGTCCTCAGATATAAAACCATGCATCAACAGCATTTGCAGCTGCCTTGAGTTCTGTTTTTCTATAACCCAGCTGTTATCAGAAGAAGTGTCAGGGAGTAATCGCTTTCTGTCTCTCAGGATATTTTCCATCTTATCAAGAAAGTCTTTTTTTCATGATCATAATACCCGATCCTACGTCTGGTTGAGGGAACTAGACTTTTTTTTATCTCTTTTAATCGCCTAAGTGCAGTGCAATGCTCCCGCGTTAAGCAGCATGGCTGTCGAATGGGCAATGAGATGACCATTTTGGATATGTCTACTAGCTCGGCTTTGTCATTCGAGGTTGGAGTGAGCCATTTCACTTGGCCAAACAAGTTTTCAAATTCATCTTCGGGGAGCAGTTGGCGGATGTGCTTGGATGGCAATTTGAACTTCAAATCCAATAAGCCTTCGTCAAATTGAAGTCAGTGAGATTATAAACAAAGTTCTTGGTTCAATGGGGAACGAGGCAGCTTTATTTCCAGTATGGAAATCCATCCTGCCAATTTGCCTAACAACTTGATCCCGATTTTTCGGAGCATTTAAACTCCGGAAGTTTTTGAATTTTATGCGGCACAAGGGATAAGCAGGACAAATTGGAAGCAAAAGTTGTCCTATTCCAATGAGTTTTGTTATTCTGTCTCTAGCAGCTTCATTGTGGAAATTCACAGTCCTGACCAGGTTTACATTATTTCGTGATAAATTTTCTCTCGATAGTGCTTTTAAGATTTGGTTTGAAAACTGACAACTGGAGAGGCACTCATCCAAAGGTGAACACGTGCTTTCTCCACAGTGATTTTGGGCCTCAGCGTCAACAGCCGATCCAAAGCTTGCGTAATGTTGCCGGGACGTCTTCTTTGAATAGGATGGATAGAAATCACAGATTGCGAAATGCAAACATTTCTTTTAATCTTTTCAATCGCGCACGTGAAACAAGTTAATTCGCTTTAGAATGAAACGAGGGGCAATATTACGCATTGTACCTGCGCTTTCTTGAAGTACATCACTGGGTTTTGTCAGATGGATATGATTTTCTGCAAGCTTCTGGTGTTAACCGGAGAAATTGTGTAAATTGATTGCAACATTGTTGACCCATGTGCGGTAACTTGCACTTGCATGAATCCACACAGCTATTCTTGCCGAAAGTTTTGTTCGATTTACATTTTTATAGGCCATATGCACAAATAGGTTATTCATGGCAATTCCGCCACTCCCACAATGAACCCAACACAACATGATTTCTTTTCGTCTTATTCTCCGCGAAAGGGCGGTTTGACTAGATTTCGTTAGTATGCCGTCATTAAGTTTTGAAAACGGTCTACTTTTAATTAAATTTTATGACCTCAGTTCCATCAAAACTATCCCGTCTTCTAACTGATTCGTCCACATAACTTGAAACTAATGACCAAAGTACTCCAAAATTCGCCGATCATTTACGTAACACGACATTCGCCGTAGTAGAAAGATTGTTAGACACCGGTTACATTCCTTGAACCTATCTTCGAGTTACTATCTCCCTTGAAACCACTTTCATTTAATTACTAGTGATTCTCCAAGGACTTTTGTATTACTGCTTCCGGTGTACCGCATTCAGGGTAACTGACATCAAAAAGTTGTACATTTTTGTAGTCCCTTTGTTTGATCAAAAAGACGATGTTTTCCCGCTTCCTAAACTTCCTTTGGAAACGGCACATTACCCGTTCTTGGGGCCCGTTGTGTACGCCGGAAAGACTCTTTAAGATAGCCTGCCGCGAGTGGAATACGCATACGGCTAATATTATGTTCGAAAAAGAGGCCAGTTTTGAAAAACTTGAGGTACTACTTAATGTGGTTCTACAAATAGCCAAGAACAGTCTAAATGTTGGTCGGCTAAAGATTGGTGACATCTGAACTGGCCTACTTCGGAAAGTTGGTCGAACCAACGCAGTGGGCATCCATAGTAGGATGAATGGTCAGACTTAATCAAAGACCCCAAAAATTTGGTGTACTAACCATAACAGCCATCTTATTGGCACTGATTGTACATCCAATAAGGAACTTATCTAAATGACTCACACGCTGTGCGGAGCGCTAAGCAGTTGGGCAAGGTAGACCTAGCCCAATGGTAAACCTGCCTTCGTCACCAGTTCGTGATTCATGAATCGTCCACGGGGGCTCTAAAACCAACGAAATATTTATAATTCAGGAGGATAATACTCACAACCAAGTGAACAGTGAAGGTCACCTGAAGAAAAGCAGGTCGGCAAAATCAGTTTCGCTAATTTCAGTATTGCAGTTGTAATAGACAAACGGAGAATTCAATGAAACTGTGACAAACACCGCTGCTGTACTTACTCTCAGTTTGCTTGAGAGCCGTATCAGAATACATGCATGGCAATGAAGCGAATAATCAATAAGACCAAGGAGTGCAAATCGACAGGGTACTACTGCAAAACGGCAAGAGGCAATGATCGGGCTTTAAATCAATCAAACAGTCAGTTCAACACAAAACAGGCAAAAAGACATTATCAGCTTGAATAATGAGCACGAACCACTTCGCGGCTGGCGAGTTAAAACAAATTTGATGAGAATGTGTGCTCCTTTACACAAACGTGTACGGTTATGATGCAGCAAAGTGATCTGTTGTGTTGCCGGTGGTGGACAAACGGACAAGGTCGTGGCGTTTGGACGTGAAGGTCGCGGGTTCGAATCCTCCCACCGCCGGTAAACTTGCCCGCTTGGCGGCCCTCTGCTGGCCGCGGCCCCCTTCCTGAAAAGCGAGTTACGTTGGTATTTTAGTGATAAAGGTAGTAAAAGATAAATGATAAAGTATGATGCAGCAAAGTGAGGTACTGTACTGATGATAGCTTCGTGCATCCACGCTCTCGTTGTTTCATCGAAAATTGGAGAGAAATCAAAGGCTGATTTGTGACACTAAAGAGAAGATGATCGTTTCATCGTTATTTTTGGGTTATTTGTAACTCCACTGTATTGTGGATTAGATTTTTGGGTAAGATGCTGCGTTTATGACTCACGAATAAAAACCTCTTCTGTAGAGTTGGCAGGCGCAAAGCATCACTTTTCCAAATGCTTCTAGTGCACTTTGTATAGGTTAAACCTAGCAAACTTGATTCTCCTGATATAGAGACTATTCCAAATGCCACGCGATTTCAAAATAAACTTTTGCTGCATCGTTAAAGCCAGTATATAAGACGACACTTCTGTAATCAACATTCGAAGCCCAATTTAAACGCCTGTCTCACTTCACATTGGTTCGGAAGACCCATTTCCGAGAGCAAGTAACCAAACTTGCATTTGGATCCCTTTGAGAGCGAAACCCTTGTGTGGACAGCTAGACGGGATTCCAGTGGACACTCGTTTCAGTGCAGTTTAGTTGTTTGATTCTGTTTATGTCAACAACGGTCAACGTTTGGCATTCGTTTCAGTGTTTCCACTGGCTGAATATCTTCTAGGAGGAACGACCACTTCTGCCGGAACTACCATAGTGAAATCAGTGACGATGCAGAAAGGCTGTTCGGGAGCCTCAAAATTGTCCTGCCCAACGTCAGACTTACTTGATGCTGAGTGTACGACAAACGCCTACGTTTTCTTCAAATCGATATTTATTCCCGATCAAAGGGGTCAATCAAGAGATGATTGTATGCAACAAACATGTGATCTCGAACCTAGCTGCTTTTCGGAATCGCTGTACCATGGAATATAATTTCGGATCTGCACGAACATTCTTTACAAATCACGTAAATTCTGCACAATAGCGACACGGTAAATGGAGAGAACGATAATTCGGCGGCACTGTTGGGGTATAGCCGATATCGAGCCAAATTCACTCAGAAACATGACTGAAAGATTTGCATTTCAAAAGTCACAAGACACAGATGAGGTAAAAGTATGCTTACAGTTGTAAGTCGGCAAACTAACAACAGCTTGGGCTCGGCCTTCAAGTGTATTTATTACCCGGCCGATTCAATTATCCTGCTAAACAACGCACGAATAGCATCACCGCAGATGAAACAGTCGCTGACCTCTAACTGTGCTTCCCCGTTCACACGTAGATGATCAACCATTTGCATAGACAGATGAATGGGACGGCTGTCACCAAATAGCCGAATACATTCCAAAGTGACTGCGAAAATCAGGGAACAGTCAGATCCAAACGATGACGTCGTCCCCACAAAAAGTTATGCTAGCAATTAGTCAACAGTTAAATGAGCACCAGTATCGTGTAAGCCAGAGCAACTGGTTTAAGGTCATGTACGAATCAATAAACACATGACTGCTCAAGCGAGCCGAGGCTTTAGCTATCCTCATCCCAACGCCCGAACATTCCAAACAGTGTTGTTAGTTGAAACACTTACCCCACTCTCAAGACTTTGCTCCCATCATATAGCCCATTATTAGATTCATTCTTGCACCAGTTTCCGTGTGCAAATATTTAGTGACTAAGGGATGACCAAATTAACTGCAGTATGCAAACATGTGAACACAACAAAAACTGTTCAGGGTGAGTTGTGAAAACCAAGATTTTTGTCTTTTTGTTCTAATTAATAACAAAGAAACATGGATACTAATCTTTTTCTCCTTTTCACACAATTAAGGCAAATAGTTGTCTTGATGATTTTTCACTGGTCAGGGCATCTTACGCTACCGAAAATCTGATGACCTTAGAATACTCGAAGGTAACTTTGTCGGAGTGACACGTAGTGATACGGCTACAGTTTGTACGTCGAGGGAGAAATATTGCGTTGATGAGTAAAGAAATGTTGATTGGAGAGTTTAGCCTTGGAGATTGTGACTCACGAAAAGAACAATGCGGGTTTTCGATAAAGATTGACGCCAAAACTTGGAGGTAAATCTCTGTCTTTTTTCCGTCCCTGAGAACAGGAACAATCTGATAAGTTTCATTGTTTGACGACTGGTTTCCGTTATCAGATGATCGACGACCTTAATTTTCATTCGCATTCATGATTTAGTTAGCTTTTTTCACTTCAATATGCGCACTGACCTCTTCGCTACACCATTCCTCCATACCACAGGCAGTACTTCACCTTTTTTGATGTGAGGAAATGCTAATTACACTAAACTTATTGGACATTTGTGTAGTTCTAGTATCGAGAGCATAAAATTTCAGAACATGTATTATTATTATTTTTTCATGCGCTCAACTTAACTCCCAATCCGGAATTTATTAGTTTGTTTTCGCTATCCTATCTTTGTGACTAACTTAAAAGTCATCTTACTCATTCCAATAAAAGTGGTTATTTTATCGCAAATTTGTGAGTAAAAAAATTCAAGCTTTCAAAATACACGATAGCGAAAACAAAGCAGCACATTATCTCCACGACTAGGATTCCGAAATTAACGAATTTGTAGAAATCTAAAGTATATGTCACTTCGGATATCACTCTTTAACGAAACATGGTCGTTCTTCGTGGAATCGAGGTTACTTTTTGTCTAGTGTGCAGCCTTGGTCCAAATTATGGAGACCAGCTAGAACTTCCCACTCCCTGTGTTTGCTTGGAATCAGGTCATTTGTCGAGGTAACTGAACTTCTCACCTCGCAATAGCAGGAATGGACCTATATAGACCAAAGGCTAGTGGAAATTTTCGCATTGTATGCAGCCAGAATCTTTGCCAAAGCAAACACGGTAACAGGCTGATTGCAGGAAAGACAAGAAACATACTTGTCAATAATCTTTCCCATACTTCTTCCAAGGACTACTTTTGATTCAAACTTTTGGAATAAAATTTCCTATTCCACACTGAAATGCATCTGCCTCCAACCCTCCTAAGAGTGAAATTCCAGTTATAATTAAAAGTATTCCTAACATGAATGTTTATGAGAAGCCAAAAACGTCTCTCACGAAACGTTTTACATCTGTTTCTTCCATAGCTGTGCAACTCAGTAACGGTTAGTTATAAAGTCATAGGGTTACATTCAATAAAACATTCAGGACCTGGCCCGATAGCAAAATGTCAAAGGCGTTGGGCTCATAATCCGCCCCTCTGGGTTTTCATCCCTGTCCCGGTGCGGCAGATACCCACTGCAGACGACTCCTAACAAGGAACAGCCGTACAAGGCTGCCGAGCGTTGATGTCGCATGATGACCTATATCATGATTTCTTCGATCCCAAATGCTAAAATGTAGACGAAATTCTGTCCATGGATTTTGAAGTAAATCTGGGAATAGTAAACAGTTGCCGTTTTCAGTTCCGTGTGATAGGATATTTAGGCTGACTAGTTCCAGCTAAATCATGTAAAACTGGGGATGGTATGGTAACGCATCATGGTTGGTTCCAACCAACTAACCATCTAATGGGACTCAGGGTAACCGAGAAAAAGAAAGAATTATTGAATATCACTGATCCGAATGTGTTGCATCAATATGGTTGCCGAAAAACATGTGTAGGCATATACACAAGTAAATATAAATATGTATACATGAATAAATGGGCTGTCAATAAATCTTAACGTGGTTTTCACCTGCCGAGTTTTTCCTACTCCACTCGACTGCGTGGTCTCCAATTGGAACAAGTCCGTTGCTTTATGTCACCCAAATTCCGTGTATTACCACAACAGTTCATCGCCTAGATAATTCTTGCCCTGGTGAACTAACTACGAGGCAGTAAATTAGCGTATCCGGAGCAAGTGAAGTTGGAATCTATATAGTGTCTAATCCCAGGTACGTTAAAGGCTGCTGGCCGGATCAGACCATTGTGTTAGCTGCGGGTGATTATTGGATCCTCTTCTGTCGCTGCTCACAAGTAGGTCCAACACATATCCCATGAAAATAATCCACCTTTGGCCGGGAAAACATATTTTTGATAATATTTCAATCACAATAAACTAGCGGTTTGAGAATAGATCCATTTGTCATTGCAGCAGAGTTCGTTTGTCCTGAATTTTTTACTCCATAAGAGTGAACAATCAATGGTGATGCTGAATCATTTCGAGAATTTGTTTGTTTTATTCTTTACTTGATTTTTTGTCATTTTTCTCTGATGTGCAATCTCATTCAAGCATAACATTTAACATTGGGGATACCTGCGCTTAAAAGCGTCCATCGCTTATAAATTCAGACAGGCATCGATTGAAGCAGCCACATACACTTTTCCCATTGGGCTAATGAGTTGGAAGTAGCTCAGCGAACTGTCTTCTTGACATCATCATAAACTAATAAGGCAATCATCAGCAACTGTTTGTTCCACTTTCACACTTACCGCTAATTTTTTTCTGTTATTCGTGTATCTTACGTGACTATTACATCTTCAGTATGGATGATTACCGGTTGAGGGTAGGGCTGCTTCACTCACGCTTTTAGGGGAAACTGTGTCGGTTCGGTCATGTGAGCCAATTTTACCAAGCACAGGTTCCCGATGGAAAAAACTATTTCTAGGTTGGTCTGCCGGCACAGTCACGTACCACGTGGCCGGCATTTTGTCACGGAATTTGTCATGTTGTAACAAATTTTTACTGCACAAAAAATTTTGACTGTTGCGGAAGATTACCTATAGTCTCTTCGTTTTCTGTTGTTTGAGGTCGAATTCATTGGTGTAGGATGTGATAAACCAGTGAGGTTCGCGGGTCCGACTGTATTGTTCATGGGTGAACATACCTTCTGTCTAATTTACGCCTGGTTAACTCACAAATTAAAGATACACAAATTTGAGAAACAGATTCCATTGGAGTTGTACACTTGCTGCAACGTTTGCACAGCCGGAACTAATAAGGCGATGTACCTTTAAGACAGCCAACTTTCCCTCGGTGAACTTCTTGCGGTCCGAGTTCAATTCACTCCTAAAAGAAACGAAGCACCTGACTAGTTAGTCAATCTAACAATCCCTTTGAAATGAATACAAAGTGATCCGAATCGCTAGGGATAAATCGGCGTTTCGATTATCGTAGATTGTACATTCAATGCAAACAACTAAATGATTTGATAGCTACTATAATAAGTTGTAAACATCCGCCAATAATGCCATCTCAAATCTGATAACTTAAACTTACTTACCAGAGAACTCTGGGTAATTCTTAGGGTATATACATTAAAGAATGACATCATACCACGACTTTGTTCATGATCTCTGAGTAGAACTAAAAGGACATAAATAAAGTTTCTTTATATTGATTGACTCGCTTTCAAATCCCACTATCAAATTACAAATCGCATGTTCTCTGGTCAACCTTGCATTCGAGGAGCACCAGGCTGGATTTTTCGCTCCAATGGTGTGTAGCCATCATCTAACCCGTGGCCTTCGCATAGGAGGCGTGTTTGTTGCAACTACACTGCCCAACCCCTTCGGGCTGGTCTCAGTTACTGGGTGAAGTTTGTAAAGGTGTAGACCTCAATGACAATCGAAGGTTCCTGAAGAGAGACACGATTTCTCTCCATATTTGTGACTGACATGAGCTGAGGAGCCTGTCGAATTTTGTACGATGAATTTTAAGTCTAATCTGAAAAGAAAACTCTGAAAAATGTCTATTTCTGATCGCATCATTGGTCGGATTAAGCAGCTCGACTGAGGCGTCTAGGTGCATGTGGTGTTTGCATGCATTTCATTTTTGACTGAACCTGTCTAGAACATGCACCCAACTGAGACTTCTAATTTTGTCGAAATTACCCTGCTCCATGCATCTCATTTCTGCCTGTGGTTTGCAGGGTTCGCTGTCGGTCTCTAATATAGTTCCATGTACTTCGGACCTTAAAGATCGAAGTGTAGGACAGTTGCAGCTAACTTGTAAAGCCTCTGCCGGGGAAACCTACAAACGTTTTATGGAGGAAATCACTAAGTCAACCAGAGCTACCTGAATAGCAAATTCCAAATACATCAGTTGGAAATCATGGAATCAGAGATCAAAAACCGCATGAACTTTCAATGCAAAAAAGCAACCTGCGAGGCCACTCAAACAAACGGACGGATTTCTCTTAAGCTATATAACGACGATGCATCTTTTACCGACCCGATTAATCGTTGCTTTCCTCAAAAGAAGTCATCGACAGCGAGGCTAGCAGAAAAACGCCACAGCGTAAATCTTAAGCATACGATAACTGTTACAACCGTTTTCCTAATAACGTCCACAAATATGGTTTGCCGATTCGGCGAACAAATCAATCAGTTAGCACTCCAGATGGGTTTCGTTATCAAACAAACTAATGACATTCATCCCATGTCGAGTTCTTGATCATTCAGAGAATACCGTTCACTTGAATTTTATCAATCCTATTTTGGGAATCATAAGCCTTTTGTTGTAGTAGACCACTGGTGTAAATCTTGGTGTGCTTTCAAAGCAACAGTTGTGGGATGCGAAAAAGCCTGTCACTATTGACAACGTTGCCGTCGGCTTTAAATTCTGGTGGCCTGTCCAAACTTCCGATCGATTGACTGTCAAGGGTTTCCTAACTTCCATTTTGTCCAGATAGGTTTCATCCTTGTATCTCGCGGGAAATTCCATTTGTGTCCTGCAAAACATACCTTACAAACAAATAATAGTTCTTCAAAAGCGAAGGATACGTTACGTTGAAGTATGATTAAGTTCTTCAATCTTCCTGATTGCTCGCATTCACCATTCGACTGTGAACAATGAATTTCCGCTTTCCCTTTGTAGATGATATGAATGACCGTTTATCACTTGGCATTAATGCATTTTTGAAATGCAGCGCATGTAATTATACATGCATCTATTCTCTGTGGATTCGTTCTGCGATCGCCATTCTCTTCAGTTTTGAACAAATTATCTGTATTCACTCTGCCGCTGATTTTTTCACCCTTAGTATCAAACAACTTTCCGAATTACATTGCCACTAAATTTTTCCCGGTGAAAACAAGCCAACGTAAATTATTCTGCAACCAAAGCAGAATTTAAGGAAACGCTGACTGACAGTAATTAACCCAACAGGCAGCTTGTGGGTCGCGAAATTCAACGATTCTGATGTCCTATTGGTGAGTCCCATGCACGCGGCAGCGCAGCTGTATTCGTTTGCTACTCGATTCCACGCAGGATTTCCCCAAATTTCAGGGGTAAACAGATATTTCCAAGGCTTGCTAAGATATGCACGATGCGCTGTGTAACGTCATCCCAAAGGTTCCTCCAAAGCTTCCCATTACAACCCCTTCGCATACCTCTACACTTAATAAATGCAGTCCACAAATTCCATAGGTTCAAGGCCTAAATGCTTGGTGGCCTTAATTTTTCTTTTTTGCACATTGGCCGTGGAAAATGTATCGTCTACACAGGTCGCAAACCTCCTGGGACTATTAATAACATGCATATAGAAGTGTCTGATTATTTAGCAGCCCACTTCCAGTCCTATCCGGTGACACAATACAGTTTCCTCCATTTGAACAAATATCACGAAGGAATGAAGATATGGTAAGTATTTGCAATGCTATTGAACATCATCGGCAAACCCCCAACCTTCTGTCCTTTATTCGTTGGGCGTCATGGTTCTTATACCTTTTCAC
Source organism: Fasciolopsis buskii (assembly GCA_008360955.1). NCBI lineage: Eukaryota > Metazoa > Platyhelminthes > Trematoda > Plagiorchiida > Fasciolidae > Fasciolopsis > Fasciolopsis buskii. The sequence goes on from LUCM01009277.1 coordinate 308,436, forward strand.
TCTCTGTTTTACCTCAGACTATGTGTATTTATCAGACCCTTTTCTGACTGATGTGCTTCGACTAACCTGATTAGAGACCTTCGCGTCTCATCATCGGCTTGTTTGCCATATCGAAAAAAGCAAAATTCCCTCTAAACAAACCGAGAAGATGCAAGATGTAGGACAACTTCGCCTTCAGTAAACTGTACACATGCTGCATCAATTTATTTGTCAGATAATGGTGTGTGTTGAAAAGAGACCGGGATTGTTGCAATCGTAATCCGAAGACGGATGAACTTGTTGTGTCAATTACTGTCGGATCGAAAATTTCCATTGCAACGATGAGAGTTAAAAACCATCACAAATTGTTATTTGCACACATTGATGTAGTGAACTAAGTACGAATCACTGAAAACAGGCTGGTTTGCCGGCTCTTGTTTTTTTCAAAGCGAAAGTTTTACCTTCCTTTTCCTCTGCTGTCGCAGATAATGTACATTTTCTCACATCCGCTTAGACAACTTTAGCCATGACCCTCAGCTGACGGATCTCGGAGTTCCCTATATGACTCAACAGCTTAACTCATTATTCAGCAAATGTTTCTACAACTGAAAATTCCTTAAAATAGTTTCGAAACTGCACCAATAGATTTCTACATTTCATGTCACCTCACTGGCTTTTCTAACGGAAATTTATAATTTACATCCAAACTCTTTACCAATCTTTTTAATCCCCCTGGATTCCACCATACTCATATTACGGCGCATCAGCGTTCATCTCAGAAGGAGTCTAGATGTGATCAAAACTCCAGTCACCTCCAGCCCGTATGCACTATTTTTTGATTCTGTTACACCACATCACCCTTAAATACTTTGGTATTTTCTCAGGGGCCATGGTCTTAGGCGCACCCCAGCAGTTGCCGGGTTAACTTTTATCACAGTGGCAATGTTGCTTATTCATTCATTTTTGTTCTTTAGTTATAACCACAAATGAGAACGCTTAGAACCCTATCAACCCTCCTCGGATTATTCCTAACTTACATTTTCAAGCATCCGGTCACATGCACGCATTTGTTGTTCGCTGCAATTCTGTTAAACCTCCACCGCACCTAGCACACTCAGGCCTATATCACGTTACACGCCCTAACGAAAAAGCAGTCACTAATGCTGTTGGGCCTTGAAACGCCGTCAGCACTGAACGTTCAAAATTAGCATATCATTATTCAAAATTTATGGCTGTAGTTCCCACCCCCTCCTGCTAACAAAATCATCCCGATTCTGCAGCGAACACTAGCGTTTCCCTTGAGAACTGTGATCAAAATAACTCACTTTTCCAGCAATATTGTGATCCTTCCCGCTAGAAATATTTAAGCTTTTCTTCAAAATGTTTCGAACATCCACAAGCATTTGGCCAAAACCCTTGAAAAAAGTATTGCATTTGTTTAGTTTTGTGTGCAATTTAAACATAGAAACTTTGAACCCCATTGCTTTTCTGCTGCACCATTGACTGAGTCGCATTATATGACCGATTAATGTAAGTACAAGCAATCGGTTGCACATGTCATCATTAATTTGATCCATTTCAACAGTACATCGTTGCTATAACGACTCACTGGTATTTTTCGATATTTTGACTTTCCTTGATGCTTTGATTTCAGTTCGGACTCTGTCTGGTTAAACCATAGACAAACCGTTATATGCTCACACTGCCCAGCGATAATAGACTGATTAAAACTGCACTAAAAAGAACAAATTCCCGAAATCGCTTGTTAGAAATTGCATTGCAACAAGGCCGAAGATATCAAATTCCTGATTAGTACATAATAAAGCGGTCATGAAGTCTTGGTTTCATAGGAAAGAACAGTCGAATCAGATTTAATCACAGACAGCCACGTAAGACTAGGCTCAAGTGAGATTTTGAGAACTTTCTTTCGTTGCAGTTAGCCGTTTTAAATAAAAGATCAATATCATTTTTACCTGTACTTCAAACTTTGATATTTTTATTCGTCAACTCGTAGGCAAAAGGAAAACGTTTGTTTGCTTGTGAATGGCAGTGTCTAAATTGAAGCTTTGGTCCGACATAACTGGTCAATCAAGCCTATCCATCATTTCACAAATAGCCCTTAATCGTTATTACTTCCACGGAATTGGGCAGGTTCAGCTTCATGCTTGAGATAAAGAAGGGCTCATGGTGTTAGCTGGTCAGCTCCTAGAGCATCTTGACTGTGTACAGCTATCCACACTTCACATTATTCGGTATCACATCATCACTGGCTTTAATCACGTTACTTGCAAAGGCTTCCGTTAGTTCAGCTGATAAGTGAGAGCTGCAAAGAGGACCTGGTGAACACATTAGTTCTTTAATGGAAAATAGTAATATAATATGAAAAACCTTTCAGTTTGCAAACAAATCTCCGTTTACGACTGATTCAAACGTGGATCGTAGAAAATGAATATTCCCGCACAATGGTCTTGATGACTCCGTTACTTGAGGGTATCTACAACGTTCAATCCAATCGATAGAACGGTGTTTTAACGCACAACTATAGTTTCCAGAAAATCTACTGAAATATTAATCTGAAGGTGTCTTCCACCTTTCTAATTGGAAAATTGACAAAAGTTTGCTTCGATGAATTCATGAAACATGTATCTTTTACTAGCCCTACGCACACGGCAGGTGTTGCTAACAGCACCGTATCCAAACGGAAAAATAACTTGACATCTTCGCAATGTTTGAAGAGAAACGTGACACAAATGCATATGAGGTTACTTGATGTTTGTTTTCTTTTCTCGTATTTCAGTGCACATTTTGAGCGCTTGGTTGACTTTACACCTAAAAGGGCTTGAAAATAACTGGGCCAAATTAGCATAAATGTTTTGCAATAAATCATGGAATTTATCGGCCCGGATTGTGGAAAAGATTAAGATCCGAATGATTACGCATTCAAAGAGGGTGCTTAGTGAGAACCTTCGCAAGGCTGTACGGATGTACTCACATTTAGCCATATGTTAACGGTATTCGTATCCGCACTCGTTGTGTTGGGTTACAAAGTCATCTTTCCAGACTGGCTATCGTTTCCAAGCAAATAAACTGATGCATGTAGAAAAATTGGCAAATTCCTCGCGTGTGAAGCGCAAATTTAAATTTGTTGGTTCTGTCCTCATCTCCTTGTTGCTGACAGCTGAATCAAAGCGTCAGAAACTGCAGTCGGCTGACCATTTTCGTCGGTATTCAAAGGTCGCCGGACCAAGCCACCCCGCAGAATGCGAGATACTGTTTAGCTTGATGTCGTGCCAACACAAATTGGTGAACTGCTTGTGATTTGTTTGTTTACCTATTTGGTCGTCAACGTGGACTCAATTTTTCTACTATACGCGCTTGACATATTTTGAAACAGATGAACTCGAACAGACTCACCATCTGCTCATGTCTTCTTTTCATGCATTTTAGGCCATTTTCCTACTTGCAATTTCGTTTTTTATATCCCCACGAACAATCCTGGGTAGATCGATTGACGTTTACTACTACTTAAACAGCTGATCTAACACTGTTCACGAAGAAAGAATAAAACGAATTGTTTTGGTCGATTCTTACTCCTCATTCGCAAATGAGCCGTTTGGTGGATAATCTAACTTTCTAATCGAAAGACTGTCGCAAGCCACACGGTTCTCCTGCTGTTTCTTGACACTGTCAGTCTATCGGTCGGGACATCCGTGTTCCATCGTCTTATGTTAAATTTGTGTTTATTAAACTAGCAATGACAGAAATTGATCAGGGAAATTTAATTTAATAGACTTTATAATCTTAATAAAATGTGATACGTGAATTGAAACATGTCAACTGTTAGAAAACTATTATCATCACCATATACTTTGAGCTTTACACGATCATCACAATATTTGTGACGTGACCCAGAGGAAACGGAAACAAGTCCAAATGCAGTTTTCATTTTGAGAATAGAAAAGCTATCCTTAAAATGGCTTCGATCCTGTGCGAATCAAAGTAAGTCTAACTGGTCTAAGAATGAATCACGCTAATTTACCAAAGGCGGATTTCCGTTTTATTAGGTGTGCAGTATGGAACAATAAGGTGTATAAGCAATTAACGAAAGTAGTTGAAAACCTTAATTGTGAATGATATAATTTTAATAACAGCGTTGTTGGTGGATGTTACGCTAAAACGTTTCGTCTACCATGGGTAGTCTTTCTCATGGTAAGTTTTACAATCAAATGATTAGGGTATTGACATCATATCATTCACAATCAAAACCACTACATGGCGCATTGATTTTTCTATGCACTCCTTACGTCATTTTGTCCTGATAATTTACAGCCTGTACTCAGTAGTATATTTCGCATATAGATGAATGAACAAATCTCCCCGAAGCACACAACCGGTTTTGCGATTATTGCTGCTCCTCAGGTATGCGTACCGGGCATTATTCTGCCCAGCCATCTCTACACTGGTGTACTCCTTTCTCAGTTTCTCACTCGAAACTTAATTGACTCGTTAGGAGCGTGAATGAATGGTAGGTCCATTTAAGAATCACAAGGTGATTCATGGAAGGATTTTCGTCGGTCAGACAAGGCTAACCTTCAGAAAGGGGACACAAGACCCAAAAGTATAGTCACCATGTGATTCTTAAATAGATTTATTATCCATTCGCGCTCCTAGCGATTCAAATGAGATTTTAGTAATTGACAAACTCTTTAACCAACCGCTTTTACGCACGTATCTGTTGTTAGTCAGCCAAGAAGGAGTCACGTCCTTTGGTAGTTAGAAGTTGTACATACATTTGTGGACGTATTCACAAACAGGATTTAGTTTCGGTATACCTTTTGGAGGTGTTCTGGACGGCCGGTGAATTTTTGTTAGCCCAAATTCGCATAAACTAAATAGTTAATGACGTCTTACAGTTCCGGCATCAACAGACGAGTAAACCTTCAGTTATGATTCATCCTGAAAGTGTTGCGCTTGTTTTCGTTTAAATGGGACAGGTTGAAAACAACACATTTTAGACCAACAAAAAGACAAGGACTACAAGAAGCATTTGTATCACAGAACACTCTCTCATATGATTATCACACGGTTGAAAAAATTACAATTCTTTAGCAGTCTTCTTTCCGGAACGGTTCCATTAATGTGTTTAATATCATCTACTCTCCCGTCGTGGCCTCCCATAGAATCAGCATTCGCATGCAGGCGGCATCTATCTTCTGTACTATCTACACCTACATCGTGTCATATTTTGTGTAGAAAAACATATTAGGCATGTCCAGCCGACTGAAACGATAAATAACCTTTGGAGTGAATAAAATTTATCCATGAACGTGTATGCACCATACTCCATAACCAGCTGCCTCATCGTCTTCGGAATAAACGAATAAGGAAACTTTCTAAATTATGACTGAGAAGGTGACGACATTAACATAGCTTGACTTAATTTGCCTACGGAATCAGATTTCCCTTGCCAGCGTCAGGAACACAGGTATTGCCACTTGATTACATACAAGTTTAATGTTGCCTCAAATACAGAAACATCGGATCTACAATTTCGACTGATTTAAAACATGGCAAATAGATAACCTTTCTGAAATATACAAGATGCGTTCTCAGTATGGCCAACCACACACCTGGAACATATTTGTTACCACATGTGTGCTGAGACTGTGAGCGGCTCCAAGGTTCACCATAATCAGAAATGTCGGCATAAGTTGCCGCATGCATCTACTTGACATGAAATCTATTTGAAACAAAATATTTTCTTACGGGATCCGATGCCAACTCAACTGTTTTGTCCGAACCCGCGTTGTCCGAAGGGCAAAATTTGTTCTCATAGTTTTCCGTATCGATAATCGATCAAGAAACGTTCCACGAATTCCAAATTGCTGAAATGTTTACGTGTATTCATATAACGGTTGACCAGCTATGTGACCCTTAAATAAGCACCTTCAGGCACCTTTTTACTGCTGCATGGATTGAACGATTAAAGCAGTATTCAGATGAAGCTCCATGTTCACCTCTAGTTCAGAACTATTTTCATAGATCTGTTGTAGACTATGCGCCTGAAGTTGTGACGCAAAACTACCTTTTACATTCGCACAATCGGTGAATATTGACAAACAAACGCCAATAATTTCATATCAAAATCATTAGAAGACGGACGAATCTTTTCTGACAATGACGTCAATATGATTCAAAGCACGATATAGACGGTGAAGTTTTTCAGCTGGATCAGTTGACCTGAAAGAAAAACGAGAATAATCGACCGAGGCACGATAGTGAATGTAGATTTTCATTTCGTCCGAAACTAAGGCACTTTTGTTTTGGTTGACCACGTTAGTACCAGTCGCGAGTTGTCCGCGTTCCGGGTCAGAAGGACTTTGCTCACTTATGGGTGGAAATGCAGAACGATGAACGAGATAGATAAACTCCTTAGAAATGCTAAATTGGGCTAGCTGTCGTAAAATACTACACTCCAAATCTCTCTTATTTCCAGCTGGTACTGGAGCTGGGTACTGGAATAAGTAACGTTGGGAACATTCCATTTCACCTTGAAACACAATCAACATTTTACTTTTAGCCTTAACCAATTCCAATGAACGTGCCGTAGAATTAAATTTTTGTTTGACTGACTTCATAAATTTTCGACTGTATGCATGCCATGCAATTTTGTCGAAAAGCAACAATGCTGATTATTTTTACTGCTGATTGCTTCTCTTTATTGCCGCAAATAAATGTGATCTTTTTGCTTCAGTCTAATGAACAAATCATGAGTGTGTGAGAAAAGAAGTACAATAAACCTAAAATTTCCACGTACTGAATAATATTTTTTTGTGAAACACCGTGTAGTTTTACAAATGGAGTGTTATTTTAAAACGGACAAGACTGGGAAATGTTTTGCTTCCGGACGGGATATGGGTTTTATTGTGCAGTAAGGCAGAGTGATTTGTTGATATTTATTTTTGAATGAACATAACTACTGTAAAATAATCCACCCGAAACTGAATGTGCGGTGTGGGGTTTTATATACTAACCCTAACTAAACGAGTTTAAATTTCCCAATCCACGTTTTTCCAAGGCGACATCAGTTTTTGCTAAGTCCACGTTGCAGCCTACACACAACATTTACACCAATACCTGAAAAATACTGTTGTCAAGCGGCCAGCTCATCAAGCTTCACACAGGGTCCATAACTCCACTGAACTTTAGTGCTTGGATAGGTTACCCTCTTCGGACGAGCAAAGTCCCGTTTCAGTCTGGTTGTTATCGCTAGGATCGCTTGCGACTGTTACTCGACAAATACACTTAATCACTCCCCATGGTATTTGCCCTAGTACTATGGAGTGCCGTAGGTCTTTGTTTGCTTACATGCATTTGATTGTGTGGAGTAAATACCCATGTAACTCTGCTACGGATATATTATTACGGATACTCAGGTAATAAAACAGATTACCTTGGTGTACCAAGACGATGTGGTTATATTTCTTTTCTGAAAAAGAACGAAGCACTTCCAAAACACCATGAAATCCCCTAAACCAGGCTGGTGACACGGGTGGTGTCATATCGTGATTAAATTTGCCACAGTTTTACTTATTAGCAAAAGGTGAACAAATGCAAGCGGTCGTGGAGCCACAGAAAATCCAGCTGAGCAATTCAGTCTGCTCACATGTTGAACTTCGTTCCGCAAAAATTCTTCAGGTAACCTAGTCAAATTAAATTAGCAAGCCATTCACAGTAACGATCAATTGGTTGCCAAAGCTACCTTTATCTTCGACTGTTGAAAGGAAACATTTGATTTTCATACAAATAGACATAATCTACACATATATAAAACAACAGTGTTCTCGTTTTATCTAGTAAAATCCACTGTTTCAGAATACCTCAGAAACACTTGAAAATCCGATTCTGGTTTGTTCAACTATTGAGGCCTATGAAATTGCTGTAAAGATATTCACCCAACGTGTTAGTAGTTAGGTTCTTTCCCTCATTCCTCTCCATTGGAAACAGAATTTGGAATCAAAAAAGAGTGACTAACAGGATTTCAATACTTTTAACCAAAACGAACTACCTGGTTAGCTCACAAGGATTTGTCTTTCTTTTCACAAGCATTCCGTTTTTTCCTCAGTGGTTTTATTCCAAACTTACCCCCTTCTAGCTAAATGACATTACTCTTTTTCTACGTGAAAGGTCTAGATGTCACTCTGTTTTCTCGCGTTCTCTTTATTCTAGTCACCTGATTGATGATGACAAAAATTGGAGAAACTAAATGTTGACACTGATCGAATTATGTGAGTTTACTTTGAACAAGTGCACCAACTTTCTGATAACTCATCAGTTTCATTGCCTGCACAGTTAATAAATGAGATCAATTCTACTAGTAGATTGTGCAATCATTGATACAACTTGCTGTGGAGCCATGGGAAATTTTTGATAAGAATCCGGCTTACTTTCCTTCGTAGTATGTTCAAAAGTAAGACTAGAGAATAGTTTGAGGGTTGTTTGAGGAAATGTTTGATTTCTAATCAAAATTTTGCTTAAAGAATTGAGGCCAAACAGATGCTAAATACTGCTAAGGAGATTGCCGATGCTGCACGGCGTTGACGTACTTTTAAGACCACGTCTGCGCACAAACATTTGGTGCATCAAAAATTGTCTTAAGCAAAACTCCTTAGCTAGTTTTCCCCCGTGTTTAGTCTACTCATCCATGGATGATTCATGAGTACCTACTGAGCTTAGACGAAATACTCTCGTTTGCTAGTGATCCGCCTTTCATAAAAGTTTACATTTGTTAGACAATCGGTTATTAACGGAACTTTATTTTCTTTAATAGACAACTAATTATCCATTCATAAAGAACCCAACCTTTTTGGTTCCTCCCACATATGGAGCAAGGAAAACACGACCGATTCAAAACATTCTAGTAAAAACACCCATACCAATGGACAATTAGAAAGGTCATTCGCTTAATTAACCAATTAACATTGAATAACAGTTGAACGAAAACTGCCTCATACAGCATCATGCGTCAAACAGTGTACAATAATTACGATCAGAAACAAAACATTTTTATTGCCCCCACCATTTAAGCATGACTATTTACGCAGACAAATCCAACAAAAATTTTATATGGTCACCGGACATATTCACACGGTGGCACAGTTGCGTTTGCAGCACAGGCATACCGTGACACCATGAATAAATCTTATACGATTTCAAAGCGGTACTGTTCACTGCTGATCGTGGAGTTCTGTGTGCCGGGCAAATTCCTGTCGCTTTTCCGATCGTTCCATGCAAACAACGAAATCTGCATACCTGCTTACGGCGTTCTTTCGCCCGCGTCAACCATGCGAAGTGACGACTAGCAGGTCCGCTTCCTCTTGCTCTTTCTTTTCAACTTTGTAACCTAAATGGCTATGGAAGCAGTCCTTTCCTTGTATTGAGTTAATGACACTGGCACTTTCTCTGATACTAAATTGTGTATATGAAACTTCCGGCATTTTGTTTTTGACTAGGGAATTAGATAAGTTGAATTTATTTCTTGATTGTCTGGACCACCGTGTAGGTGGATTTGAAACGCATTTTATATAGTAAGAGTGTAAAATGCCGTTGCAATGCTGGATTGGACCTAAGCCGAACCTCGTTCTTGTAGGGAAGAGTTAGGCGAAGTAGACAGGTTACCTTATTTGGTTAATTACCTGTCACCTCAAGGTTGTCTATCAGATGGACTGTTGTGGTGCAGGTGGAAGACTCGATTGACATTTGTCATTCTGGAATGTCTGTGGCGTCGACGCAGCATTTGGCTGTTAAACAAAAGTCAAGTGTACATGGCAAACATGAAATCGACTTGGAGACTTAGCAGTTGAAGACAGAAAGTATGTGGCAACTGTCAGCATTTGAACATTGGTATTTTTGGAACCCAATGAGGAAATGTAATTGGTAATTTTGAGGTTAGGTGCAGGGAATGTGTTAGCCCATGGAGGTCGGTCCCCCAAAATGCACTGAATTTGAACCAGGCTTAGGCCTGGTTTACGTATGCCAGCAGATCGACTCCTTCGGTATGCGTCATTCTGAAAGGCAGTCAGATGGGTCATGATGAGCAATCCGTGATTTGGCCAAAAGATGTGAAAAATCTATTAAGTGAACAGGCCCGAGTAAGTCTGTCACGTGTTATATGAAGTCCTCATGTGATGTGGCTCAGTGCCGTAGTCAATGGCTTTTACTCGTTCAAAACGTTCCCACTTCGGTGTTCTTATTCCAGGTTAATGACTAACGATTTTTTCATTATTATTTGGTGCTTCGAGGCACCAGTCCAAACCACAACAGGTAGATGCAAAGTAACCAGTTGTAAAAAATGAATTATTCCGGGGAACATCTAAACAATCGTTCTGGTGCAGCTTCTCACACATTTCCAGTTTACTTGCAGTAGTTATGGTTTTTCACTGATCACATTGAGAACTGTTGTTTGTTTCAAAGCATGTTAGGTTACTTGTGCCAACGGTAGTCACAAGTGGTGATTTGACGTAACGTAGGAACACCCAGAACCAATCGATTACTCAGGTTCTTCGATTTCCCGACACCAAGCCAGTTTAGAAGTAAAATTGCCTAAAATAGTATTATTTATGCTTATGAAAGTGTGAGGTTGGTTGGATGGTTGGAAGAATTGGTATTCTCACAAAGATACTGGTGGACTAATTCGAAATCTACCGAAAATGTTTACAACATCATCAGTTAAAAGCTGAAAACAGGTTATTTTAGACTGGTTGTTGTAATAGCACACACGAAACTTGCGACGTTCGAAAAACAGTCATTTTACCTATTGTGCCTTGATTTTATTTCAGCGAATGGATTTGAAAATTACTGCTGATCGTATCTCAGGTTGTTGGTTTTCATGAGGTTCTGATCGCTGAACTTGGCGTTTAGGTCACAAACCTTTCATCACCAGTCGCGGTGACACAGTCAGTGCACCGCGAATGTTTGAAAGTGTTTGAAAATAAATTCGAATTTTTCCTCTGATTATGTCGATGTGGTCGCTGACCAGCATAAAAATTCCCATACTGCGACCGAAAATGAGATTTCGCTCATCACAAATAGATGGCGCAGTTCAGAAGAACGTCCCACAGGGTGTCTATTTCCTAACTGACTAACTTAGCCCAACTAAACTTTCGGTTAGTTTTTCCACTTTACTACATTCAGGAGTGGAAAAGTGGCAACTATGCAATTCGTCCTCAGAGATAAGGTCACGTGCAGTCAGTATTTCTCCTCCTTTATTGACTGGTTTCGGATTTTATTACAAATTGACGGACATACAAATTATGTCGTTTCTTATTACTCCTTGCGAAAGGTAGGACAGCCGACCTCTAATTTATTGCATAGTTCACTAGCCCGTTAATCTTACAGAGAAAGAATAGGTGACTGCCGTGATTTTTCGCATCCACGATATGTACAATTTCCACTAGCTTGAATTTTCCGCTGAGCTTCGCATTCAGTGCGTACTGCACTAAGAGATTCGCAAACAATTCACTGTAAGAAGTGACTCCTAATAACAGTGCATAGTCGAAAATTTATAATCTGTGTTGGTAAGGTTACACCCATTCCGGGATACCGAATTGCTGATTTTCAACAACACAGACGTCTGAATTTACTTGGATCGTCCGACACTAGGACGACATTAGATTAGCAGTCTAACACCATTCTATTTCAAATGTACCAAACAAAAAGAATACACACATCATTCAAAACGCTGAATATCCATAAACAGTTTGACTGTGTTGCATGGCGGATTGCTAAAATTGAGCGCACAAACAGTCACATGATAACCAACTTTCAGACGCACCGGAAAACGGGCACTGCCAAGACAATGTTCGTTGATCACTGAATGACCGGAGAATACCTACATCCTGATAGTGTACCTATGTAGGTACAGTCAAAAAAGGAACATCTTCTCTGTTTATCCGATCCTGTTTAGAGTCACTGTGAATCGGAAAATTGATGGGTCTTGAAATTTATCATGCAGAAACACATGACTGTTCATGATATGCTATCCTCAGAGTGAATAGTTGACCCTCGTTTTAACTACCTTGTGTAATCTTCCGCAAAATAATGTTGGTTCAGCTCACCGCCCTAGTGAAAAAAGTGACCAAATATCATATTATTTGCTTTGAGAAACTATTCACTTTTTCCAGTGTAAACTCACGCACGAAGTTAAAATGAATTTTGTAACTGGCCAGCTCCGGTTAAGTTTGCAGCAAACCTTGGTTGGTTTCCCACTGGTTTGAAAGAAAAGGATTCTGTTTGATTCTTTGTCTTTTGCCGCCTACAAGTAAATAATTCTTTCATATTTTGCCTCCTTTATTAATGAAATAACAATGTACATCAATCCTCCGGAAGGGGCCGCGGCCAACAGAGGGCTGCCAGGTGGGAAAGTTGGCAGACAGTGGGAGGTTTCGAACCCGTAAACTTCACGTCCAAACTTCACGACCTTATCCGTTTGGCCGGCGCCGACCACAAGGAGAAATTGTCAGGAGTAATGAATTTTCTGAACTACTTCCTCTGAAGCTATGTTTCTTCGAATAGAATATCGTTAACAAGGGAAACTTGAGGTTTTCTCCCATTTTTGTGGTGAGAAGGGAGCTTATTCCGCTCGATAATTACAAAAACAGTGGTCATTGGCAACGGTAAAAACAGGTAGTGCGGACAATGGTTCATTATTTTTAAAAATCGTTTGAATGTTGATTAGGCATTGGAGATTACAGGTTTGCCAACTTTGACTGGCAGTTGACCAATCATTTCACAGTAGCGTTATTTCGGAATTTAAGCCCAATTTAGGTCCAAATAGATGAGCAACTATCTATCATTACAAAGATTTGGTAGCTCAAACAAACAGTAATATTCTTTACCGCATATTCCTGCCGCAAGTTCCATTTAGAGCACGCTATCTATGCACGGTTGATTAGATCAAATAAGAATCAATCGACCCTAAAACGCTTTGATAATTTTTCGATAGGGTTGCCATTAGTACCACGTGAATTACCACAATAAAACCACATTAAATCTTTGACTACCGGCGCTGTCCAGGTTGATAATTGACGGTGCGTGTTTCTAGCATTGCACAGTCAGCTCTTTGAAGTTCATTCTTGCATTCATCCTTTTTGTTTGTTGGCCATTTATTTCAGAAAGAATCACTCCGTCTTTTACTTTTTATTTTATATCCTTATTACCATAATAGTTTGCGCAATCTTCATGAAGGGAACAGAAGCCAGCCAAAAGCTGTCAACTGGGGGATTGATCGATGATACAAAGGTTCGCAGCGGACAATTCCGCGTCCGAATGCCAAAATGTTGAGCCCTAGGCCAGTCTTAACCGTAGCGAGTAAAACAATTATCCAAATGAGCGTTTTGCAACTTGCGTGACTCTATTTATACTAGCATTTCTGCATAGTTTAAAATACTAGTTTCTTCGTGATTGGATCTGTTTCAAAAAGTTGTCATTTCCGAGGCAGTGGAACCCTCATCATCTTCATCGTCCCAATCGCGGAAGGCATGGACTCAGTGAGGCGCATCCTGTCACTAATTCTTGGTAAACACATCGAGTATTTGCTTGAATATCTAATCACGCGAACGTCACAACGCTTCGATGGACAAAGCATTCGAATATAAACATCAAGAAATAGGTTTCTACAAACCACCGCAGCACACACGTATATATATATATATATACATACGCATATATTCCGCAGTCATTTGGTGTTATTTTATTCCCAACGATATAGGTTGAGAGGAATAAGACAGAGTAGGATACAGTTAGGATTAATGCAAAGCATCCGAAAACGAAAATAAGAACAGAGAGATAGTCCATTTACGTACACAATTTGGTGCGGTTTTAGATAGCGTCGGTGTATTCATTTCCTTTATTATTCCTTCTTTGGTTGGGAAAAGGTGGCTAGCCCAATCACAGTGTTTTTGTTCAGCGATAGGGTGTAGGAAATTGCTGACTTGACAATAGAAGATACCATGTGTGGTTGACATTTTTCTTGAGCACAACGAGGCTTTCAGACGTGCAGCACTCTCTCGAGCATTTTAGAATAAATACTGTTATGAAATCTGTGATCAAGTCCATTTGCCCTGAAAGTGACGTGCTCTGTTCGCAGTGGTCACAGTGGAAATTCACCGTAATGGTATGCTTTTGTCCAAGATGGCCTGTCAGAATGCAAGGACTGAGCTCCATGTGGACGCAGCACCAAAACAGGAAATGTTAGTCGTCCCTCCAAATCCAGCACAGTCAACTACGTAACCGCTACGAAAAGTTCTAGAAGAAGGTACAGTAAACAGGTTTTGCCAAAACTGAACCACTAATAGCCAGGGAATCGAGTTCGCCAACTCGGCATCATAGACTGATTTCATTTTGGCTTGCTCTAATAGAGTTCACTAGGGGCACCCATTATCAGATAGACGTCTTCATATGCTCATTAATGAATCCGATAAAACGTACGATAAAATTTATTTGTTGAAACTGTTTACAAAATCAGTTGATCATTTTTCACGATATGATATATTCTTTAACGAGAGTGAAGCATATTCCAGGTCAGAAAAATTCTGAACTGAACAACCGTTACGCACAATAACGCGGAATAACTGTTGGCTACATTCAGCAAACGCTTCGGATATCCCACAGAACTTCAAGGAGTGGTGTGACACTGCCAAGTAAAATAAACCATATTAGTTAATCTTGCTAGGATGCTTATTTTTAAAAAAGTTTAGCACTCTATGGAACATCAACAATGAACCAATAACGGTAAATTTAGGGGAATCCTGAAGTTCATCTATTAAAGTTTCCAAACGAGCTTTTCATTTCAGATGCATTGGAATGTCGGACCTACTAGGACAACTATGTGACCCGATTATTGGAGGAAGTTAGCGCAAACGAGAGTGGAATGGGAAGAAAAGTTAAATGTGACTAAAAATTGGTAAAACCTATCCTGGGAATGAACGAAGTGTTCCGAAATCGTTTGAAATTCAAGACTAGTCTCGTTAACTTAAAAGAATAACTTGTATTTACGAAAACAAACATAGGGAGACACTAGTTTATCAACTGTAATATGCAATAACTGAGGGTATTAGGACTATACACATTACACAAAATACTTCAACAATCTGAGGAAATATATTCGCGACTCACAAAGCGCTGGGGTACAATTGTAGTTGTTTCAACATGCCAAACTAATTATGGAGCCAGAGTGAAACAGAACAGCATTTGAACCAACTTTTGATTCATCATATTTTAGTCCAACTGATGCATCTCTCTCAGTCAAAACTGCACCGAGTGATTGCAACCTGAGGTTTTCAATCGAATCATAAATAGAAAATTTAGCATAGTTTCGCTAACTGTTAACTGACTGCCAGTTAACATGTTTCAACTTGGATATCACGCGTACAAACCGCTCCAGGGTCTGCCATTCTTTCTCTCGATGGCCTTAACACAGCCGCTATCCTTTCGAAAATATTCAAGTTGTAATTTATCAAACACAAGGAGCAAATTTATTTCTATTATTACTATTATTTGAATGCTTTGAAAAAGTGGTACCTCCTGGTGCTCTTGACACTTATTCTACCACACACCACCAAGAAAAAGACAAATTGGTTTACGAGAACGGCTTTTGGATTCAGCCTCATGAACGTCATTTTCTGTCATCCCATCGCGTCGCATTGGCAAGATTATTGCCTTCCGATTGGCCAGAAATTTCCTCGCGTTGTAGGTTTCTAAGAGCCTGAATAAAGCACTAGGTCTTTAGTGGCAAAACAGTGGATTACTCATCGACTTTAGAGATGATCAGGTGTCCCAGTGAAATACAAAAAGGTGTATAAAATCCCACAAAATCAAAACCACTCTCTCGGTCCAACAGTGTGCAATCAGGAATCTACGGCTACTGGAATCTCATGCTCATTCTGAGGCTAAACAGCATTATATCCAACCGCTGAAGCTGTTCAACTATACTATAAACTGGGTACTCAAACAGGTGTCCTCTGATCAGTCCGCTGTTCAGACAGAATCAACAGTGCCTCTGTGTGAACTGAGTTTCAAGTAGAGAAGCTCCTCTCCTGTCCAGTCAAAATTACTGGTTTTCTGGCAGATATTTAACATTTTATCATCTCCCCACGGTATGCCTCATTTACGTTGCACTGCTTTTTGTCATTCTGGTTGCATCTTTTCTGATTCCTGTACAACAGCTTCCAGCTTTAAGCATTTGTTCTCACCCTGGTTTTATCTGTTAACGTTGTGTAAACTCATCCTAACCAAAAATAAATGACTGGAAACCAATTAAACTCACATTAGTTTTAAACGACCAAGCTGCTCGTTGTACATTATGGCATCCGATGGTCATCAGTACTTTTATCGTAGTGTATTGTATTGTACTAGACTTTTGTGCACGAAAGTGTCTGCAATTCAGTCAAAAAATGCGTCCGTCACCTCATCAGAACAAATTGTTGGAAAAAAGCGTAGCGAAGCACAAACATTTGAATTTCACGAGAGACTGAGTAAAAATCCTTCATGATCTGTTCTCCATTGGTGAGGATTCTGGCTAGGTAGGGAAGAGTTGAGTTCTTATAGATATGTACAAGAGAAAGTATGGAGTGGAAGGCAGCACGTGTCCTGGTATGAGAACGGCATTTAGAAAGATCATTGTGCAGGGGATGGGACGGATCTAAAGAGTTTATGTGCAATTTTTCGCATATAGATAGATGCAGGTTGCACAGTTTGGTGCAGAGTTCTTTCAGTGGTAATTGAGATATACCACTAATGACTGACAGACCACGCCGAAGGGTTCTGAAGGCTTTCTTTAGTAGATCAGAGGAAGTGTTAGGGGAACAATACAGGAGAGTGGGGAAAACATCGGTAAACAAATAGGGAGATAGTATTAAGCTTTACCTGGGAACGCTTTTTATATAAAATGTTAGTCCTCTGGGATTTTTTACGCAATCGGAAATGTTAGAGGAACACCTGAAGTTTTTATCAATAATAATTCCGGAGCACTTGACGAAATCTGCCCTAGTGATTGGTTGCGTGTTGATGAAAGAAAGGTCACCCGGGTAAGTAGACCGAGGAAAGTATGCAAACATTTGACCCATTTAGACCAATTAAGATGCAAGCAAGAGCGAAGAAAAGAATCACGGATGAGGGACAAGCTGTGGGAAAAGTTCGGAAAATCTTTAGTTCCAGATACAATGAAGGCGAGCAACGTCATTAGTATATAAGAATAACTGATCAGGGGAACTAGCATGTAGGTCGCCGATGTATTTCGAACACAAATAAGAAAGGACAGCTTCTTAAAGGACTCGAGAATTATTTGCCAACGGGGTAGATTTTCGTCATCCTAGACTTATGCATTGAGTCCTGTCGGTGACGTAGTTTGATAGCCATGCCAAGGGGTGATTTGGAAAGCTTACTGTTCAATTTTGCGAAGAAATGAAGACAGTGAAACAGAGTCGAATGCAGAGGAAAAATTCGAGAAAGCACATCGGACAGGTTTGGTGAATGTATTCAAGGATATGGCGATGTTTTCAAACCAGAGAAGCCAAAACATTCAAAGCGAACTTGTTTGGTTTGCATGCAAACTGAAGGATGTCATCGGACACACTAAAAGAACAAGTCAGACGGCTGAGGGCGGCGTGTTTTTATAGTTTAAGATCGCAAGATGCAATGGCGATGGGTCAAAAACGTTTGGCTGAAATACTTGACTCACGATATTTTTTTGTTTGCATAAGGATGTATTAAGAAGTGAAGTAAAATGCATCATTTAGTGAACCCAAACCATATTTCAGGAGAAGTGAAGACACAACGACAAGACATAGAGCTGTGGTGATTTTGGTCGAGCGAAGTTCGAACACTTCTTCCGTAGAAAAGGGTGTGACAGCGCGTTCATCTAAACACCATGAAACTGCAGAATCACTACTTGAGAAGATAATTGTTCGGCTGATACTCTCTACATATGCAGTATGGATTGTCAGTTTCGATATTTTTCAAAAGAAAAGTCGAATTAATTGCGGAGACGCCTGGTGTTGGAGCAGGTGGGGAGTTGGCTTACATAAGACGAGACGATTCCTTTTACTTTCAATGATTTAATTGGTGAAAGCAAAATGCATTTCCAGGTAAACCATTAAAATCCGTTCAAGCGTTCATTTCGTCTCACTAAGGACTTCGGTGTGGTTGAGGGAAACCAAATAGAAGAGGGTGAAAAGTATCAACAGGGACAATGATTAAACAAGCTTCGCAACAGAAAAAATACAAAATGGTTGAAAGCAACATTTCAAAATTCAAGGAGAAAAAATGAAAGCAGAGAAGAAAAAGGGT
Source organism: Fasciolopsis buskii (assembly GCA_008360955.1). NCBI lineage: Eukaryota > Metazoa > Platyhelminthes > Trematoda > Plagiorchiida > Fasciolidae > Fasciolopsis > Fasciolopsis buskii. The sequence goes on from LUCM01009277.1 coordinate 326,760, forward strand.
GAAAGAGAAGTAGCCCGTGGAACGCCTGAATTGTTAATCAACGGTTTTGAAGATTTGCCGTCCATTCGTGTGCACTGGGTTCGGTTTGTAAAGTAATGAGACAGGCATCATAATAATGGCCTGTGACAGCCAAAGGTGTCCAGTTTGTGAAGTAGAAGAGACCATGGGACCGAATCGAATGCCGACGAATTCGCTAGGAAGGTGCAACAGACGAATTTCATTGATACGTTTAAGAACTTACAAATGTGGTGAATGAGGGAGTCGACAGCTTCTAAAGTGGATCTGTTTGATTTATAGGCAAACTGAAAAGGGTCGTCAGGAGGATACATAAAATAACGCAGGTGCTTAAGTATAGCACGCTCCGTCAGTTTAGGACCAGAATACGTTAGGGCGATGGGGCGAAAACGTTTTACCAAAGCAGTGTAACTGCTAGATTTCAAGATGGGAATAATAGTGACAGGTCTCCAACAGTAAGGGATAGAATATGAGATTAATGATGAGTTAATAAGAGAAGTGAATGCATCCGTCAGAGCCACGGCATTATGCCTTGAAAGAAGTGAATGCAGACTGTCAGGACCAACCCCTGTGGTAATTTTAGTGGTTCGGAGAAGGTCGAGCATCCCTTCTCTAGAAAAACCCGTAGCTGCCGCATCATCACCCTGTTCAAATGTGACCGTAGTATAAGTGGAAGGATGGATGAGAGCTCGATTGATGCTGTCGACATCAGCTTCGAGAATGTTTTATTAAAAGCCGGATCGCTTCTCGACATGAACTAGGATTACTCAATGCTGCACCTCAAAGATCTTCTCATCGATCTAAACAGAGCATTCGTGCTGGCTGGAAGGCAGCTCCTAGATACACCCTTCCAGCCAAGATGTCCAATCCGGCATTGTTGAGTACCAACAGCCGCTCTCTGTTCACGAAAACGTCGAATCTCTCCCTCACTCTTCAATCGGTGATCCATGTTCGCACGTGTGCATCCGCATGCAAGATTCATGGCTGAACCCGGATATGGCCGATTCACTCGTGTCAATAGACATCTTCAGACTCCATCGGCAGGACAGAGTTTCGGACAAGAAGAAGACTGCAGGCGGTGTGGCAACATACATAAACTCCTTCTGGTGTGGCAATTCCGAAGTTGTTTGTATGTACTCGTTGAACGGAGTTGACTGTCTCGTGAAACAATGTCATCCTATGTTTATTCGCTATACCAGTACAATCATAACGAACCTACATATCATTCCTTTTAGCTCGCAACAAAATATCGCATCATTTTTCGACTCTTTTTCAGTATTTATTGTTCCTCTTCTTGAGGACGATCTGCATGTTATCGTAGGTCACTGCAAACATGCATCTACCCTACCACTGACTGTGCTTGATTTGGCTAACCTCTACGTTTCTCCCACCATAGGCGGTTCCATTTTAGATAGAGTTATTAAGAACCACCCTGATTTATTTTCCCTGAAACTGCGTGCTCCCATATCAAGTAGTGATCATTGTCTGCCGTTAAGGCCCAAGGAATAATCTAGGTCAGATTTCCATTCCTTCAGGCAAACAAATCAAATCCAACTTCGCCCCCCTAACTTCTCACACAACAATCCTATTCTTCCTCAGAAATCTCGTTCAATCGCATTTACCTAATTCTCTTTTGAAACCCTGTTCATTGACAATGTCAAACTTTTCACAGAGACAGCCAACGCAATCTTTCATATCTACTCTCCTTTGGAAACACTATTTGTCTCAAATGGCTGTGTCTCCACACAGATACTGAAATCTCTATGAAGATGCAACGAGCAATTCTACAAGTCCCATAATATTCCAAGCATGCGATCTATTTCCAAACTGATAAAAAAATGAAGTCAAACAAATCGACACCACATTCAACAGCCAACTACTGAATGGCATCAATAATCGATTCCTACGGCAAGGTATTCGACGGTCGTGTGGGAAGTAACATGCGAAAACTGCGTATGTCGACAGCATCAATCGAGCTCTCATCCATCCTTCCACTTATACTACGGTCACATTTGAACAGGGTGATGATGCG